>CM021108.1:362366804-362775992 GCA_007115665.2 Sequoiadendron giganteum | reverse complement strand
CATGAGTCTAAGATCATAGTGTCCTATTTGCTCAACAAGCTACTTTGAGTCATTTTGATTTCTCGAGAGAGGTTATGGCTGGTGAAAATTTTACATCTTGCTTCAGCACCACTGCAATTCTCAAACCCATTGGTAGCTTCATTGCTTGCCAACCAATTATGGAATTAACGGAAAATCAAGGGAAAAGAAGAAAATATGCTAGAAGAGAAATATCAAAAGAAGGAAAATAAAAGAAATATCGTACTTAAAACATTGGTTTGGGAATATACGGATAACTCCACCGGGGCTTTGGACGCCTGGCTGGCAGTGGAGCAATATTCGTGAGAATTGTAGCGACAACCTCGTCAGGGCTATGGACGCCTGACTGGCAGCGAGGCAATGTCCAGGATGCTTTTGAAGTGAAGATACTTGTATAACTTGCCGTAGTCAATCTCGGAAGTCAGGATGGTTTAGAGATGAAATAAATGCATATGTTCAGAGGATCTTAGATGAAGGTGTTTTGATCCAATATCGGATTCTTCTCCCCTTTTGAGTAAGTATCTTTTTTGTATGATGGTTAGAGGGGTTTGGCCAAGGTTAATCTTAAAGTGTTTTTCAACACTTTCCCGTGGAGTCGCCAGATGTTGTGAGCTTTTCACACATCACCCCATCCAAGATGGGTACCCCCTAATTTTTGCTCCATTCTGGTCTTTTGGCTTGGGTTCTCTCTCTCTCTCTCTGGTTGTTTTGTTTTTCCGGGGATGTCCCATCGTTTGACCTAGGTTGAAATGTTAGCTAAGTCTATGAAATTAGGGTTTTTATCCTTCAGGCTTGTTTGAGGTCAAATAAGGTTATCAAAGTAAAATCTGAGCGCAGCAGTAGAATGAGAAGGCTCAAGGCAGGATCCCACTGAATTTTTACTGAAATCTGACAACTTACTATTTTTAGTAAGTACCTAATATGAGGCCTTTTTCTCAAGATTTCGGGATTCTGACTGCATCAGCACTTCTAGGTAACTTTAGGGTGCCTGCACATAAAATTTGAACAGATTCGGTCAGCTTGCTATTTTTAGCAGTTCAGGCTTCATGAGCCATTTTCAGGGTGTACACATATGCTTTTCAAATGCATGTCAAGGAAATATATCTAGGTTTTTCAAAACGTTCGCAATGGTGTAACATGCAAATCGAGACCATGAATTTCAGCAGTACAACCTTCAAAGGCTATTTTTAGGGTTTGCATACAGAGTTTTTTAACGCATGTCCGAATATTCCTTATGGGTTTTGTAAGAGCTTCGTGGTGGTGCGACTGGCAAGCAAAATGGATCATTTTTCAGGGATTTACTATTTTTAACCAGTGCCCGCATGTTGACTAGTTTTCTGGGTTTTTCTGGGGTTTTTGAGATCCCACGGGCAGTTTAACATGCAAACTCATCCAACATCAGATTGATCACTTTCCGAACACTTACTATAAATAGCAGTTTCACTCCAACAACTCTTCAACACTTCGGTTTAGCAAGCAGAACGACAGGCAATAGAAATCAAGTCAAACAGAAACAGTTCATGGCACATGCAAATCAAATTAGGGTTTCCATTGTTAGGCCTAAAAATGGGGGATAAAACACAAAGGTTGTCAAAACAAGGTACACCACCATGATCAGCATCTTTCAGGCTGCCTATTGGCAAAATTTGAACGAAATCTGAGCACTTACTATTTTTAGTAAGTCACTTCATGGCTATAAATAGCATGTCTGTGCCAGAGGAAGATGTGAATGGGACACTTAAACCATTAAGGACAAGTGGAGCAAATTCCAGGTCAAGCGGAGCTGCAAAGATCAATCAATTTTAGGGTTTGCTAGAAATAGCAGGATGTCTAAAAGTAGCATACCAGTGTGGACAGAGGGTATAAACAAGGTGGCAAAGTCTGTAGAGGCATAGCCACGCCTGCTCTAGCTCAGAACAGATGAAAAATGCGTGGAAATCCCCACTTCTCCAGATTTGCTAAAAATAGAAGGGCAAGGCATGGCTAGGGCGTTGGATATTTATAGATAAAACCTGGCATGAAGATACAGGAAATACACCCTTATAGGAGAAAGCTTGATGATGAATTTTCTAAGTCATGAGAAATTCCTTCCCACTACTTGAAATGCGCCCAAGGCATGGGAGAAAGTTGATGAAAACGCTAAGTGTTGGAATTCCTCCTCATAGGGTGGAATGTGCCCAAGGCATAAGCAAGTTCCTCCATCATGTGTGAAATGCGCCCACAAGTTCCTTCACCACCCCTCATTTGCGCCCAAGGCACAAGGAAATTCCTTCATACTAGGCTAAATGCGCCCAAGAGAGAAAAGGTATGAAGAAGTCGGCAAAAGTTCTAAGTGTTGGAAATTCCTTCACCACCCCTCAAATGCGCCCAAGACTGGAAGTCCACATGCTCAAATGCACCCTCAAAGGGTTGAAAATAGAAGTCAACTAGGCTAAATGCGCCTAAGGCAAGGAGTTCCCCCTCATGGGGACAAATGCGCCTTCAAATGGAAGTGGCCTATGGCAAATGTGCCAAGGAAGGGAAGGTAAGAGGTTAAAATATTCTAAGTATGGGCGGATTTCCTTCCCAACCCCCTAAATGCGCCCAAAAGTTTCTCCACGAAGGGTGAGATGCGCTCAAAGGTTTCCTCTCCACATGCTATATGCGCCTAAGAAGACAAGGCAAAGAGGGCATGATTTTGAAAAATATTCTAAGTATAATGAAAGTCCTTCCCACTAGGCGAAATGCGCCTAAGGTTGAACAAGTTCCTTCTCACCATGTCAAATGCGCCCAAAGGAGTTAGGACTTGAGGAGGAAAATTGCTAAGTGTAAGACAAGATTGCTAAGGCGTGGAAAGGTAAAGAGGTTAAAATGGAAGTTCATACCCTCAAATGCGCCCCTCATGGGTAAGTTAAATAAATTTAAAATTCTCTTAAGGCATTTTTTTAGAGCAAAGGTGAGAAATACGCCTAGGGGTGATGATAAAATTTTCTTAAGGCAAGATGAAATGCGCCCAGAGACATGAAGGAAATTCTTCAGGAAAATCAAGGAAAATGACAAGGCAAGAAAATGAAGATTGCAGGTGTGGAATGCGTCCACAACAAAAATGAGTAGACCTTAGCAAATTTTATTATTTTTTCAAAATAATAAAAATTAAATGTACCCCTTCGTCTGGATACACATGAAAACGATGTGTTCTGAAGGGAATTTTTTTTTGGGTATTGGACATTTCCAACTAGGAGATGG
This sequence comes from Sequoiadendron giganteum, assembly GCA_007115665.2. Lineage (NCBI taxonomy): Eukaryota > Viridiplantae > Streptophyta > Pinopsida > Cupressales > Cupressaceae > Sequoiadendron > Sequoiadendron giganteum. The sequence goes on along the minus strand of CM021108.1, from coordinate 362,772,749 downwards.
TTTGAACTTGTTCCACACCTCGCTCGTGTCGTTTTGATAGAGAATTTTGCCCGATGCCTGTTTTAATGAATTTCCTAAGGCGAAGTTAAAATTTCTCTAAGGCGAATGAGATGAATGTTTTCACAAAATGTTTTAGCTTGAGAAGTGAACTGGATAACTGGAATAATTTTGCTGAAGCAAGCATGAAATCACAGGTTGCTGAATGCAAAATATTCTCAAAGGCTGAAAGTACGAATTTGAGGAAAAAAGACTTGAGTTGCTGAGGTGCGAATTTGTGAAGAGAGGTTTTGAAATTGCTCAAGTGCAAGTTTGCAAAGAGAAACTTCTTGAGTTGCTGAATGACGATTTTGATTTGCAAAGATTGAAGTTACTGAAGGCGTGACTTTGCAAAGAGAAGATTTAAGTGGCTGAAGTACGAACTTGAAGAGAAGAGTTACAAGTTGCTGAGACTTCTAAATCACTGCGATCAAATCTTTCCAAGTATTGGACATTGTGTTGCTGCAAGTAGAAAAACTTCTAAACGTTGAAGTGATAAAAGCGTTGAGAATGGCTGAAACAAGCAGAAGAGTTGCTGGAAGAGGAAATCATGCTGAGTACGACAGAGCGAGCACATCAAGGCAGGCAGTGATAAAGAAGTTGAGCAAATCCTTCTTGCCGGAGTCAAAGTTTTCTTCAAAGTTGGGCAAATTAAGTGACACGAACCTGGGCTCATTCAACTTGGAGACTTTCAGGAGGTGAATAATGGGAACTGGAGGTCATCATCCGTCAGTCAGAAGTGGACTTTATACAGCTGTTGGTTTTCCTCCAGCAATCCGATGCCCAGAGCTGATCATGGAATGTGCCAATTATTACAACACAAAGCAGAGGACTATTATTTCACCAGATGGCAAGCTGTTGGCCGACCTTACGTCGGAGGCAATTGGGGAGGCATTTGGAATTCCAGTCCATGAAAAGATGATTTACGAAACAAGGGAGAGGGCTGAAAAGATGTACTCATCCACATTTGACCGATGTGCTGACTTGATAAATTCTAGGTAGATGAACAAGCCCAAGCAAACTCGCACGAAGCTGCCTAAGCAGATAATTTCAGAAGATTTGAGGCAAGAATTTTGTGATTTAATAATGATGTTGAGCAGAGTTGGAGGGTGCCCCCAAGCGTTCATCTTTGAACCTTGGATGTTCTATTATATCAACCTGGTGCTGGAAAGCAAGGACTATGTAGACTAGGCATTGATGATCAATGATAATTTACACGAGCAACTTTGGAGTCTAAGAAGGACAAAAACATTCTACATGAGCTCTTATATCGTATACATGCTTGCCCGAATGACAAAGTATAGAGGGATTTCATATAAGAAACCAATCGGGTGTGGCTCCCATCAGTTTAAAATACATGAGGCTTGTTCGCAGTTACATTTGACAAGTACCTCCAACTACAAGAGGGTCAATGACGCCTTCACGATGCACATAACGAGGACCTTTCAACAAAGGACTCATCATAAAATATCTAGAGCGGCACAAGAGCTGATTGAAAAGTTCGGATGTTGGTTTATTCAATTTCCGAAGTTTACGTATATTAGGCTGCAAGGTTTCTCCTCCTACCCATATAGATTGCCCCGGTATCCCACAAACCGAATCGTGATGTTGGGGATATCTAGGCAGCTTATTGCCTATGATAAGATTCAAAAGAAGAAGAAGAAAGGTGGACTTGGATTCCCAATTACAATGGGGAATTCTGACGAAATCTGTCCATCACTGCAAGTAGCAAGGGAGGCAGAGAATGAACTCCAGTTCTTCTACCTTTCCTACCATACCAATAGGCAGCACTATGACCCCCACAAGAATATCAAATGGATATTGTCCGAGGAGTTCAGGCATAAGGCACAGATTGAAGACTTCTGGGCAAGTGCAGTGGATGAGATTGAGGTTAGGAAGAGGATGTTTTCAAGAATACCGTTGGGGATGATTAGGGAATGCGAGATTGTCCCAGTGCCAGACTAGATTGAAGAGGATATAAATGTAGTACAAGTTGATTATGCGATAGTGAGGGATACGCCACTCCCACTCCCGCATTGGTCTGAGCCAGAGATTACAGACTTGGATACACTTTGCATCCCAGTTTTGACATTCACACGCAGTTGGGTAGAGAGGCATGTGAGCCGACTTAAGGGCAGATCAGTACCCCTTACTTAGAATTTCATGGGAGATCACAGATCATTGACTGTTGGGCAGGGAAGGCAGGTTGCTCAAGCTCTAGAGCCACGAGGAAAAGAACCAGTCCGGCCTGAACCTCTAAGAATTGAAGAATCCACCCATACGCCATCACAAGCACATTCTCCGAGTATGCAGGAAGTGTCACTGTTTGCTGATCAAAGAGAAAGATTGAATGCAGAACAGGCAGTGCAAGTGGCAAGTCAGCCACCTCGTAGAGATTCAGTGGGCCAAAGCATCAACATGCCTAGGGAGGAAAATCAGCAAGAGACAGATGAAGGGGTGGCCACTGACACTCAATTTCAGCATGAGATTGAGGCAGCTCTTGAGGATGATGCTACTTCGGATCAAGATGCCCAAAGTTCTGGAGATACTGGGCCTATAGAAGATGATGAGCCTCGTCAGCACGAAGGCATAGAGGAAGTTCATGAGGTGGAGGCCGAAGTTGAGCAGCCCTTTGTTATTTCAGACTTACGGCAGGAGGTGCCAGAATGGCTAAGGGACAGGATGAGACATGATCTTGTTGATGAGATTGATCCAACGGCTGAGATGGAAGAATTGTTGAGCAAGATCAGTGCATCTCCAACAAAGAAGAAGGCCAGAAAGTTCTCTAAAATCTCAACAGATGAGGATGGCTCTCGAACGTTGCATGTGGCAGTGCCTAGGGTAGAATGTGATTGAGATGAGGCTGTTCTAGAGAATTATGTGATTACGACTATGGAACTTGGCCGCCCTACGGGAGCATAGGTGGTTGAGGAGTGCGACAATTCATATCAGGCACTCAAGGATAACTTTGTTCCATATCGAGGGCAAATACAAGAGATTGAAGGTAGAGCACAAAACATTGATTGGCCAGGTACAACACTTGTCCCGTCCTTGTGGGCAAGAAAATTCGGCAATCGAGCTCCCAAGCGAATTTCCTAGAGAGTCAATCAGTGGCTTAGAAGATTTGAAAAGAATGGCATAGCAGGCAGATAAGTGGGTTGCCAATGTCCGTGTTGAGACAAAAAAATTTATGGAGGATCTTGCACATGCCTATTGGCAAGCCTTCGACATTATGGCAAGGATGGATGCAGGTAATCATGCTTGGGGTGAGGCTCATATCTATCAAACGAGTGTTGTTCTTTGCTTAGGAGCTTTGATGCACACACCTCTATAGGTTTTGGTTGAGGGAGGTGTGATTCAGGAAGGTGATAGATATGACTTTGCCGGCTGGTACTCTTCAGTGGTCACGGGCTGAGGATTCTATGATGCATCACAGGCAGATTTGGTCAGGGTCATGTTGTGACCTTTTCACACATCGCCCCATTCAAATGGGGACCCCCTAAATTTTGCTCCATTCAAGTCTTTTGGCTTTGGTTTTTGGGTTGTTTTGTCTCTCTCTCTCTCTGATCTTTTTGTCCTTTCGGGGATCCCCCTATCTTTGACCTAATTTGGAATTTTGGCTGTCTGTGAAATTAGGGTTTTCATTCTTCAGGCTTGATTGAAGTTAAATTGAGTTGACTAATCGACATCTGAGCTTAACATTGCAATCACAATGCTTCGGGCAGGATCCCATCAAATTTTCACTAAGTTCTGACAGCTTACTATTTGTAGTAAAAACTCAATTTGAGGCCTTTTCCTCAGAATTTCGGGATTCTAACTGCATCAGCACATTTAGGGTATTTTCAGGTACTTGTGCGCAACAATTGAACAAATTCTGACAACTTGCTATTTTTATCAGTTCAAGCTTCTAGAGCCATTTTCAGGGTGCACATGTGTGATTTTTCAATGCATGACTGGAGAATGTTTCTAGGTTTCTCAAGACCTTCGCAATGGTATAACATGCAAACTGAGATGAGGACTTTCAATGGTTCAGCCTTCAAAGGATATTTTTAGGGTTTGCATGCAGATTTTTTCAGTGCATGTCAAGATATTCTTTATGGGTTTTTCGAGAGCTTCGCAGTGGTATGACATGCAAGCAAGATGGATCATTTTTTAGGGACTTACTATTTTTAGCCAATGCCCGCATGCAGACCAGTTTTCTGGGTTTTTCTGGGGTTTTTGAGATCCCTCGAGCAATGAGACATGCAAATTCATCCGGCAGTCAGTTGGTCACTTTTCAAGCACTTACTATAAATAGCAGGTTCACTCTGGCAACCACCCGACACTTCAGTTCAGCAAGTAGAACGACATGCAACAAAAATCAAGTCAAACAGAGGTCATTTGAGCCACATGCAAGTCAAATTAGGGTTTCCAGCTTCGATGCCCTAAAAGAGGGGTAAAAAGCCAGAATTTTGAAAAATTAAGATATCCCACTGTGAGCAGCATCCTTCAAGCAATCTATTGGTAAAATTTGGGCGCAATTCGAGTACTTACGATTTATAGTAAGTTGCCTCTAGAATAGGGCTATAAATAGCAAGTCAGCATGAGAGGCAGGTGTGAACAGGTTCACCAAGAGATGAGGACCACGTGGTGAAAAATTCAAGTCAAACGGAGCTGCAGAAGTCAAGCAATTGTAGGGTTTGCTAAAAATAGCAAGCGGGCTAAAAATAGCAAATGAGCTTGGGCAACAGGTATAAATAGGGTAGCAAGGCCACAAGAGGCATATCACGCTAGCTCCAGAGTCAGAACGGGTGAAATCCATGAGGAGTCATACATCTCCATAATTTACTAAAAACAGATGGCAAAGGTAGCTGAGGTGTTGAAGAAATTTCTAAGTCCACAAATGAAACTGGTAGGAGGAAGCATGAAATGCGCCCAAGGTTGAGAGGATGTTGATAAAAAAGTTTCTAAGTGTGAAATTCCTCTTCATACCCTCAAATGCGCCCACCTTGTGATAAAAGCATATTGAAATTCTTCTAAGGCAAGAAAGCTCCTCCTCATACCCTCAAATGCGCCCAAGGTGTGAGCATGCATGGGGATGAAAATAATTCTAAGTGTGAAATTCCTCCTCCACCTAGGAAATGCGTTCAGCTTGAAAGTGGAAGTAGCACGTCTGAAATGCGCCCAAGGTAAAAGGGCTTGAGCATGAAAAAATGTCTAAGTATGGGGAATGAAACCTCAATAGCTCAAATGCGCCCAAGGCTACAAGGAGGGTGAAAGATAAATATATAAGGCATTGAAAGTAGAAGCTAGAAGCCTCAAATGCGCCCACAAGGAATGAAGGTGAGAAAAGTTTCTAAGGTGTGGGAATTCCTTTCCACCCCCCTAAATGCGCCATCACTTGGAAGTAAAACACTTCAAATGCGCTCAAGGGTGTAATGAAATTCCTCCTTACTATGTGATATGCGCCCAAGGTGTGGGCAAGGTTGTAAGGAGTTTCTAAGGCACAAACAAGTCCTCCTCATAGGGTGAAATGCGCCCTCAAAGCAAAGGGTGGAGAATATTGAAAAGCCTCTAAGTGTTTGCGGATTTCCTTCTCCACCCCCTAAATGCGCCCTTAGGTGGAAGTTGACCCATGAATATGCGCCCTTGTTTGTGAGGGAAGTGAACGAAGTCTAGGCGTGGAAATGCCTAAGGGGATTAAAGTGAAAGCATGTAGCTGAAATGCGCCCTTCATGGATGAATTAAAATTTGATTATTTTTTAAGGCACTTTCTAGAGCAAAGGTGAGAAATGCTCCTAGAGAAGGTAACAATAAAATTTCCAAGGGCAAGATGAAATGCACCCAAAACCAAGAAGGAAATTCTTCAAAAAATAAAGAAAAATGCCAGGATTTGAGAAGTGAAGACTGCAAGTAGAATGAAAATGAATAAACCTTAGCAAATTTTTATTATTTTTTAAAAATAATAAAAATTAAACTTACCCCTTCGTCCGGATACACATGAAAATGATGATTTTGAGGGGAAATTTCTTCTAGGTATTGGACATTTCCCACTGGGAGATGATTTTAAAATTTTCCACACCTCGCTCAAGATTTTTTGGCAGAGATTTTAGCCTGGCGCCCGTTGATGAATTTCCTAGGCGAAAATAAATTTTCTAAGGTAGAGAAATGTTTTTACAAAAAAATGCCTTGGCTTGGGATGTCAAAATGAGCGCCTAGATTACAGTGGATGAAATTTATAAAACAGATAAAATTGTCTAAGGCATAAACAGGTAAAATAAAGCTCAAGGGGTCAAATACACTCACAGGGTAGAGATGAAATTTGTCTAAGGCATGGAAGAATTTGAAGATGAAATGAAGCTAGAACATCAAGCATTCAAGTGCATCCTCAAGGTGAAATAATTTCTAAGGCACAAGGTGGTGGATGCGCCCTTGAAGAAGACATCATGAAATGAACACAGTGCGCCCATGATGAAAGTTTGCTAGAAAATGATGAATTTTATTAGATCTAGAGGTCAAGCAGACTTTGGAAATCAAAACATGGAAATTGGGTAAGTAAAGTAAATTTATATTATAAGCATTCTGATGCTCTTCTTTCTGTTTTGCAAGCTGAACACCGGAGCCAGAGCGTAAGGACTTGAGGTGATGAAGCTGGACAACGTTACAACTTTGGAAAAGGGGAAACGACTGTGAAGATTTGTCTAAGGCATTAAGAACGTGATGCAAAAGAGGCTAAATGCACCCAAGGAAGTGGGCTAGAGAAATATGAAAGTTACGAGGAGGAAGTGCGTCCAAGAATTAAAGCAACAAGAGGACTTAGTGGAGAAATACTTTTTGCAAGGAGGGTTTGAACTGAGTGTTGTTGTGTGCTTGCCTCTTAGCGCAACAGAATTGGCAGGCAGAACAATGGGAACGCGTTTCTGGACGAGAACCTTCTAGGAGATGGTGATGGGCATTAATTGCTCATTATGGTTCTTGCAGGGGAGTGGAGAACCTTCTGTGCATTTATTACCCACTCCTCTCTGTGGCGGTTTTTAAGGCAAAAACCCTAATTAGGGCATATGTGGCTCAATCTGAGCCCTTCATTGTAATTGAATCTAAGTCGTCCGTTGGACTGGGCCAACTATAAAAGGGGCATCCCCCTTCATTTGTAATCGATTAGATTAGATTAAGAGCTAAGTCAGAGCTAGAGAGTAGAGAGCATATAGTGAATAGTTAGAAGTTAACTTAGTTTGAAAAGGAAAGAAAAGCTTTCCCTTTGAAAGTTGTGGTTGTTGTGGAGGACTCTCATAATATAAAGAATTTCATTGATTGGTGATTCTATCATTCGTTGTGAGCAGTTGACAAGGCCTTTTCGTCTTTCCAATTCAAGTAGATAGAGTAAAGTAGATTTTGTTTTATGCAAGTAGTTGGTAATTGTGGAATGCGACGTTTGATTTGAGCAAGTCTTCTTTCATCCATACCACTAGCGGGCTTGTTGATGGTAAGTTCGCCTTGCGTGGTCAACTGGAGTATTGACACTTAACTTCGATTGTGGCTCATATGTCCATATGCATCATTGTGATGGTATGTACATGTTGTGTCATAATTTGAACACCTTTTTCATCCTTTGAAGATTGCACCAACTTTGCGAAGTTGTCCGAAGGGAGGCGAAGCAAAGTCTAGTTTGAAGATTGTCGAAGTCGATCCTCGCATTCCACCCTTTAGAAGTAGAAATTAGAATCCCTATCCTTATCCCTTTTAAATTCAGCATTTCCCGGTTAGTCTAGAAATTAGAGCATCATAGTCAAATCTTTCATCTGCTTCACGAAGTTGAACAATTACGTAAGTCCCCTTGGAATACCCAGCATATTCACATCAACCAATCGAGTCTATTCGCGATAAAAGGAACCTTGGAGTTGAATGCGTGATCTTTCACGCAATCTTAGGATGTGGAATACTTTGATCAAGAGAGAATAGAGTGACCGTTGGACATTTTATTCTGTGTTGGTGCGGTCATAAAACACCCCTCAACATGTCAGAAAGGCCATGACAAATATCTTTGATGGAGTCCTCAATATACTGGAGGCTATCTTTGCCAGGAGGCTGACTTCTAAGGAGGTAACCGCAGATGATTTGAAGAATAGATTGGCACCATTCTTTTCTGAGGTGAAGGCCTTTGTCCAGGATGATTTCGAGAACACCTCCACGTTCTCCAACATTATTCAGAATACCCAGGATGCTCTAGTCGCCTGGAAGAAATCTTGTGCCTAGCATGGGCAAACAGTTACAGTGTTGGAGTTACAATTGGATCATATCCCTCCCATTTCAGATTAGGAAGTTGAGGCTGTGTTGACCAGGTTCATCGAGTTTGCAGCCAGGGAAAAGGAGAAAGGAAACGCCCTTCTGGATAATGATCTTCTGGAAGGAGATGATATGCATTGATTACAGATAGTGGTTCCTGTAGAGGAGTGGAGAATCTCCAGTGCATTCATTGCCCCACTCCTCTCAGTGGCGGTTTTTAGGGCTAGAACCCTAATCAGGACTTACATGGCTCAATCTGAGCCTTCCATTGTATTTGAATCTAAGTCGTCCACTGGACTGGGCTTGATATAAAAGGGGCATCCCCCCTCATTTGTAATCTATTAGAGATTAGAGTTAGACAGAATTAGAGAAGATAGAAGTTAGAATAGAGAGTAGAGCTAGAAGTTAGCTTAGTTTGAAAAGGAAAGAAAAGCTTTCCCTTTGAAAGTTTTTGTAAAAGGTTGTTGTGGAGAACTCTCATAATATAAAGAACTTCATTGATTGGTGATTCTCTCTTTCGTTGTGAGTGGTTGACAAGGCTTTTTCGGATTTCCGATTCAAATAGATAGAGTAAAGTAGATTTAATTCCATGCAAGTAGTTGTTAGTTGTGGAATGTGGCGTTTGATTTGAGCAAGTCTTCTTTCATCCATACCACTAGCGGGCTCGCTGACGGTGAGTTCGCCCTACGTGGTCGACTGGAGTATTAGCACTTAACTTCGATTGTGGTACATATGGCCATATGCATCGTTGTGATGGTATGTACGTGTTGTCTCATAATTTGAACACCTTTCTCATCCTTTGAAGATTGCACCGATTCTGTGGAAGTTGTCCGAAGGGAGGTGAAGCAAAGTCTGGTTTGAAGATTGTTGAAGTTGATCCTCGCATTCCACCCTTTAGAAATAGATTGTAGAATCCCTACCCTTATTCCCTTTTAATTCAGTATTTTTGGTTAACTTAGGAATTAGAGCGTCATCGTCAAATCATTCATGTCTTAATTGCTTCACAAAGTTGAACAAATTGTGTAAGTCCCCTTGGAATACCCAGCATATTCACATCAACCAACTAAGCCTATTCGCTACATAAGGAACCTTGGAGTTGAACGCATGACCTTTCACGCAATCTTAGCATGTAGAATACTTTGATCAAGAGAGGATAGGGTGATCGTTGGACACTTTATTCTGTGTTGGTGCAGTCATAAAACACTCGTCAACAAGACCATTGTTTGTGTGAAAACAATTTCTGGGAAGAGTATTTTTCTGTGTGAAAGAACAGAGAAGCTCTGTAATCTGGATTACTGGAAGAAGAGTCCATCATCACCTGTGGAAAGCTTAATCCAGGCATGAATACTTTATTCTCATTTCATCTTTGATTTTTATAAAGTCATGCTAGATCAATGAAGTACTATTTTGCTCTTCATATCTTCAAAACTTGTGAAGACATGTTAGGCAAATGTAATATGATGCTGTTGTATGATGCTTGCATTTTGAATGTCCAAAAGTTGCATGAAGTAAATAAGGTATAGGTAATGCATGATTGTATTAAAAAGTAATAGTCCATCTCAAAGATAGACAATGCATTTAGTTTCTATTTGCTTTACTTGTATGATCTCTGTATAAAAGAGAGTATTCATTATCTTAGATACTACTACTAGGATTGTGATGAGAGCTTGATTCAAGTACATTATAGCCAACTCAGTTATTAGATTAACTCAGTAAGCTAGCTACACTCCTAGGAAATGTTCATTCCTGTATAGGAGAGAGTATTGGTAGTACTTGCAATGTAGATTCATCTCAGCAGGTTAACTTGATGTAGGATGTCTTTGGTACGGATTACCACGATAGGACAAAATACCTACACGTAGTGTAAGATAGCCCTAAGTCAAATCAACCCTGAATAGTGTATGTGGCAGTTGACCCTCAATAGAGATACTGATTAAACACTTTCGCCAAAGTAGTGTAGATGAACAACATCCTCTTGATTGAGTGATGAATACACTGTCATGTCCACCGTGATCCCATATTGTATACTAGATCGAGAGTTTACTGGATGTACAGGTTCGAGCTGTGTAGGACACACCACTATGCTTAGTCGGTTTACAGTATCGGTTACCCAACCAATCTCTTCGTTGAAGGGAGGGCCATCTATCGAATGATAGATGTGCGAGGGACCGCATTATAAGTCTGTGGCTGGCGGAAAAGCGCCCGAGTGATGTTTCTCCTCCTTACCAGGCTACTGAGGCACCGAGATTTGAAAGGAGAATTCTTGGACCTTCTTACCACTATTAGTTCAAAAGCTCAAACGAGCTATGTATGTGCACGTATGTATATTTTCTCTGATGTTCATTTGAAAAGAAAAAGTTTCATTATTTGAAATATATTGTCTTGTTCACTTGAAAGGAAAAAGAATTCAAATTATTAGCTAGCATGTATCTTATTTAATGTTAATGAAAAAGAAAGAAATGTTTCAGTACTTTCTTATATGATTGTTATTTATGTTAAAAGTTGTAGATTAAGAAAAAAAAAAATTACATAAGACCCGGGTCGTTACAATCATTTTCATTATCTAAGTTATTATTTGCAAATTGAAGAGAGTTGAGCAATAGGGTTTGCAGGCATGGCGTTTCAAGCTATTCTGAGGATGATAACCCTCAAATAGGACAATGTCTATAGGTGTGGAAGATCACCCAAGGGCATTCTGAGAGATAGTCTCACACAAAGATTATTACAGAGCTCATTAGTTTTCTAGAGATCATCGTTCAGGGGTTTACAGAATTTTCAGGGTATAGGGTTGAAGATTGTTGATACTCACAGCTATTGATAAAGTATTCCCAGATCTGAGATTTATGTTGATTCCACATATGGATTTTATGTATTTCCTGAAGCATTAATAAAATTTGGTTATTTAATTTCTTGCAATTGTTTGGAAAAAGGTTTATTTGCAAAATCTATGTTTTTCTATGCTCCACGGGGACACGTCCTGTTGACGGGTGTTTTACGACCACACCAACATAGAATAAAATGTCCAATGGTCACTCTATTCTCTCTTGATCAAAGTATTCCACATGCTAAGATCATGTGAAAGATCATGCGTTCAACTCCATGGTTCCTTATGTCGCGAATAGACTTAGTTGGTTGATGTGAATATGCTGGGTATTCCAAGGGGACATTTGTAGTTTGTTCAACTTTGCGGAGCAATTAAGACATGAATGATTTAACAGTGATGCTCTGGTTCCTAAGCTAACCGGGAAAATACTGAATTTAAAAGGAGTAGGGGTAGGGGTTCTACAATCTACTTCTAAAGGGTGGAATGCGATGATCGACTTCAACAAGCTTCAAACCAAACTTTGCTTTGCCTCCCTTCAGACAACTTCGACAAAGTTGGTGCAATCTTCAAAGGATGAGTAAGATATTCAAATTATGATTGAGCGTGTACACACCATCACAACGATGCAAGTGAACATACGAATCACAACCAAAGTTAAGTACTAATACTCCAGTCGACCACACAGGGCGAACTTACCATCAGCAAGCCCGCTAGTGGTATGGATGAAAGAAGACTTGCTCAAACCAAACGCCACATTCCACAGTTAACAACTACTTGCATGGAATTGAAATCTATTTTACTCTATCTACTTGAATCGGAAAGCCGAAAAAGCCTTGTCAACCACTCACAACGAAAGAGAAAATCACCAATCAATGAAGTTCTTTATATTATGAGAGTTCTCCACAACAACTTTTTACAAAAACTTTCAAAGGGAAAGCTTTCTTTCCTTTTCAAACTAAGCTAACTTCTAAGCTATCCTTCTATCTATTCTAACTTCTATCCTCTCTACTCTCTGACTTCTCGATCTAATCTAATCTGATAATTTTTTACAAATGAGGGGGGATGCCCCTTTTTATAGTTGGCCCAGTCCAACAAACGGCTTAGATTGAGTTACAATAAAGGGCTCAGATTGAGCCACATATGCCCTAATTAGGGTTTTTTCCCTAAAACCGCCATAGAGAGGAGTGGGGTAATAAATGAACAGAAGATTCTCTACTCCTCTGCAAGAACCACCATGAGCAATTAATGCCCACTATCTTCCTCTAGAAGATTCTCATCCAGAAACGTGTTCTCACTGTTCTTCTCCGCCAATTCTGTTGCGCTAGGAGGAGGGGCGAGTATATGGTTGATATAAAAGTGATGAGCAAGGAATTCTTCCTGCTCAGCTCTCCCGTTGTTTTAACTCTTGGACGCATTTCTTCCTTGTAACCTTCATATTTCTTTAGCCCACTGCCTTGGGCGCATGTGCCTCTTCCACATCACGTTCTTAATGCCTTAGACAAATCTTCAATGCCATTTCCCTTTTCCAAAGTTGTAACATTGTCCAGCTTCATCACCTCAAGCCCTCATGCTCTGGCTCCGATGTTCATCCTGCAAAACAAAAAGAAGAGCATCAGAACATTTATAAGATAAAATCTCTTCACTTACCTAGTTTTCACATTCTGATTGATCGATCCCTAGATCTGATAGAATTCATCATTTTCTCTAGCAAACTTTGCTTTCCGAGTGCACTGTGTTCACTTCATAAGATCCTCTTCAAGGGCGCATCCATCACCTTGTATTTGGAGTTTGTGCCTTAGAAAATATTTCACCTTGAGGACGCATTTGAATGCTTGATGTTTGAGCTTCATTTCATCTTCAAATTCCCCCATGCCTTAGACAGATTTCATCTCTTCCCTGTGAATGTAGTTGACCACTTGTTTTATTTTCCCTTTCCTCAGACAACTTTATCTGCTTTATAAATTTCATCAACTGTAACCCAGGCGCTCATTTTGACATCACCAGCCAAGGCATTTTTTGTAAAAACATTTCTCTACCTTAGAAATTTTATTTATTTTTGCCTAGGAAATTCATTAGACTGGCGCCAGGCAAGAATCTCCATCAAAACAACACGAACAAGGTGTGGAAAAGATTTAAATCATCTCCCAGTGGGAAATGTCCAATACCCAAAAGAAATCTCCCTTCGGAACTCATCGTTTTCATGTGTATCCAGACGAAAGGGTAAGTTTAATTTTTATTATTTTTGAAACATAATAAAAAGTGCTAAGGTTTATTCCATTTTGATTTTGGGCGCACTTCACACCTGCAGTCTTCATTTTTCCTGCCTAGGCATTTTTCTTTTTTTCCTGAAGAATTCCCCCTGTTCCCAGGTGCATTTGATCTTGTCTCTGGAAATTTTAACAATACCTCCCTCCTTAGGCGTATTTCACATTTTGCCTTAGAAAAATGCCTTAGGAAATTTTTTTATTTAATTATCTCATCCCTGGCCGCACTTCATAACACATGCCTCCACCTTAATTCCCTAAGTATTTTCCACGCCTAGAAGCTTATACAATTCCTCCCACAAACAAGGGCGCATTTTGATGTAGCAACTTCCATTACAAACCCCTAGGCATTTCCACGCCTTGGCAATTTTTTTCTCCCTTAAGCTCCAACTTCCTTGGGGCGCATTTCACATGTGCTAGGAATGGGCGCATATAGCATGTGTTGGAGGAACTTTCCTTGCTTGGTGCATTTAGGGGGTGAAGCCTTCATTTCACCACACTTAGAAAAATTTTAAACATCCTCCCTTCATGAGGGTGCATTACACAAGGCCTTCTCCTATTTCACCTTGCCTTGGAAATTTCTCCACCTCCATTTGATTGCTGGGCACATTTTACTCCTTGAACTTCCATTTTCACTTAGAAACTTTTCTCAAGCCTTCCTCCCTCAAGGGCGCATTTTAGATGGGGAGCTTTTATTTTGCTTCACTTAGAATCATTTCTCTTGCTGGGCGCATTTCACCTAGGCTGGAGGAAATTTCATTGCCTTGAAACTCTCTTGCCATGTCCTTTTTGTAGCTTTGTAAGTTGGGCATATTTTATACATGCTACCTCCACTTTCAAGCATGGGCGCATTTCACATAGGGTGAGGAAACTTTTCACCTTGAGGGCGCATTTGGCCTATGGTGGAGGAACTTGCTTGCCTTAACGTATTTTTGCCATGCCTAGCCCTTGCTTTGGGTGCATTTCACATGTGCTGGAGGAACTTTTGGGCGCATCTAGCATGTGGCGAGGAAATCCACGCCTTAGAGTATTTTATCATGCCCTCCCTTCTTGTGGGTGCAAATAGCATGTGGAGAAGGAATTTGTTTGTGCCTTGGGTGCATTTCTTATGTGATGGAGGAAGTTCTCCATGCCTTGGGCGCATATAGGGTGGGGAGAAGGAACTTTTATACTTGTCATTTTTTATCATGTCTTCTCCACATACAAGGGCGCATTTCACATGAGGTGAAGGAAATTTCATTGCCTTAGAAATTTTCTCATGCCCTCTTCACTTGTGAGCGCATTTCACCTATGCTTAAGGAATTTTGGGCGCATATGACATAGGGAGAAGGAATTTCCCCAAGCCTTGGGTGCATTTCACCCTATGAGGAGGAATTTTCATACTTAGCAATTTTAGCAACATCTTCATCTTCCTTGGGCACATTTCACATGTCTTCATGCCAGTTTTCATCCATAAATTTCCAACGCCCTAGCCATGCCTTGTCCTTCTATTTTTAGTAAATCTGGAGAAGTGTGGATCCTCATGCATTTTTCATCTGCTCTGAGTTGGATCAGGCGTGGCTGTGCCTCTATGGACTTTGCCACCTTGTTTATACCCTCTATCCACACTAGTATGCTATTTTTAGCCATTTGCTATTTTTAGCAAACCCTAAAATTGATTGATCTTTGTAGCTCCGCTTGACCTGAAATTCGCTCCACTGGATCTTGATGACCTAAGTGTCCTGTTCACCCCTGCCTCTGGCACAAACGTGCAATTTATAGCCATGAAGTGACTTACTAAAAATAGTAAGTGCTCAGATTTCACTCAAATTTTGCCAGTAGGCAGCCTGAAAGATGCTAATCATGGTGGTATAGCTCATTTCAACAACTTTGTATTTCATTCCCCCTATTTTTAGGCATATAAGTGGAAACCCTAATCTGACTTGCATGTGCCCTGAACTGTTTCCACTTGGCTTGATTTCCGTTGCCTGTCGTTCTGCTTGCTGAACTGAAGTGTTGGGTGGCTGCTGGAGTGGAACTGCTATTTATAGTAAATGTCCGGAAAGTGATCAATTTGATGTCAGATGAGTTTGCATGTTAAACTGCCCGTGGGATCTCAAAAAACCCTGAAAAACCCAAAAAACTGGTCTGCATGTACGTACTGGCTAAAAACAGTAAGTCCTTGAAAACTGATCAATTCTGCTTGCATGTCATATCGTTGCGAAGCTCTCCAAAAACCCATAAGGAATATCCAGACATGCACTGAAAAACTCTGCATGCAAACCCTAAAAATAGCCTTTGAAGGCTGAACCATTAAAATTCATCATCTCGGTTTGCATGTTACATCACTGCGAAGGTCTTGAAAAACCCAGAAACATTCCCCAGACATGCATTTGAAAATCATACATGCGCATCTTGAAAATGACTCTTGAAGCCTGAACTGCTAAAAATAGCAAGTTGTCTGATTTTGCCCAAATTTTGTGTGCAAGTATCTTGGAGTACCCTAAATGTGATGAAGCCGTCAGAATCCCATAATTCTGAGGAAAAGGCCCCAAATTAGGTACTTACTAAAAATAGTAAGTTGTCAGATTCCAGTCAAAATTTGATGGGATCCTACCTGAAACATTGTGACAGCAATGTTAAGCTCAGATGTCAATTAGCTAACTCAATTTAACTTCAAACTGGCCTGAAGAATGAAAACCCTAATTTCACAGACGGCCAAAATTCCAAATTAGGTCAAAGAATAGGACATCCCCGAAAGGACGAAAAGATCAGAGAGAGAGAGACAAAACAACCCAAAACTAAAGCCAAAAGACCAGAGTGGAGCAAAAATTGGGGGTCCCCATTTGAATGGGGTGATGTGTGAAAAGGTCACAACACGTCCCTTGGCTCTATACCCCTATTCCCGTACCTGGAACGGTACGGGGACACGGGGACGGCTAGGAAACGTCCCCTACCCATCCCCTCTACAAATTTAGGAAACGTCCCAAAAAAGGCAGGGGACGACTAACAGTCCCCAGAACAGTTAGGGGACTTTACTAACCGTCCCCTATGGCCCAACAAAATCTTTATTTTTTTGTAAAAAAACACATTTTTAAATTAAAAAAAAGGGATAACTGGGCCCACAAGGACCCCCCCACCCCTTTAAACAAAACCCAAACATACTTGACTAATCAAAACAACAAAAAGGAAAAAAAATTCTCATTTTGACATTTGCAAACTTGAGGTGAAGAGCAACAAGTGAAAGAGGAGAGAACAACAGTTGAAAGGGGAGACTAGGGCATCAAATCTACTTCATTAGAGGCAAGTTCTTCATTTTACATTTGTTTTCCATTTTTTCAAGTTTTTTTCAATTTTTTTGACCACATAGGAAAGGCATTGTGAGTTTATTTTTTCCTTTATTTGAACTTGCAACTCTCTTTTCAATTCTTAACCAAAAAAATCATCAGCAGTAAGATTACTAGTAATGATAGTGAGGAGGTTGAGGTTCAAATGCATGAAAGAAATAGACCTAGAAGTAGAACTCATAGAAGTATGGCAGCCACTGGGGGTTCCTCAGGCAGTGAGAATTACGAAAAAATAAATAGATGCTAAAGGAACATAAAGGAACATAAATGATTGAAATAAAATTATGAATTCTGATTTTCCTAGGACATCAAATGTAATTTTCAAAATTAATGAAATTGAACCACCGATTACATAGAATTTGCATACCCGGAAGCCAATGCTCAATTTATTGAATATTTTATTGCTAGAACCAAAGCGTATACAATAAAGATCTGATATAAAGTCTGATCTGCTCCTTAGTGGTCTGAAAACCCTAATTTCCAGCTAGGGTTTGATTGAATATGACACCCAAATAGTACGGCCAATTGGTGAATGCACTGAAATGATGATATCTACTAATGAGAAGACTCAATCTACAATTATATTCTGATAACTCACTGCTGCAATCAATTATAAATGCAAATTAACCTATAATTAAGACCAATGATGCCCAAATGGAAACCCTAGGTAGATTTCCCTGTTTTGTGAAGTGGGTTTTCGTCCAATTCACTATCCTCTGAGGGATTTCATCCTTAGAAGACCTGTATGCTGCTGAAACCCTCTTCTAGAGCTCAAACCTGCAATTTGTTTTTGTCAAAATGAGAATAGAATGCCCAAGAATGTGCCCAACATATTGCTTTATAACCTCCCATGAGCTTTTTTTTTATAAAAGTCAATAAAATAATCCTCCTCAAGAGGCTATGCCCATCTTGAGGGTCTGCCCTCGTCAAAAGAAAGGGCCACATTTAAAAACAACTTTGAGGTACTAGGATGGGGGCGCACTTTTCACTATTCCTTTTATAATTTTTTGTTACTATTCACTTTTTACTATTCCATTAAAACAAACTTTAATATTTCCAATTTATCCTTGGATTCATCAATTGAACTCCAAACTGAAAGGCTCATAAAGCTCCTAGCTAAGCTCCACAACCCTCTGTTGGGTCCCCTAATGAAATGTGCTAGTCAATTTTTTCTTGGAATTTTCACAACACAACCAGACTAAGCCAATTGATTATGTTAGCTCTCCAAAATAATAAGCAAACTAAAAACACTCAACACCAAGAATGTGCCCTAAAACCCAATGTGGGTGAGGGGCGAGCATATGGTGGAGGTAAATGCTCAATAACTGAAAGTAAATTACAGCTGAAAGTGAAGAGGCGGTGAACCAGCCATGAACAATTTCCACACTTCCACTTATTCAGTGGGGGGAAAAAGAAAACAAAATAAACTAATTCATCCATTGTGGCAGGCATCCACTCATGAGTGGGAATTCACCACTTTTCAGTGGGTACAATGAGAGATTAATAAGTTCTTTTTCCACACTAGCGGTAAACCATCCACGGGTTATAAATGTGAATTTAAACCAGTGTTACAAGACTCGCCCAAACTCGGCGAGTACTCGCGAGTGCCGAGGCGGGTGACCCTAAACGAGTCCCAGAGACTCGGCTGCCGAGTACTCGCCGAGACTCGCTGGACTCGGCAGACTCGCCGAGTCTCGTGCCCCAAACTCGGCCATTTTGATTAAATTTTAAAAAAAAAAAATTGCATTCTTTTTTTTTCAAATTTTTTAAATAAATGTTGTGCGCCATGAAGGTTTGTGCTGCCCCGGGACCCTGCGAGGGGCGCTGCCCCCAGACCCCCACAAGGGGCGCTGCCCCTTGACCCCGCTGGGGGCGCTGCCCCTAGACCCCCGCAAGGGGCACTGCCCCTTGACCCCGTTGGGGCGTTTCCCCCAAACCCTCATCAAACTATAGGTCTAAGCATGTTATAGGCCAATGATGAATCATGATCATAAAAACCTACAAAATACATATCCCCTGTTGCGAATCTTTGCATCTTTCATAGTCAAAGCCATAATCAAGGATTATCTTGTTTCAAAATTCATACATTAGACAACAAAACATGCAGTCTTGAAGGCTTCAATAAAATTTTAATAATAAAATCCTCACTTGAATATACACACCAATCATTGAGACACAAGCAAATATCATGGCTACATCATCATCTAGGACCTAACTTAGACACTAGCGCATGACTTGTCGTGATATTGGGATGAGTAATGCAAGCTCTTCTGAGCCATAGACTTATTTTTTTAGTTTTGATATTTGTTTTGATGCCATGGATTTCATATTCCATGAGTTTTGTATACATTTGACAATATTTATATATCTGAATGTGTTATTTCCTTCAGCTAAAATTTGTGTTTATACTTATGTGATCGATATATGTTTGTGTATAGGATCATAGTAGTTTCTATTTCATGATGTTATTGTGTATTTGAGGTTTATTCACTAAAGGGTGCATGAAACAAGCTTTAAATCCTTAAAAATCTCTAAATTTCAAGGGTTTTTCTATTTGCCGAGTCTTTGCCAAGTCTTGGGCGAGTCTAGGCTCCGAGTCCGAGTACGAGTCAAAAATCGGCTTGCCGAGTCCGAGGCGAGTTCGAGTCTTGTAACTATGATTTAAAAACAAGAATATGCAGCAAACAAATGACTGGAACAGTCCTACTGTTTTTTCCCGATTGATAACCTCTCAATTATTGATGCTTGAAGCCAAAAACAGAAAACTAGAGAAATCTGCTATAAAAATCTGTAATCTGGAAATGTCTATCAGCAAACAGAAAACACACCAAAATTGACATATCTCTTACCACACTTCAAAAACAAGAACCATACTAAAAAAACTTCACTTCATAAGCTAGGCGACCATGAAACTATCAATTTTCAACCTTCAAACTCAACAAATGTAACCAGCACGTTTTCCAAGGCACCAAATGAATGGTATGGCCCCAGAAGAGGGTCGAGCTCTCTTGAAAATTCAACCACTTCATATTAAAATCTGATATTTCACCAAAAGGGGCGCCTCAAGTATACTCAATGAAACAACCAATACCCACGTGCAAATAAAAATCACCTTGAAAGTTGTATGGAAATTCGACTTTCAGCCATGAGTGAACCAGCAACACCAAAATATGATAAACTCCAAAATTATTCAACTATTAAGCTCAATCTGCTAGTCTGGATGAGAAGCAGCCTGGAAAACCAACTAGGTGTTATCTTTCAAACACGAAATTGGACTAGAACTAGGAGGTAAGCATTCCTTGAAGTGAAAATCAAGAAGTCATTCTGGCAGCATAACAATAGCATAAACATTGGATACCAAAAGCTAGAGCAAACACTCTCTTAAATAGAATTCTCAGATGACCTTTCACCTTCCACCTTTTCCCTCCAAGAAAGGACGCCTATTCTCTTTTTAAAATATTTTACTTTTCAAAATATTTAATTTTCCCTTAATATGGCGTCCAAATCCCAAGGCATATTAAAACAATATAAATTATCAATTATTCCCTCCATGAGGCGTCCACCCTTTATGACCACCTTTTAAAACAACTTCAAGTCATTAAACTAGGCCAAGGGGCCCAAATATGAAATATAACATTAATGACTTAAAATAACTTGTTTCACCCAAAATGAACCTCAAAATGCTGAAAACCAAATATGCTCCAAACTGCATTGCCTGAAATGGAAACTGAACTGACTGCAGATGCTACTGCCCAAGATAGCACTGCCAGAAATAGAGCTTACTAAAAATAGTAAACTCTGAAAAGTTGCCCAATGTCTTTGCATGACATATCACTACGAAGCTTTCTGAAAACCCAGAACTCCACCAAACATGCATCAAAAACTCATACATGCAAACCTTCAAGAATGCATCAAAAACCTCCTATAAAATAGGAAACCCTAATTTCCACTTTTGATCAACCTGTAGATTTCCGGAAATAGGCTATCAGTCACAGAAGAGCGTATGGCTAAAATGAGGACATTACACCTAACCATTCTACTGACCTATGGGAACCCTAATAGTAGGCCAACCTCTGCTATAGTCTGAGCTACCTAAGGAAGGGACATTACACCATTTTATATCCACTCCTATATAGTGCTTTGTTCATGGTCACATGGGATTGAATTGCTTGACATAATATTCTCTTTTTCACTCAAATTGTTTCATCCACATGACTACTTTGACTCTCTCACATACCTTTTGATTTCTACATTTGCATTTGGGCACTCTTGCATGCTATTTCCCCATTTACTCATCCACTTGTTATTTTGTTTCATCCAAGTGCTCTATCTTCTAGTTAGCTTTTCCTCCACTACAATTTTGGGCCTGTGGTGTCCTTTTGTGTTCTCTATTCTCTTCAACTAACCTAGTAGCCAAATCATCCCCACCACTTCAACTAGGAATGCTCCAACCTCGGCAGAGACTATCTCGTATGAGACTATGGCTTTTCTTTTGAAGTTGTTTGTGACTAAATGTTTTTGTAACCTTTTTTCTATCTCCATTTTGATGGTGATGTGTTGCTGCCCCAAGCTTCGCAACCATACAACACTACTAGTGTAACAAGTAGCCCAACAAAGTCTTCTTTGTTTTCCAATCTTATAACTCAGTTGATCTGCATCTGTTTTGAAGCATGAAATGAGCTTTCCAACTCCCTTGTCTACTTTTTGTCCTACAAGTCTCCCAACTGAGGTTGTTATGAAAATCAAGGCCCAAAATATTTGTATTCGTTTACCACTTGCAAGGGGCTTCCTTTGAATTCAAAATTTATTTGCTTCTTTTTTCTTCTCAAGCTAAAGATCATGACCTTGGTTTTGACTTTTGCCAATGTTCACTTGCATTCTCACCTCCTGACAAAATAGCTCTAGATCTGTCAGGTATTTTTACAAACAATGCACTGTTTTTGCCATGAGGATGAGGTCATCTGCATAGAGCATTAACTTTACCATAAAAGTGGCTAGGGAGGATGTCATTGAGTGTTAATTGTTGGTGCTTTGAGAATCATTCAAATATTCAAACATGGTTATATTAACACAATCGTCATTAATTCTGCCCACAGAGTTAAAATCCTGCAATAAAAAGGAAATGCCTTTGAAAAGAAAAAGGTTTAACCACACATCTCTCTTGTCAGTAATCAGTCATCAACCATATTTACTCCTAGGCCCAATGATTCTTGTAGGAAACTTCCATAGCTTGTTATACTTATTTTACACAGGCAGTGAAGAGAACTATTGATTAATATTTTTCCATCTTGTAGCCACTGTTGTAACCTAGCTCAAAGATACAGTTGGCTGCAAAGTTCCTGAATTTTTGTTACCCGCCATTTCTTCTTTATGCCCTATAAATATTTTAGCTGCTAGATTTTTTTGATCATGTTGTCATGATAATTGGCTAAGTTCCTCTGATACACTGAAACAAGGGCTGTCATGGGTTTAAAATAGCATTATGTAGTTAAGACTAGCTACATCAATGATGCATTCTTCTTCAACTCCTCATATTGTGGCCAGGATATAAAACTTGAAAAATAATACTGCAAGGGAAATACAACTGATTGTCACAGAATCGTCAGCTTCTCTCCTATCCAATTTCCTATCCTATTACAGAGTGCCTCCCTAATGCCCACCCCAGGTCATGTTTTTCATACCCCATAAGAGACAATTATGGACAAAAAGTTTATTTAAAACAGTCACATAAACAATACCTGTATCACACAACTAAGGGATGAAATTTCAACTCTGGTGGTGGTTCATTTGATGAGAAAGTAAGTTGGGACTGTTTCAAAACAACAAACAACATTGTAATTATATTAGTCAGTGCGAGCCTATCTACATGATCAATCACATCCCCTGTTGATAATAGCCACCCAAAAACAAATTTTGCTTGCTCAAGCTAAACTATAAAGCACGAAGCATCTACATCTCATATTAAATATGCCTGCAGGAATCATATGAGATAGGCATCATGCAGACGCCATACTGGGTGTATACTTTAGCTTCTAATTCAGTGAGAGACATTTGCATGAAGTGAAAATCCTGATCACCGCTGCACAATTTAATCATACAAGTTACTGATTCACGTCTCCTCTCTAGGATATAAGAGAATATCAGAGAAGTTCATATGTAAGTTACTCTTGGATTTGGCCATGTTATAAAAATAAAATAGTAATTCAAATGGAAGAAGAAGCTCTCAACAAAGGAAAAATAGAAAAAATGTTTGAAATGAAAATAGGAACAATATACATTAGCATAAATAAAAATGTAATAGTAATTGGAAATATAAACATAAATATACAAACTATCGTAGGAAAACATAAACACTAGCTTGAGACTGTCATCATTTATATCATATCAATATTTATCTTGAAATGAGACATATTATATGTCAACATTGAACCAAGTCATTTTCTGATAACTAATATCTATAAAACTATTGGAAATTAATGTAGAGCTTTAAATGTTCAAAAATAACACATTTATTAAAATTTAACTCTTTGTTTGCATAAATTTGTTAGCTTTAGAAACACAAAAAATCTCATAGGATGAATATACAAAAAAACAGCACACCTGGAATTGAGGCAGTCTGGAAAAGTCCAATTCTTTTCAAGGACTCAATAGTGTTAGAGTTTGTACCACCAGCTAGTTGAAGAAAACCTGACGTGAAAAAAATTGTATAGAAATATCTAAGAGATATGTCACACTGAAATTTTTAAAAACACGGTTATTTTCTTACTAGATATAGTTTCCTTCAAAGATTAATACCTGGAGGACGGTTTCTGTTCTTAGCCATGCGAGCAGCAAAAGCTACAGCTTCTCTTGTAGCACCTTTCCCAATGTCTCCACTCATTGGACGTCCATCCAACTGTAACATTTTTTCCATTTCATTAGAGAAATCATAACCTATCTATAGAGTTCAATGTTTAAAAGTGAAATGCTTATGTTATACACAGATTAAAAAATGACAATAACATAAAGAATTCAAACACAATAAAATTCACACAAATTTCTATGCTTCTATAATCAAACCATAATAGTTTTCAAATCTAATTCAACAAGCACATGACGCTCTAAATAGGAAACTACCAATGAATATAAACAACAAAGAAATGAATTCTATTGATTATATGAGATCTCAATGGGATTCAATTCAAGCAAGGTTTAAAATATTATTTGTGGTGAACTTTATTACTGGGTCTTACTAGAAGTAGCCGAACGTGAACTGATCCTAATCAAATCAGGGCCCTGGTTCAGGTCCATTCTAGGAGAAGACCTTGGATGAAATTGGGGTGAACCCAGGGAGAACCCACCTGACACTAAAAAGAGTCACTTTTTCAATGAATAAAAGCACTAAAAAGAAAAGACTCTAATTAACCCTAAAACCTGATTACATAGTGCAGGAAGCAAGAGAGGTATTGGCACTGCTTGTGGTTCTACTGAGCTAGTTGGTGACACCGTGACATTGATGCTGACAATTAAGACCAAGATGATAAATTGTATTGACTTTCCATGTCCAATTGAACTAATATAAACCATTTTAGTTTCTCTTTAACATTTGACAACCAAAATTGAACTATTGACTATCAACTTGTTGAGGAGAAAGGTAAATACCCTTACACTATTCCCCTCTACTTTTTACCCCACTTTCCATCAATGACTTTAATGCATGATTCTAGCACATATTTGGGTTCTTTTGACTCACTCACTAAACCAAGACCTCACCCAGCATTGAGGTATGCCTCATATCTCTATTCAGAACTCATTTTACCTAGTTTCCATCAACTTAACTATCCTAGACAAGATTATTAAAATAATATTGTAATATTTAGTTTCTAATGGTCAATTAAGTTGTTGGATAGACTTTAGGAAGATTCTTTTATTCTTTCAGTTAAGTTCTTATCCTTTGCTTTAGTTGTCAATCTTATCCTTTATGGATAGATCTTTTGTTTTATTAGTTGTCGATCTTATCTTTTATGGATAGATCTTTTGTATCTCTTATTTAAGGAAACTTTTGCTCCTTCATTTAATATTGAATATTTTGGTAATCACTCTCTGTGTTTTTAATTCTTTTATGGTATCAAAGCTTAAGTTTTTGTTCTTAAAGTTTTGACGAATTTTTTATAAATTCATGGGCAGTTTTTTTTTTACAGTTTTTTTCTAAAAAAATAAAAATCCGTGGGATTATTACCTGAAATTAAAGGGTTTTTCAGAAAATGTTTTGTAAAATTTTAACAAAAATTCATGGTTTTTACCTAAAAATTTCACGAGGATTTTTGAAGTTTTTGAATGGTTTTTTTATAAAATAGTGGGATTTTTTCTGCATCTTTTTGGCGAATTTTTACTAAAAAGTTCGTGGTTATTTTTTAAAAATAAAAATTTGCAGGTTTTCAGCCTTCTTTCATAAATTTTCCAGAAATTTATTGCAGATTTTTTTGACGATTTTTTTACAAAAATCGTGGGTGTTCTTCTCTTTTTTCTGTGGTTTCATGGGCCTTTAGCAGAGCCTAGGGTTTTGACTAATTTTTTCCAGAAAATCGTGGTGGTTTTTGACATTTTTTTCCAAAAAACATAGGTATTCAATTTATTTTTGCAAATTTTCAGTAATTTTTATTGCAATTTTTCCAATGTTTTGATAAAATCAAGGATTGTATCTGGTTGTTGGGGTTTTGATAAAAAATATTCCTGAAGGATTTTTTCAAATTCTTCTTGGGTTTCTTGTTTTCCATGTTTTTGGAGTATGGGAGGGATGGCTTCATTGACTAACATCATGTTGGAAGGCAGCCAAAAGTTCACTAGAAAAAATTACAATACCTGAAAACAGAGGATGCTCACTATTTTTGAGTATAGGTGCCTTGATCGAATTGTCCTTGGTACTCATACCCGGCCAACAGTTGCAGGTAAACATCAAGACAAGTACGATGAGTGTAATCGTGAAGCAATTATGTTCATTAAGTTATCTATCATAGATGAAATGCTTTTGGAGATTCCTTCAGGCAAGTCTTCTGTGGAGATTTGGAAACACCTATGAGATCTGCACGATACATCAAATAAAGGCAGGGCATTCTTGCTAAAGAACATGTTCTCAATAATGATGGATGAGAGGGTGTCTTTGCAAGATCATTTAATGAAATTCAGAGACATATGTGATCACTTAGATGCTATTGGTCGCAAGATGGAAGAAGATACAGTTGTTATCACACTGAAAAGCTTACCACGATCTTACGAGCATTTCATAGAAACTCTTAGCATCACGTCTACCAATGTTGATCTGAAGTTCAATGACATATGCAATAAACTCTTGCAAAAAGATAGATGGAAACAAAAAATTGGTAGCAATAGTGATTTACTGAGTGCAAAACAAGCCTTTACAACCAAGGATAGAATGAAGACAATTCCAAGAATCTGCAATCTATCACATGTCATTATTGTGGTAAACTTGGTCACAAGAAGAGGTTTTGCAAAAAGAGGTTGGTTGATCAACAATCCAACCAGGGAGGGTCTTCACCAGACACTCATGTGGCAGAACATTCTAAGCAGGAGTCAACCTTCTACACTTTTTGACCAGCAGATCATTTCAATTTTTGGGTTTGGCTTAGTATAGTTAATAAATTGACCATTAAGGGAGGGTATTAAAATAATATTGTAATATTGTTTATAATGGTCAATTAAGTTGTTAGAATAAACTTTAGGAATATTATTTTATTCTTTCAGTTAAGTTCTTATCCTTTGCTTTATTAGTTGTCAATCTTATCCTTTATGGATAGATCTTTTGTTTTATTAGTTGTTGATCTTATCCTTTATGGATAGATCTTTTGTATCTCTTATTTAAGGAGACTTTTGCTCCTTAATTTGATATCGAATATCTTCGTAATCATTCTCTGTGTTTTTTATTATTTTAAGATTGCAATTGAAATTCTATCCCCTAGATAGGATCACAATGGTAATCGTATCCCCATTTTTCAAATTTCAATTGCCTGCATTCCAAAGCCAACAATCCCAGACATGACTCATACCTATCAACATGTATGGTAAAAAGTTCAAATTATGTGACTAGGGAATGTATTTAAAGAAATCATCCTTGGTCATTTATCATCATGCAATCATTGCAGCTAACCCCAGCCATATACTATTATTTTTATCAGCAAGTAAAATTCAGAAAATAGATTTAGTTGAGTTTGATTCCACTCTTTAATCTAGGATTAATTTTCTAATTTCAGTAGTTACTTTGGTATTTATTTTCAGTTTGTTTTCAGTCATTCTCATAATCAGAAAATACAAAAAAAAATACATATATATCCAAAAAAATCCTAAAAGGTACATTACAAAAAATATAAGGGTGGGATCTAGGAACATTTTGGAAAGGCTGGACTGCTTTCTTCTATCCCCTAAATGGTTGAGTTTTAGTCTTATCATAGATGGCGATATTGTTCCTGGCACTAGCTCTAATCACTTTCCTATCTCTCTCTCTTGATGGCATGAATACTCACCCAGCCCAAAGTACCCATTCAAGTTTGAAAACATGTGGTTCAAAGACAACACCTTCCTAGACTTGGTGAAAGTCTAGTAGAAGGCCTCATTAGGGGCACCAAAATGTTCTCTTTGGTCAAGAAATTGGCAATCGTGAAGGTCAAGATTAAGGAATGGAACAAGAACAACTTCAATAACATTTTTGTGAAAAAAGAAAGAGTTGAGGAAGAACTCTCCTCCCTTAATAAAGAAGTGATCAAAGGTGGTATGTATCAAGAACATCACAAAAGTGAGAAAACTCTTATTGTTGAGATTTGATATATTCATGCTAAGGAAGAAATTTATTGGAGGCCAAAATCAAGGGAGATTTGGCTGAAGGGAGGCAATAGAAACACCAAATTCTTCCTAATTCCACAAAAGTCAAAAGAAGCTAGAAGAAGATCACTTCCATTAACACTTCAAAGGGAATCAATTGATAGAGTAGGACGCAATAAGAAGTGAAGCAATATCCTTTTTGCGCAATTGCTTGGCTGCAATGATGCCTCTCAATTGAAAGAGAAAAATTATTTCATGACATATTCCCAATGTGATCACTAATGCAAATAACCAAATGCTAATGGCCCCTTTCACTGAAGAAGAGATAAAGTTGGCTTTATCCCAAATGCATCTAGACAAGACCCTAGGCCCTAATGGGTTTTCTACAAGATTCTCTAGAAATGCTTACACATAGTAGGCAAAGAAGCAATAGATGCTTACAATGAAAAAAATGAATATTAAAAAAGCTTCTACAATCACTCAACTTCACTTTCATCACACTCATCCCAAAATAGCCCTCCCAAATACCTTAGTGAACTTTTGACCAATCTCACTTTGCAACACTCTATACAAAATCCTGGCCAAGGTTTGGCCAATAGAATCTAGTGGTACTTTCTACCCTAATTTCAAACTCACAAAGTGGCTTTGTTCCTAGTAAGGTGATCTCAGAAGGAATCATAACTATCCATGAGATCACACATTCCATTTCCAAAACTTATAGTAAGAGTCTAATGATCAAACTAGATATTAGCAAAGCATATGATAAAGTCAATTAGAGATTATTTGTGAAAGTTTTGGATTAGTTCAAATTCAGATTGCAATGGAAAGAGCTAATTTTTTAATGTATCTCCATCCCCCAATATTTTGTTCTCATTAATGGTGGCCTCAAAAGATTTTTTGCTCCTTCCAAGAGAATTCATCAAGGCGATCCTCGGTCACCATATCTATTCATCTTGATGGTAGAAGCACTAGTTAGATTCATCAAATAAGTTGTTTGAGGAAGCTAGAAAGGAATTCAAGGCCTTCATGCACTTGCAATTTGCAGATGCCACAATTCTATTTGGGGAGGCCAGATTGAAGGAAGCAAATACTATCAAGAACATTCTAGATTCATATTTTGCAACTTCAAGGTGACAAATAAATGACAAGTATAAAGTATTTTACTTTGATGTCTCCTCAAGAACACAATAGAGAATCGCCCATGCGCTAGGCTCAGCATGGCTCTCTCCCTAGCTAGTATCTTTGGAGTCCCAAAGTTTGTTGGCACCTACAAATTGGCTCTTCAAAACTCCCTCATTGATTCATTCAAATCTAGACTTGCTCCACAGAAGCATAAATGATGAAGTTTTGCAAGTAGAATCACGATGGCCAAACCAAACTTATCTGCCTTACTAATTTATCTCATCTCAGTCCTCAAAGATCCAAGTGAAGTTTTGGTAGTGATCAATAAGATAATGAGAGATTTCATTTGGCAAGGAAATGAGGAAAAGAAAAAGATCCTTTGATTCCCTGGGATAAGATTTGACTTCCTAGGGCAAATGGAGTTGGACTCAAAAACATGCATCTCTAGAACATGGCCTTGGGTGGTAAGCTTGCTTAAAATATCTTTGCAAGCAAGGACTCAATTTGGAGTAAATTCATGAGGAATAAGTATTTGGATTCTATGGAGGACACTTGAAGATTCATCACTCACAACCTCCCTAAGGATCCCATGTTTGGAATTTCATTATGAAGTGCAAGCACATATTGCTCATCACCTCTCTTGGGAAATAAACAACTGCAAAAAAGATAGCTTTTGGGAGGACTCATGGAATGGTCATCAACCACTAAACAACAAGGTAGATATATCAAAGATAAAAGATTCCCTCTCTTGACGATGGGGCACTAAGGTGGCAAACTATGTGCAAACATACTATGTAGATGTAATCAAGTTACACAAATGGAAGGATATTCCTGTAGATGCAATTCCTCGTGATCAAGTAGACAATCTCAACTCTCTCTTGAGTATGTCCAAACTTCACCTCAATGAGAAGGACGACGAGCTCAAGTAGATCTGTTCAAAAATTGGATCATACTCGGTTAAAGTTGGCTATGAATCCCTTGTACACCCAAAGGATCTCAATTGGCTGACAATCAATGCTAGCACAAGGATTGCCTACACAACATTGTTGGTTTTTAGAGAGCAAAACAATAATAATATTTATTATTACATTCTCACTTTGCATCGTTCAATACAATACATACTTATAGGAGTTTTAGTTCCTACATTATAGGAACAACTCTCTAATTATTAGAGTTGTTTTAACAACTCAATCAAGCATACACCCGTATAACAACATAATTCAAATAAACCATACTAACAATAATATTAAGTTGTTTCTCAACAACTTAATATTTGTTACACATAATTATAATGTTAATTTAAACATGTGAACACTAATCTCTAATACCCCCCTTTAGTGTGAACATGGGGAGAAAGAACATCACACAATTTGGAAAAAGAATCGTATTCCTATGCATACTTTTAGGTCTGCATACTGCTATCTGGATCTTGCTGCACATGATCACCTACATACGAGAACTTTTCCTAGTTTCACTTCCAGTGAACTCATCACCAGCCGACCACACTTCCAAGAAGTCCGACAGTCAGAGGATATCTGTAGCAAGTTGCTCTCCTATACAATTATTTACAATATCACTAATGTCCATATTCTCCTTCTTTCAAACTTTAACACTCTCAACTGCAATAAGCCCAACTCTGTTGGCTTATGATCTTGATTCAAACGAAAGGTACCTCTCATAAGCCTTTCATGGTTTTCACATAGGTTTACACAAACCTGGACACGAACAAGAACACACTCATTTGTTCACCTCATATGGTTTTCTGGATCATCACTAACCTTTTCAAGATCCATGAATTGCATTACACTAGTGCTTTTGTTCAATGCAATATTTGACACTAGGAGGTTACATAAGGAAATAATTCACACAAAAAAATAAAAATGAAAGGAAATGCCACTAATACAAAAGACAACCTAATCGTTAGTGGCTAACGAGAGGTGCTATTGTCCTCCAACCTCCGTTTCCTCCTACTTCTGTTGCCTCCTACCTCCAATGCGATGACTATCTCAACCCCCTTTTTCCAAAATCTCGAATTTGTGGGTCTTTTGGAGCCCCTCCATATATCCATGTTTGTTTTACTTTTGAAGATGTCCCAAACTTGGTTGACTTGGTTGTCTCACTTAGGATCTGAACAACAAGCTCCCAAGCAAGAGCTAAGATCAATACAATAGCACCATCTACTGGGGCTAAGATAAGTTGTCCATTAACATGAACAATGATAGGTAGAAGATAAGCCAATATCTTTCTAGGATTGATCTCAGCAAGTCCAATCAAGTCCCATTCCTTCAGAGCCATTGTCCACCCTTGAGCTTGAATGAGCGTTGGATCAATAAAATTATAAACCCATCTTTTAATATCTCCTGAAGAACATGCTCAACAAAACCAATGACTTTAAAAGTAGTAACAAGCTTAGGAATGACACGTTCCTTGACTGTAATCTCACATCTAGCTTCATCATTAGTCATGGCTAGCACACTCATCTTTTCAACATAAAAAACCTCTTCAAAGTGCATAAGAGTTGTATAATCATTGGATCGACCGATTGACTGAAAACTATCACTACTTCCTTCGCCCCCAGATCCTTCACTATTCTTATCGTAGTAGGAGGATCTCCATATCTGGTCGAAACTAGCTCCATAATGGACGACAGTTGGGTCGGATTGAGGACCTTGTGCAACCCATGCCAAGCCTTGGTGATTTTGGCCGCTAATCCTTCCATGAAATGTGTGGCCAACCATTGCATGGGATCTCTTGTTAGGGATACCAAATACGAGATCTAATCCATATTCCCTGCCAACACATGGTTAGTAGACATACCAAAAAGCTTGATTAGTTGTAGGCCCCGCTCCTCTCCTTTCAGCTCTAACGACTTAGAGGCTAAGAGCCATGGTTGGGGATGTGGGCTACTAATGGCATGCCATATAGAGGCTAGATATTTCCAAGAAAGATTGCAAAGGCAGGGAATTTGAGTTGTTAGCATTTCCATTAGTTCTAGATGATGATCCTTCCACATGAAACATCTCGGGCATGATCAACCAAAAACCAGACTAAACCCAACCCAAAGCTCGAGCTTCATTAGGCCATTTCTTGCTCTGATACCATGTTGGTTTTCAGAGAGCAAAACAATAATAATATTTATTATTGAATTCTCACTTTGCATCGTTCAATACAATACATACTTATAGGAGTTTTAGTTCCTACATTATTGGAACAACTCTCTAATTATTCGAGTTGTTTTAACAACTCAATCCAGCATACACTCATATAACAATATAATTCTAATAATCCATACTAACAATAATATTAAGTTGTTTGCAAATTTAAACATGTGAACACTAATCTCTAATAAACACTTGCACATTTGCATGGGCTTCCATGAAAAGAAAAATATTAACTAGGAAAAGACTCCAAAAACTTGGCCTTTTGGGCCCCTTCCAATGCACATTGTGTTTGCAGGTGAAGGAGACCAACTAACACATGTTTATTAATTGCCCTTTCACTCAAAAATGTTGGAACTAGTTGAGAAATTGGTTAAAAGAGACTCACTCTTCTAGAAGTTCTACTACAACTATTTAAAGATTGGCCAATGGGAAAACTAAAAGCAATATTCTCCTATCTTTGGAACACCAACCCATCACTGCTGATTTGGAGCATATGGAATGTTGTACCCAAACCAATTTTTTTGCTTCATTAACGCATTTTGCTTAAAATGGTTTAAACCTTGTAAAAATGATGTCAAAACATAGTTTTTGGGCAAATCAAGTATGGGATTTTAGTCAGTTTGATGTCAAGAAGATATTGGTAAAATTTGAAAATTTGAAAATTAGGGTTTTTGGACCCTTGTTTTTAGGTCTAAAACCCTAAAAATTCAAAACTTGTCAAAATTGGCTGAAAATTACTTTGATTGGCTCATTTCACATCACGATCACAGTGGCGAAGTCAAATTCAGTTAAAACTCAGTTTAAGTCTAGTGGGTAGTTTTCGCTTTTTCAAATGAAAAGTTAGGATCTTTGAGGTCAACAATGGCAGATGGCCAGGTGCCAGGTGTTGAAATTTACGCTTGAAACACTCCAATGAAGATTCTATGGTGAGATATGTCCAAAATGATGTTTCATCTCGGAGAGGTTTTTCGTCAAGGAGAAGTTGAAATTTTTTTAACTCTGGAGACAAAAGAGCACCTGCTAGCCAAGGGCACCCTTGATTTCAGGGGCCTAGATCAACTTTCTGAGATTTGTCACTTCCAAGAGGACTTCTTTGAAATTTTGTCAGCTTTGCGATGAGCCTACCAGCCAGTCTGAAAGATATGTCTAGCACCTGAAACTGGAGATTAAGCGAAATGAGGGAGGTTGAAAAAATGACTAACACTGGCAAAAAAGTACGCCTGCTAGCCAAGGGCACCCATCTTTTTGAGGGACCAGATGGAGGTTTCTGATCAAATGATACCCAAGATGTTTGTCTCAGACTTGGTCTGGCTTCGCAACAAATCCATCAGTAGATGAATCAGAGTTGCTAAACTGTCGGAATCAAGAGTCAAACATAAGGTTTTAATCATGGTCAAAAATGTCAGAAAATAGCAAAAGCACCCCTAGAGGCCAGGCGCGCCCAAGGTTCTCAAGCCTCAAATGCTATCTTTTGGGTCATCTTAGATACTCATCCTATCCGTGACGCTTTCATCTTTCCGTTGTATACCTCAGCCGAGTCAGAAGACTTGACAGCAGCCTGCAGCCAGGGTTTAAGTGAATTTCTAGCTAGTTGCAAAAATGGCTATCTCTGGGAAGAAAAGCGCCCCTGGAGGCCAGGGGCGCCCATGTTTTTTAGCTGCCAGATGATGTTTTTAAGAAAAGTGCTCTCCAAGAGCTCTTGTTTAGAATTTAGCCAGCTCCGCAGTGACCTTGTCAGCCAACTCTGAAGTTTTGCCAGTTGCCGAAGAATGCGAGATGAAGTAAGGTCAAAATCACCTTCAAAATGATGAAAATGCATTTTAAAAATTTCGGAGTCTGAAGCTAAAAGCACCCCTGGAGGCCAGTGGCGCCCTGAATTTTGAAGCCTCTGATGTCAAAATTAGGGTTTGCAGCCTCAAGGAGTTTATTGTCAATTTTGATCCTGCTCTTCAATGTAACTGTTAGCTAGTTTATTCGACATATCAGTCAATCAGAATCAATGATTGAACATGAGCTTTGTTGATGTTTGCAAATTCAAATTTTCAAGAAATTGGTTGTCTAGAAAATGACGCCTAAAGTCAAAGTTTGACTTTTGAACTCAAGAGCAAAGTGGCGCCCTATAAAGGTGGAGGTTGTTAACTGAATTTAAATAATATTAAATCTTTAGTTAAACTTCTCAAGTCGACTTCAACTAGACTTGATTTTCGCTTGCAATTGGTCAATTTATTTTTGCATATAAAGTTAACTGAAGAATTTAGAGGTGGTACCCTAATTAGGGCTTATTTCTCAGTCAGTTAATTGTGATGGAGGTCCAATCAGAAGCTAGCACCAATTTTAAAGCAATTGCATGCATTTATGACGCCTTGCTTGATAAATTTTATTTATTAAGGCATAGGCGTCTATTATTTTTCATCACAAGCGAGAGCAAACACGTCTTTCTCGAGCAAATAAAGATCTGAAGGTGCTACAAGTGACACATTTTAGTGTTCTTCGCAATGCCAGGTCTAGATTGTTTAGAAGATACATTTTCCAGACTTCATTTTTCGAGTGCATGCAGATTTCATCAAATCCAATTCAAGCATAGATGACTTTTTTAGAGACAGAATAATAAACTTCTATTTCTATCTCTAAAATTCTTCTATTCTTGTCTTAGGATTTTTCTCGCATGTCAAAATAAACGACAAAGTTTTCAGAATCAGCTCATCTGGGTTCACATATTTCAACTTCAGTAGAAAAACCCATGTCTTATATTTTTTCCAGAAAATTGCCCCGCTGCTTCACATTTTGAAGCAGTGTACTTTTTTCCGAAGATTCATTTGCATGTTGGTCAAAAACTCATTTTTTCCAAAATCGAATCATTTGGGTTGGCTTAGAATTCCATTGCCTACAAAACCCATGTTTCAGTTTTTCTCAGGAGAAATTGCCCCTAGAGCCCCTACAACCACTACAGTTCTCGACTGAAAACCCTTTGCATGTCTTGCTAAAACTCATCTTTTCGAATTTCTAACAATCTGGGTTTGCTTAAATTCAATTCTCAACAAAACCCACATTTCAGAAAATTTCCAAAAACTTTTACCTGAACCGGCTATTTTTAGCCTATCCTAGAGCCATTTTTCAGCTTTTTCTCAAAGTTGTCCGAACATATCTGACTTTATAGTCAAAAATCTAGATTTTCAAAATTCAATTCAACCCAATAGATTATAAGGCCAAATCGGTCTTAGTTCACGACTTTTTGAAAACTGCTGACACAGACTTGGGTCACGTCTATCCAATGGTCAAATTGAGCACATTGGAAGGCACTAGCAGCACGACAGTCAAAAATCTTGAGTGTTCCGGGTTGCTGGCAGCAGCATCTATTCCTATCACGGTTTTTGATCTTGAGTTCATCATTGCTCGCATTAAGCACTACGACTCATCCACAAAACAAATCAGATCAGCCGATGGGAGAGTCATTTGCAGCCTCAAGCCGAGGGACGTTGAAAAGTGCTCTGCTATTCCTCCTCGCTCAAACAATTTTACCATAGTCATTGAGGATTGCGACAAAATATGGGAAGGAGACAAAGAAAGATCACAGAGAAAGGTTGCTCAAAGGTGGCTAAGAGAACAGAAGACCAACTTTCCGAAGAAGGTTGGGCATGGAGAGTTCAAGGACGAGATTGCCATCCTGATTACTTTGCTCAACCGGGCTACAGCAAGTGGAGGCGAAAGGCAGTTTCAGCTACAGAGCCACCAGAGGTGATTTCTTCACTGCCTTCTACATCACGGTCAAAAC
Source organism: Sequoiadendron giganteum (assembly GCA_007115665.2). Taxonomy (NCBI): domain Eukaryota; kingdom Viridiplantae; phylum Streptophyta; class Pinopsida; order Cupressales; family Cupressaceae; genus Sequoiadendron; species Sequoiadendron giganteum. Next base: position 362,737,170 of record CM021108.1, on the reverse strand, counting down.
CCCGAGTGAAGCAAAGGAGCAATCCGATTGAATGTCAGAAGATGATCAAAGATGGAGAGGATTTGAGCAGGCAGTCTATCATCGTGGATAGCGTCAAAGTTCCAGAAGATGAGACAATCGACAAGTTCTTGGACGAGGTGATAGCCCGGGAGGGCTTATAGTAGATAGTCAGTTAGATCCTGCAGTCATTTATGAGGATAGAGTCAGAAGCAACACTTAACTCGACATCAGTCTTGAGTTCTAATTGCTGATTTTATGCACTCCTATCTCATCTTTGTGGATGAGATCGCAGGAGGATGGACTTTCAGTTAGGATCCAGTTGACTGATATTAGTTATCAGTTAACTTTCATTTCAATAAGGACTTGCATGTTGCACATGTCCATTTAGTTTTGTTTTGTTTCAATTAACTGATGGTAGCTTTCCAATTAACTGTATAGTTTCATTTATTTAGGTTTAGCAATAAACTCTTGCATGCTTGCAAGACTCAAGGTGATTTTAGGGTTCCCTACACCTTTTGAGTTCTATAAATAAGAGCACCCTTGTTCGTTTGTAATTAACTTTTGCATCATAGCATACATGTTGAGCCCAGTTTACCTGTAGTATTGCTATTTTTGTATCTGTTCACGAACTTTTGATTGTGATAGAGAGTTGTTGCGTTGCCAGCAATATTTCTATTCTCAGTATTGGTTCACTTTGTACTTTGAGCTTTTATTACTAATAACAAATTGCTGAGTCGCCTTGCCGTGCAATGTTACTTGTAATGGTTCATCTTTGTTCAATATAATGTTGGTTGATCGTTTATTTGTGTGATAGGTCCTTCATATAGTTTGATGTCCTAGGTTATATTTGTGATTAATTAGCTTTGTTTCATATCTACACCTCGGATAGAGTATTTTACCTCCTTGGGAATTTAGAGATGAAGTTTATCATTTGATGTTGTTTCTAGTAATCTTGTCTACAGCCTACACCTCGGATAGAGTATTTTAACTCCTTGGGAATCCTATAATCGAGCTTGTCGTTTAGTGTTTGTTTCCAGTAACCTACTTTCAGCCTACACCTCGGATAGCATATTTTACCTCCTTGGGAATCTTGAATACTAGTTTACCATTTGTTGTCGTTCTCAATAACCTTTATTTCAGCCTACACCTCGGATAGAGTATTTTACCTCCTTAAAAAATCTTGTTATAAAGTTTATTGTTTAAACATTCCTTGCTCCTAAGTCCTCATGCTCTGTTTCTCTTGAGGAAATAGGATAGATTAAAGCATTAAGTTAGTTGTAGTTAAGATTTGTGAAACCGGAGAAAAACCTTAGCTGCAATGTATTGGTTTTATTAACCTTGTGCCTCTTCCAGCTGAGTCAAAAAGATAGGATTTAGATCATTTACTTTTTCACGCATATCAGCAAAAGAGGGAGCTTCCCCTCCTAATCTGAAGAGCAGTCATTACGTACTGTACATAGTTGTTTGTTGCCAATACGCACTCCAGAGGTGGGAATTGTAACGCCAACATGGAAGTAACAAAACCGAAGAATCTTTCAAGGTGAAGAACACAGCTAGGATACAATCCTTTCAAAATAAAAAATTACCCTATCAAAAGTAATAATGAGTAGAATCTCCACCAAACCATAGAAAAAGAGCACACTCACTTCTAGGGATAAAGATATGTGGAGAAACTGGAGTAGGATGTCACTCCCTCCCATTCATGGGGTTTCTAACTCTCTCTCCCCTTAGTTGATTGCACAAATATCAAATCGAATCCCCCTCTCAATGGTTCATGGAAAGTAAGCTATGATTGCACTTCCCATGGCAATCTGAGTCCCACCAAGAAAGATTCAACATGGTGAAGGAAAAAAAGGCAATAAAGTTCCTCATGCAGGTGGCATGCCCCACCACAATTCACAAATCCACCGCAGCAATAATTGTTGACCAAAGAGCCCCCATAGCCTATCTTAAACTCATAATAAGAACTAACCAAGGAGATAAGGAAAGCAGCAATCAAGATGGGAAGTGACAACTCTTCAAAGGGATCTGATAAGAATTAGTTAAGGAAAAGCATCGACCCATAAGGAAATAAATAAGTAATAATTAAAATAAAGGAGGAAGCGCTTGGTAAGTAATAATTAAAAGAAAGGAGGCAGCGCTTGCTTGGGAAGGGTGTGTCTCTTGTTAAATGAACGGATGTGATTCTCCCCACCATGGAAGATATAAAAGGGGAAACAAATGAGTGGGGAGAGGCATGAAGGAGGACGAATTAAGCAGATGGAAGGAGATTGGATATTATATGAATAATCTGCATTTAGAAAAACAGCAGCCATTTGATTTAAAAAGTGATTGGTATGCAACATGATTGAGTATATTGTTTAATATATAATCTCTTTTCCTAATAGAGAGGTTTGACAACAAGGATCCTGAACTCCACTTTAAAGAATTGGCACAGTTAAAGCAATATGGAACCATTGATGAATATACTGCAGACTTCCAACAGCTTTCAGTGTTGGTCACCGAAATTTTCGAAAGAAGATTGGTTGTCCTATTTATGGATGGCCTAATGGACCCTTTAAGAGGTTGGGTCAAAGCCCTCAACCCTAGTACACTTCCAGAAGCAATTAGAAAGGTTAGGTATATGGACTCAAGTGCAACAAAGAACAAGATGCCATCTAAAGGGCCATCATTCCAAAAAGAGAAAACAAAACAACCTTTCTCAAGGAATGGACAGAGAAGAAAATGGATGAAGAAACTAGGCAAGAGTTAAGAAGGAAGAAACTTTGTTTTACTTGCAAAGAACCCTAGGCACCAGGTCATAGATACCTTTGTCATGTCCCTGAAATACCAATACCATAAAGACCAAGCGTTAAAATACAAATAAATAAATAAATAAAACAAATAGCAATATTAATATTAAATATAAAATAAATGTGTACCATATCAATATATAAATATATAAATATGAAATAACAAATATAATAATAATATATAGGCAAATTATTGTTATTACATTCTAGTATTAAATAACTTAATATCAAAAATAACAATAATAAATAAATATTATAATCATTACACATCAAAAATTGTAATACATTAAAATAAAATAATAATAAGATGTTAGCAAATTGGTTTTATTATTATACTTTAATGTTAAAATATGTTCAATAAAACATCAAAATAAAATAATAAAATAAGTATATAATCTGAAATATCATAATTATTAGTAATAATATATTAGTTTCAAAAATAGATATTATTGTGATAATAAGCCTTTAAAGGAAGCAATTAAATCTAACAAAAGGATATATTTTATGAAAAGTCACCTCTTTCACCAAACAATACATTCCCCTCATGAGTCACCTACCTGTTGACGGGTGTTTTATGACCACACCAACACAGAATAAAATGTCCAACGGTCACCCTATTCTCTCTTGATCAAAATATTCCGCATGCTAAGATTGTGTGAAAGAACATGTGTTCAACTCCAAGGTTCCTTATATCGCGAATAGGCTCAGTTGGTTGATGTGAATATGCTGGGTATTCCAAGGGGACTTACATAATTGTTCAACTTCTTGAAGCAGATGAAAGATTTGACTGTGATGCTCTGATTTCTAAACTGACTGGGAAATGCTGAATTTAAAAGGATAAGGAGTAGGGATTCTACAATCTATTTCTAAAGGGTGGAATGCGAGGACTAACTTCGACAATCTTCAAACCAGACTTTGCTTCGCCTCCCTTCGGACAACTCTGACAAAGTTAGTGTAATCTTCAAAGGGTGAATAAGATATTCAAATTATGATTCAGCATGCACACACCATCACAACAATGCAAGTGAACATATGAATCACAACCGAAGTTAAGTACCAATATTCCAGTTGACCACGCAGGGCGGACTTACCATCAGCAAGCCCGCTAGTGGTATAGATGAAAGAAGACTTGCCCAAACCAAACGCCACACTCCACAATTAACAACTACTTGCATAAAATAAAGTCTACTTTACTCTAATCTACTTGAATTGGAAAGACGAAAAAGCCTTGTCAATTACCCACAATGAAAGATAGAATCACCAATCAATGAAAATCTTTATATTATGAGAGTCTTCCACAACAACCTTTTACAAAAAACCTTCAAAGGGAAATTTTTTCTTTCCTTTTCAAACTAAGCTAACTTCTAGCTCTACTCTCTAACTTCTATCTCCAATTCTGTCTAGCTCTGATCTAATCTCTATTCTATATGTTACAAATGAGGGGGGATACCCCTTTTATATCAAGCCCAGTCCAGTGGACGACTTAGATTCAAATACAATGGAAGGCTCAGATTGAGCCACCTAAGCCTTGATTAGGGTTCTAGCCCTAAAAACCGCCACTGAGAGGAGTCACGTAATGAATGAACCGGAGATTCTCCACTCCTCTGCAAAAACCACTACGAGCAATTAATGCCCACTATCATCAGAAGATTCTCGTCCAGAAACGTGTTCCCACTGTTCTGCCTGACAATTCGGTTGCGCTAGGAGGGTAAAAGAGTCTCTAATATTGTCTCCCGAATTTGACCGCTCAGTCGTTCGCGTTCATTCCTTCCGTCATTTTAATTCCTGGACGCATTTGTAACTTTCATATTTCTCCAGCCTACTGCCTTGGGCGCATTTAGCCTCTTTTGCATCATGTTCTTAATGCGTTAGACAAATCTTCACTGCCGTTTCCCTTTTCCAAAGTTGTAACATTGTCCAGCTTCATCAAGTCCTCATGCCTTGGCCTCGGCGTTCATCCTGCAAAACAAAAAGAAGAGCATCAGAACACTTGTAACATAACTTCACGTCACTTACCCAATTTCCATGTTCTGATTTCCAAGGTCTGCTTGACCTCTAGATCTAATAAAATTCATCATTTTCTAGCAAACTTTCATCATGGGCACACTGTGTTCATTTCATGAGGTCTTCTTCAAGGGTGCATCCACCACCTTGTGCCTGGAGTTTGTGCCTTAGAAAGTATTTCACCTTGAGGACGCATTTGAACGCTTGATGTGCGAGCTTCATTTCATCTTCAAATTCTTCTTGCCTTAGACAAATTTCATCTCTTCCTTGTGAGTGTATTTGACCCCTTGTTGTTTTATTTTTCCTTGCCTTAGACAATTTATTTTCGCCTAGGAAATTCATCAACGGGTGCCAGGCAAAAATCTCCGTCGAAACAACACGAGCAAGGTGTGGAAAAGATTTAAATCATCTCCCAGTGGAAAATGTCCAATACCCAGAAGAAATCTCCCTTCTCAACTCATCGTTTTCATGTGTATCCAAACGAAGGGGTAAGTTTAATTTTTATTATTTTTGAAAAATAATAAAGATTGCTAAGGTTTATTCCATTTTAATTTTGGGCGCACTTCACACCTGCAGTCTTCATTTTTCCTGCCTTGGCATTTCTTTGATTTTCCTGAAGAAATTCCCTCTTGCATCTGGGCGCATATCACCTAGCACTTAGAAATTTCCATGTTGCCTCTTCCTTAGGCGTATTCCTCATTTTCACTTTAGAAAAAGCCTTAGAAACCTTTTAACTTAATCAACTTACCTTGGGTGCACTTCATAAAACATATCTTTACCTTCATTTCCCAAGCATTTCCACGCCTTAACAATTTTCCTCCATGTCCCAACTTCCTTAGAGTGCATTTGAGGTGAGGGAACTTTCATTTTGATACTTAGAAATTATTTCCTGAGCATTCTTTCCTCTCATCTTGGGCGCATTTTGACCCATGTACTTCCATTTTTCAAGACTTAGAAAAATTTGTTCAAGCCCTCATACTGCCTTGGGCGCATTTGAGACCCCTACTTTGATTTTCAACACTTAGAAATATTTTTGAGTGGCTTCATGCTCATGGGCGCATTTCACCTATGGAGGAGGAACTTTTATACTTAGAATATTCTCCTCATTGCCACGTTTTCCTCTTGCAAGCTAGGCACATTTGAAGGGTGCTACTTCCATTTTTTGACTTGGAACCCCTCTCAAACCTTTTCCTTATGATGGGCGCATTTAGGGGTGTGAGGAGGAATTTCTCACACTTAGACACTTTTATTTTATGCCCTCTCCACCGTTTGCTGGCTGGGCGCATATGGGGCTCCTTGCTTCCTTTTCCCACGCCTTAGAAACCTTTACCTTGCACTTCATTCCTTGTGGGCGCATATGAGGTAGGGAGGAGGAACTTTCTTGCCTTAGAAAAATTTCAATATCCTTGCAGCCTTGGGCGCATTTCACATGGGGAGTAGGAACTTTTATACTTAGCATTTTTCATAGTCAAGCCCTTTTAGCTTGGGCGCATTTCACCTTATGAAGCGGAACTTTAACACTTGGAAACATCTTTTATCAACATCCCCCATGAGAGCGCATTTGCTATGTGGAGGAGGAACTTGCTTAGGCCTTGGGCGCATTTCACTAGGCTTCTTGCCTTGGGCGCATATGAGGGTATGAGGAGGAAATCACCCATACTTAGAAACTTTTTGCCATGTCCTCATGCCTTGGCGCATTTCACATCTGGTACTTCCATTTTCCACCCCCTAGCATCTCATTGCTTCTTGAGCACATTTTACCCTTGGCTCTTCAAGATGAGGGCGCATTTGAGGTAGGGTCGAGGAATTTTCCATGCCTTAGATTTTTATCATCACGTTTCCTCCATTGACTTGTAAGATGGGCGCATTTGGAGGTATGAGGAGGAATTTCATCATACTTAGAATTTTTTAAGCCTCCTCCATGCCAAGGGCGCATTTGAGGGTATGAAGAGGAATTCTCTACACTTAGCATTTTTATCAAGCTTTCTCCATAAGGGCGCATTTCACCTTGCCCTCGTGCCAGTTTTCAACTTGAAAGCTTTCAACACCTCAGCTACCTTGGCACCCTATTTTTAGTAAATTTGGAGAAGTGTGCCTCTCCATGGCCTCCACCCATTTTGACTCTGGAGCTGGCGTGATATACCTCTTGTGGCCTCGCTACCCTGTTTTACCTGTTGCCCAAGCTCATCTGCTATTTTTAGCCCGCCAGCTAGTTTTAGCAAACCCTAAAATTGCTTTGACTTCTGCAGCTCCATTTGACTTGAAATTTTCACCACATGGTCCTCATCGCTTGGTGAACCTGTTCACACCTACCCCTCGTGCTGACCTGCTATTTATAGCCATGTTCCGAAGGCGACTTACTATAAATAGTAAGTGTTCGGATTGCGCCCAAATTTTACCAATAGACTGCTTGGAGGATGCTGATTGCAGTGGGATACCTTCATTTTTCAAAATTCTAGCTTTTTACCCCTCTTTTTAGGTATCGAAGCTGGAAACCCTAATCTAACTTGCCTGTGGCTCAAATGACCTCTGTTTGACTTGATTTTTGTTGCATGTCGTTCTACTTGCTGAACTAAAGTGTCGGGTGGTTGCCGGAGTGAACCTGCTATTTATAGTAAGTGCTTGAAAAGTGACCACCTGACTGCCAGATGAATTTGCATGTCACATTGTCCGAGGGATCTCAAAAAACCTAGAAAATTGGTTTGCATGCGGACATTGGCTAAAAATAGTAAGTCCCTAAAAAGTGATCCATCTTGCTTGCATGTCATATCATTGCGAAGCTCTCGAAAAACCCATAAAGAATATCTTGACATGCACTGAAAAACTCTGCATGCAAACCCTAAAAATAGCCTTTGAAGGCTGAACCGTTGAAAGTCCTCATCTTAGTTTGCATGTTATACCATCGCGAAGGTCTTGAGATACCCAGAAAGATTCTCCAATCATGCATTGAAAAATCACACATGTGCACCCTGAAAATGGCTCTTGAAGCCTGAACTGCTAAATATAGCAAGTTGTCAGAATCTGTTCAATTCTTGCATGCAAGTGCCTTGAAGTTACCTGGATGTGATGGAACAATCTGAATTCCAGAATCTTCGGGAAAAAACCCCAAATTGAGTACTTACTAAAAATAGCAAGTTGTCAGAACTTAGTGGAAATTTGATGGGAGTCTGCTGGAAGCCTTCTGACAACAATGTTAAGCTCAGATGTCAATTAACCAACTCAATTTAACTTCAAACAAGCCTGCAGAATGAAAATCCTAATTTCACAGACTTAGCCAAAATTTCCAATTAGGTCAAATGATAGGACATGCCCAAAAGGACATAAGATCAGAAAGAGAGAGAGACGCAAAACAACCGTGAAACTAAAGCAAAAAGACTAGAAAGGAGCAAAAATCAGGGGGTCCCCATTTGAATGGGGTGATGTGTGAAAAGGTCACAACACTACCTTGAATGGTATAAATAGAAGGAAGGAAAATAAGGAAGAGGGAAGAACATTGAGAAATACGATCTGCAATTTAGAACAACAACAACAATGATTGTTATGCATTGGAATATAGAGCCATTTAATATATATATATATATATATATATTAATAGGCATACAAGTATATACGCATAGACATAGATAAATTTTATAATGAATAATATGCAATGAATAAAGAGTATATATGAATAAGGAAAGAATAATTATATAAACGTATATATATGAATACTAATGGATATAAGTAAAAGAATAATTATATATATATATATGTGTGTGTATATGTATATGAAGTATATTAATATATATATATATATACACAATTATGCAATAATGATACTTATAAGTAATGATTACTCTTTAATATAAACATAAGTAGATTATATATATTTATGAATTGTCCTCATCCTATGATCAATTCAGTATAAGGTTGAAGGAGGCGAGTAAGGAATCAAAAAATATGGAGAGATACAACTCAGGTGAGACTACTCACTTAGCTTTAATAGTTAATTTCCTCAATCTGACATAATTATGCTACATAAACCCTTGACCTAAGCTCCAATCGATCTATGTATTATTGAATATAATATCCAGTATTTATTCATTGAAATATATAAGTGCTTCTGACGTGTTTTGAAACCATCCCTCCTTGATAGATCATAATCTGGAAATAGATTTTTGGCATTGATATTTGGCATTAAAATTGGCGGACTATGTAGTCTTTGAACAGATATGGACCATAATTGTTTACCTTTTTCAGAACTGGTTCTAATGATGCTTGATCTACATTTATGTTTGATTGAAGTTTGAATTTTGCAAAATTGCAATTCTAACGAACTAATGCTGGAACTGTAGGCTATATTGAATTACATCATGGATCAAATGGATATGATGAACATATAGATATGGATACTGCTTAATTTAGTTCTACATTCTATTATATTTACTCATGCACTCTATTATTTCATCATGTTGCACTGTATACTCTTGTTGAACTCTTCCATAGCATAATAATTGGAAATGTAAATGAATTGCACATGACTGTATATCTGTAAATTGCATCAACTATCTTCAAATCTGATTGTGAACCTGCCAGGAGAGGTGAATCATGACTTAAGTGGTTTGTCTAAAAACCCCATCCAGGTTTCGCCCCGTTGGCCTGAAGCAAGGCTTGGGCAATCTGCCCCACTGGCCCAATGCAAAAGTTGGGTCATGGAGGGATGGGGGTTCCACCTAGATATTTTGCCCCGTTCGCCCTAGACAAGGGTTGGGCAATAGGAGGTGGTAGACCGTTGGCCCCTTAGGGATTCTCCTCTCCTAATGGGCTGAGTGACTCCTCTTATGTTTATCAATCTGTATTTATGATTATGTCTGATTTTGGATATTTATATATTAATGCTAATAGGTATGTTGTTAATGTGATGAATACAGATTCCAATCTAGGGTTATTGTATTAAAAGGACATTCATTTGGAAGGAAGAAACCCTAAATCTAATAAACAAGCAAATTCTAGGGCAGACAAACGGATTTTAGGGCAAGTTCGGGTAAGGGACATGTTGACATGTTTTTTATGACAACACCAACACAGAATAAAATGTCAAACAATCACTCTATTCCCTCTTGATCAAAGTATTCCGCATGCTAAGATTGCGTGAAAGTTCATGCGTTCAACTCCAAGGTTCCTTTAATGCGAATAGACTCAGTTGGTTGATGTGAATATGCTGGGTATTCCAAGGGGACTTACGTAATCGTTCAACTTCGAAGAAAGGATTTTCAAATTTCGGGAGATCTGTCAATGAAGCTTGGGTTCTTAAACTAACTGGATAATGCTGAATGTAAAAGGATATAAGGATTAGAGATGCTACCATCTACTCCTAAAGGGCGGAGGACGAGGATCGGCTTAAACAATCTTCAAACCAAACTTCGCTTCGTCTCCCTTCGGACAACTCTGACAAAGTTGGTGCAATCTTCAAAGGATGAGTAAGATGTTCAAATTATGATTCAGCATACACACCCCATCACAACGATGCAAGTGAACATACGAATCACAACCGAAGTTAAGTACTGATATTCCAGTTGACCACGCAGGGCGGACTTACCATCAGCAAGCCCGCGAGTGGTATGGATGAAAGAAGATATGCTCAAACCAAAGCGCCACGCTCCACAATTAACAACCACTTGCATAAAATAAAGTCTATTCTACTATATCTACCTGAATTGGAAAGACGAAAAGATCTCATCAACTACCCACAATGCAAGATAGCATCACCAATCAATGAAAATCCTTATATTATGGGAGTCTTACACAACAATCTTTTACAAAAACTTTCAAAGGGAAAGTCTTTCTCTCCTTTCCAAACTAAGCTAACTTCTAGGCTATCTTTCTACCTATTCTAACTTCTATTTTCTATACTCTTTGATTTCTTGATCTAATCTAACATAGATTACAAATGAGGGGGAATGCCCCTTTTATAGTTGGCCCAGTCCAGTGGACGGCTTAGATTCAATTACAATAAAGGGCTCAGATCGAGCCACCTACGCCCTAATTAGGGTTTCTGCCCTAAAAACTGCCACAGAGAGGAGTGGGGCAATGAATGCACAGAATATTCTCCACTCCTCTGCAGGAACCATTATCTGCAATTAATGCCCACTATCTTCTTCTAGAAGATTCTCGTACGGAAACGCGTTCCCACTGTTCTTCTCTGCCAATTTTGTCACGTTAGGAGGAGAGGCGAGTACGTGGTCGATATGAAAGTGATGAGCATGGAATTTTTCTCGTTCGGCTCTCCTATTGCTTTCATTCCTGGATGCATTTCTCTTGTGACTTTCACATTTCTCTAGCCCACTACCTTGGGCGCATTTGCCTCTTTTGCATCACGTTCTTAGTGCCTTAGACAAATCTTCACTTTCGTTTCCAAATTTGCAACGTTGTCTAGCTTCACCAAGTCCTCATGCCTTGGCTTCAACGTTCATCCTGAAAACAAAAGAAGAGTATAAGAACACTTTATAATCTAAATTCACTTTACTTACCTTATTTCCATGTTCTGACCGCTTCATCTCCGAATCTTGATAGAATTCATCACTTTTCTAGCAAACTTTCATCATGGGCGTATCCATCACCTTGCTTGGAGTTTGTGCCTTAGAAGATATTTCATCTTGGGGGGTGCATTTCTACGCTTGATGTTCGAGCTTCAGTTCATTTTCAAATTCCTTCATGCATCAGACAAATTTCTTCCCCGTGAGTGTATTTGACCCCCTCTGTTTTCCTTTTCCATGCCTTAGAAAATTTATCCATCTAAGCCTTAGGAACTTTGTTGAACGGGTGCCAGGCCAAAATCCCTGCCGAAACAACACGAGCAAGGTGTGGAAAAACCTCAAATCATCTCCTAGTGAGAAATATCCAATACCCAGAAGAAATTTCCCCTCAGAAATCATCGTTTTCATGTGTATCCAAACGAAGGGGTACATTTAATTTTTATTATTTTTGAAAAATAATAAAATTTGCTAAGGTTGATTCCATTTTATTCTGGACGTATTCCACACCTGATGTCTTCATTTTTTTATGCCTTGGCACTTTCCTTATTTCTTGAAGAGATTCTCTTCCTGCTTACGGGCACAATTCACCTTGTACTTGGAAAATTTAATATCATCTCTTCCTTAGGCGAATTTTCTAATTTCACCTTGTAAAATGCCTTAGAAACTTTTTAATATCTTTGCAGCCTTGGGCGCATTTTACATAGGGAAGAGGAACCTTCTTACCTAGAATATTTCTCATGCTCAAGCCCTTTACCTTGGGGGCATTTCATACATGCCACTTCCACTTTCAAGCTTGGGCGCATATAGCATGTGGTGAGGGAACCTTCTCTTGCTGGGCGCATTTGGGGATGAGTGAGAGAAACTCCATGCCTTAGACAATTTTTTTTTATCACCACATCCTTGATAGCTGGGCGCATTTTGATCGAGGAGCTTCCATTTACTTGCCTTAGAAAATATTATAAGTCACACACAAGCTGGGCGCATTTCACATGGCCAACCTTTAGTTTCCATGCCTTGAAAACTTTTCACGCCTTAGACCTTTTCTTGACTCCCCATTTACCTTGGGCGCATATTACATGTGCTACTTTTATCTAAGGGCGCAAATGAGAGGGGGAAGCATTGATTTTTGACTTAGACAAATCACTTCTCTTGGCCACTTCAACTTGGACGCATTTGGGAGGTAGAGCTTTTATTTCGCCATACTTAGAAACCTTTTCATCTCGTCTTTCCCCAAGGGCGCATTTCAGCCCACTGACTTTTGTTTTTTGACACTTAGAAAGTTTACATTCCTCCTGCTTGCCAAGGGCGCATTTGAGGCCATGTGCTTCCACTTCACTTACTTAGAAGATTTCCCTAGGCATTCTTTCATCATGGGCGCATTTGAGGGCATCTACTCTCATTTTAATGCCTTAGAATAATTTCAACCAGCAAGCTGCCCTGTCTTGCCTTGGGCGCATTTTAGATAGGCTACTTTCACTTTGTGCCTTAGAATATTTTACTTGAATTCTTCATGGTGGGTGCATTCAACCTATGGAGGAGGAATTTCAACTGTGAGGGCACATCTTGAACATGCTACTTCCATTTGTGTGCCTTAGAAACTTTTTGAGGTGGATTTCCTAAGGTGGGCGCATTTGAGGGTAGAAGCTTTCATTTTTAACTTCGAAAGTTTTCTGGCCACCCACTCATCTTGAGGGCGCATTCAAGGGGGTGAGCTTTCATTTCATACTTAGAAACTTTTTTAAACATCCTCCATGCTGAAGGCGCATTTCAAGGTGTCTTCTTCCAATTTAACTTGCATGCCTTCGAATTTTCACCTGAAGTGTTGAGGAGACTTCTGGAGGTGGCTCTCGAATACTTAGCCAATTTTTCAGCCTGCTTGCCCTCATTTTCTATTTTTAGTAAATTTTGGAGGTATGTGCCTCTTCATGGCTTTTCACCTGTTCTGAACCTAGAGTTGACATGATATGTTTCTTGTGGCCTTGCTACCCAATTTATACATGTTGCCCGAGCTTATCTGCTATTTTTAGCTCCCATGCTATTTTTAGCAAACCCTAAAATTCATAGACCTCTGCAGCTCTGATTGACCTGAAATTTGCTAGGCGTGATCCTCAGTGCTTGGTGAACCTGTTTACATCTGCCCCTCGTGTTGACCTGCTATTTATAGCCATGTTCCGGAGACAACTTACTATATATAGTAAGTGCTCAAATTGAGCCCAAATTTTACCAGTAGATAGCCTGAAGGATGTTGATCACAATGGGATATCTTCGTTTTTCGAAATTCTAGCTTTTTACCCTACTTTAGGCATCAAAGATAGAAACCCTAATCTGACTTGCATGTGGCTCAAATGACCTTAGTTTGACTTGATTTTTGTCGCCTGCTGCTCTGCTTGTGAAACTGAAATGTCGTGGAGCTGCTGGAGTGAATTTGCTAAAAATAGTAAGTGTCCGGAAAGTGGTGAATCGGACATCGGATGAGTTTGCATGTTACAATGCTCGCGGGATCTCAAAAAACCCAGAAAAACCCAAAAAACTGGTCTGCATGCGGGCACTGGCTAAAAATAGTAAGTCCTCGAAATTTGATCTTCTCTGCATGCAAACCCTAAAAATAGCCTCCGAAGGCTGAACTCTGAAAGTCACCATCTCGGTTTGCATGTTACACCATCGCGAAGGTCTAGAAAAACCTAGATCAATTCTCCTATCATTTATCGGAGAATTGTATGTTGAAGCCCTGAAAATAGCTCATGAAGCCAGAACTGCTAAAAATAGCCAGTTGTTTGAATCAGCTCAAATTTCATGTGTAGGCCCTTGGAAGCTGCCTGAATGTGTTGAAGTAGTTAGAATCCCGAAATCCTGATGAAAAGCTCACAGATTGAACACTTACTAAAAATAGTAAGTCGTTAGAACATGATGAAAATTCAGTGGGAGCCTGCTAGAAGCCTTTTGAAAGCAATGTTAAGCTTAGCTGTCAATTTATCAACTTGATTTAATCTTAATCCAACCTGAAAACCCTAACTTCATAGATTCACTTCAGACTCAGCCAAAATTTCAAATTAGGTCAAATACAGAAACATCCCCAGAAGAACAGAGAAATAATAGAGAGAGAGAGAGAGACGCAAAACAAAAGCCAAAAGACCAGAATGGAGAAAAAATTGGGGGTCCCCATTTGAATGGGGCGATGTGTGAAAAAGGTCACAACAGGCATTACAGTCTTGGGAAAGGGAAGGTCCTATTGACGTGTGTTTTATGACAACGCCAGCACAGAATAAAATGTCCAATGGTCAATCTATTCTCTCTTGATCAAAGTGTTCCGCATGCTAAGATTGCGTGAAAGTTCATGCGTTCGACTCCAAGGTTCCTTTTATTGCGAATAGACTTAGTTGGTTGATGTGAATATGCTAGGTATTCCAAGGGGACTTACGTAAATGTTCGATTTCTTTACTCAAGCAAATGAAAGGTTTTGGCTATGATGCTTTGGTATTTGAACGAACTGGGAAATACTAAATTTAAAGGAGACAGGGATAGGAATTCTACAATCTATTTCTAAGGGTGGAATGCAAGGACTAGCTTTAACAATCTTCAAACCAAGCTTTGTTTTGTCTCCCCTTCAGACAACTCTGACAAAGCTGGTGCAATCTTCAAAGGATGGATAAGATGTTCAAATTGAGATTCAACATGCGCACCCCTTCACGACGAAGCAAGTGGGCACACAAATCACAACCGAAGTTAGGTGTTGAGATTCCAGTTGACCACGCAGGGGCAGTCTTACCGTCAGCAAGCCCGCTAGTGGTATGGATACAAGAAGATATGCTCAAACCAACGTCACATTCCGCAATTAACACTACTTGCATGAAAACAAAATCTACTTTACTCTACTTTATTCGAATTGGAAAGACGAAAAGATCTCATCAACTGCCCACAATGCAAAATGAAGTCACCAATCAATGAAATCCTTATATTATGAGAGTCTTACACAACAATCTTTTACAAAAACTTTCAAAGGGAAAGTCTTTCTTTCCTTTCCAAACTAAGCTAACTCCTAGCTCTACTTTAACTTCTATCTAGCTCAACTCTATCTCTGATTTCTATCTAACTCTGATCTATATCTAGTTAATTTACAAATGAGGGGGGATACCCCTTTTATATCTAGCCCAGTCTAGTGGACGGCTTAGATTGAAATACAATGGAAGGCTCAGATTGAGCCACCTAAGCCCTGATTAGGGTTTTAGCCCTAAAAACCGCCACTGAGAAGAGTGAGGCAATGAATGCGCCCTCCACTCCTCATCAATGAACCATTATCCGCCATCAATGCACGTCATCTCCTTCCAAAAGGTCATCATCCATAAGGGCGTTTCCTTTCTCCTTCTCGCTGGTTGCAAATCTGATGAACTTGACCAATACTGCCTCAACTTCCTGATCCGAAATGCAAGGAATGTGATCCAACTGAAACTCTAAAACTGTAACTGTTTTCCCATCTCGGGCACAAGATTTCTTCCAGGCAAAAAAGGGCATCCTAGGTGTTCTGTATGATACTGGAGAATGTAGAAGTGTTCTTGAAATCATCCTGTGTGAAGGTCTTCACCTCAGAAAAGAATGGCATTAATCTATTCTTCAATCCATTTGCAGTTACCTCTTCAAAAGTCAACCTCTTGGCAAAGGTTGCCTCCAATGTGTTGAGAATTCCATCTAAGATATTTGTCATGGCCTTTCTGACCCTGACAGAATCTGTCTGTGATGCATCGTAGAATCCTTGGCCTGTGACTACCGAAGAGTACCATCTGGCGAAGTCGTATCTATCCCCCTGCTGAATTACACCTCCCTCAACCAAAACCTGTAGAGGTATGCTCATCAAAGCCCCTAAACGGAGAACAACTCTCGTCTGATAGATACGGGCCTCACCCCAAGCATGGTTAACTGCATCCATCCTTGCCATAATATCGGAGGCTTGCCGATAGGCATCTGCAAGGTCCTCCATAAACTTTCCTGTTTCGACACGGACGTCGGCAACCCATTTGTCTGCCTGTTGTGTCATTCTCTTCAAATCTTCTAACCCACTGATTGACTCCCTGGAAAATTCAGCTAGAAGCTCAATTGCCGGATTCTCTTGCCCACAAGGACAGGACAAGTGTTGCACGTAGCCAATCAGTGTCTTGTGCTCTACCTTCAATTTCTTGTACTTGCCCTCAACATAGGACAATCTATCCTTGAGTGTTTGATAGGAATTATCGCACTCCTCTACTACCTGTGCTCCAATAGGGCGGCCAAGTTCCATAGTTGTAACAACATAATTTTCGGGAACGGCCTCATCCCGATCATACTCTACCCGAGGCACCGCCACATGTAAAGTTTGAGATCCATCCTCATTTGTGGATATTTTGGAGAATTTCCTAGCCTTCTTTGTTGGAGGTGCGCTGATCCTCTGTAACAACTCCTCCATCTCAACTGCGGGATCAGTCTCATCTACAGGATCACGCCTCATCCTATCCCTTAGCCATTCTGGCACCTCCTGCCACATGTCTGATATAACAAAAGGCTGCTCCACCTCGGCCTCTACCTCGTGAACTTCATCTCTGCCATCGTTCCGACGAGGCTCATTATCATCAATAGGCTCAGTGCCTCCTGAGCTTTGGGCATCCTGATCCGAAGTAGCATCATCCTCGAGAGCTGCCTCAATCTCCTGCTGAAACTGAGTATCAGTGGCCGTCCCCTCTTCTGTCTCTTGCTGATTATCTTCTTGGGGCATGTTAATGCTCTGGCCCACTGATTCTCTACGAGGTGGCTGGCTTGCCACTTGCACTGTTTGCTCTACATCCAATCTCTCCCTCTGATCAACATACAATGATACCTCCTGTAAACTTGGAGAGTTTGCTTGAGATGGTGTATGCAAGGACTCCTCAACTCTCAAAGGCTCGGGCTGAACTGGCTCCTTTCCTCTTGGCTCTAGAGTTTGATCCACCTGCCTTCTCTGCCTAGTTGCTGGTGATCTGTGATCTCCCATCAAATTATAGGTAAGGGGAATTGATCGTCCCTTAAGTCGGCTGACATGCCTCTCTACCCAACTCCGTGTGAAGGTTAAGACTGGGATACAAAGTGTATCCAAGTCGGTGATCTCTGGCTTCGACCAATCTGGGAGTGGTAGAGGCATATCTCTCACTGTCTCGTAGTCAGCCTGTACAACGTTTATGTCTTCTTCAATCTGATCCGGCACTGGGACAATCTCGCACTCTCTGACCATTACCAACGGTACCCGAGAAAACAATATTTTCCTGATCTCGATCTCATCCACTACAGTGGCCCAAAAGTTTTCGATCTGTGCCTTGTGCCTGAACTCTTCTGACAATATCCATCTGATGTTCTTGTGGGGATCATAGTGCAGCCTGCTGGTATGGTAGGAAAGATGGAAGAATTGGAGCTCATTTTCTGCCTCCCTAGCTGCTTGCAGCAATGGGCATATTTCATCTGAATTCTCCATGGTAATTGGGAATCCGAGTCCACCTTTCTTCTTCTTTTGAATTTTATCGTAGACAATAAGTTGCCTAGATACTTCCAGCATCACTATTCTGTTGGTGGGATACTGGGGCAATCTATAAGGATAGGAAGAGAATCCTTGCAGCCTTACGTAGGTGAACTTTGGGAATTGGATAAACCAACATCTGAATTTCTCAATCATCTCTTGTGCTTCCCTAGATATTCTGTGATGGGTTCTTTGCTGCAAGGTCCTCGTAATATGCATAGTGAAGGCGTCATTGACCCTTTTGTAGTTAGTCGTGCTTGTCAAATGCAATTGTGGACAAGCCTCATGTATTTTAAATTGATGGGAACCACACCCAATTGGTTCCTTGTAAGAGATCCCCCTATACTTTGTCATGCGAGCCAGCATATAGACAATATAAGAGCCCATGTAGAACGTTTTCATTCTCCTCACACCACGGAGCTGCTCGTGAATGCTGTCACTGATCAATAGTGCCCAATCCATGTGATCTTTGCCCTCTAGTACCAAGTTGACATAGTAGAACATCCAAGGTTCGAAGATGAACACTTGGGGGCATCCTCCAACTCTGCTCAGCATCATTATCAGATCACCAAACTCTTGCCTCAAATCCTTTGAGATTATCTGTTTGGATAATTTTGTACGAGTTGGCTTGGGCTTGATCATCCACCTGGTGTTTATCAAATCAGCACACCGGTCCGTTGTGGATGAATACATTCTTTCAACCCTTTCTTTCGTTTTATAGATCATCTTCTCATGAACTGGAATCCCGAACGCCTCCCCGATTGCTTCAGGTGTCAGGATGGCCAATATCTTGCCATCCGGCGAAGTGATCGTTCTTTGCTCTGTGTTGTAGTGGTGGGTGCATTCCATGATGAGTTTTGGACACCGAATTGCTAGCGGAAAACTGGCAGCTACATACAATCCGCTCCTAACAATACTGTGTGAAGTCACTGATGGGTGATGGCCTCCAGTCCCCATTATCCTTCTTCTAAATGCCTCCAGGTTGAACGAGCCTAAATTTGTGTCAGCCAGCTTGCCCAACTTTGATGAAAACTTTGATTCCGACAAGAAGGACTTGCTCAATTTCTTGATCACTGCTTGTCTGGATTCGGTGTGGTTGTTTCTGCCTGCAGCTCTTCTGCTTGATTCAGCCATTCTGCAAAAGGGCGAGAGAGTTAGAAAACAAGATTTTAAAATAATAAAATAATCACCGTTGAGGGTCTCAGCAGACTTTTAAACAAAAAGGCTGCAACGATTTGTCACTTTCAGCTGCAAACCTCAACACTCTTGTTCACTTCAGTATTTTTAGAAGTTTCTAAGAAATTTCTGTAGTTATGCAACTTCTCTTAAATTCGTACTTCTCCTCCAAAATGCACTTCACATTCAGCAACTTCAGCAATTTGACTCTTCAAATTCGAACTTCAGCAACTTCAAGACTTCTCAACTTCAGATTTCTCAGCAACTTGGGACCTCTCCTCACAAATTCGTACTTTCAGCAAATGCAGCCTCAGCAAGTCAAAACGTGTCTTTCACTTTCAGCCGCAATCTGAGACTTCTTCAAAAAGAAAATCGTGCTTCAGCAACTTCGAACTTTCTTAGCCACGTCTCAGCAACTGGAGACTCTGCTTGCAAACTCGTATTTTCTCAGCAATCTCAAGCCTTCTCTTCACAAATTTGAACCCTTCCAGCAGCTTGAAAATATTTTATTTCTCTGCAAACTCGTACTTCAACTTCAGAAAATGCTCTGCATTCAGCAACTTGTGAGGAGAATGAAGAGGACTCAGAATATTATAGCCAGGTCGAAATCCAGCAGAGGCTATACTCAGCACATTTTCGAATTCCACTTTCCCTCTCTTTTCCAGTCGTAACACTTGTCATTCGAAGCATCAGAATCTCAAGCTTCGAGAATTATGAATTTCATCATCTCTGCATAGGCCTGCCACATCGCATTGTTTCCTTTGAAACATTAAATTATTCACTTCCTTGAACAATTTTGAATCATCTGGCTAAGTCACTTTATCTCATCCTTACCTTGGCAAAATCATTCAGTTCAATCTTCCAGTGAAACATCTCATTCATTTTATTTGTTTGCCTTAGAGAAATTCTTCAAGTTTTTCTTAGGAATTTTATCAAAATAGACACCGAGTAAAAATATCCACCGAAACGATGCGAGCAAGGCGTGGAACAAGTTTAAACCATCTCACAATCGAAAACGTTCAGTACCCAGAAGAAAATTCTTTTCAGAACTCCTCGTTTTCATGTGTATCTGGACAAAGGGGTACTTTTAATTTTTATTATTTAAAAATAATAAAATGGCTAAGGTTTATTTCTTTTCACTTCGGACGTCTTCCACACCTGCAATCTCCAGTTTCTCTGCATTGGCATTTTTTCTTTGATTTCTTCCTGAAGAATTTTCCCTCTGAAGAATTTTCTCTCTGGAAATTTTAGCATCACCTGTAGGCGTATTTTTCATTTTCTCCTTAGAAAATGCCTTGGGAAATTATTTTAAATTTAAATTTTATCTCACCAATGAAGGGCGCATTTGAGCATGTGGGCTTCCTATATCCCTTTTCTACGCCTTAGCAATTTCTTGCCTTAGGAAATTTATCTAGAAAAATCACTTTAGATTACCCATGAGGGGCGTACTTCACCTTGTATCAATCTTTGCCTCTAGGCGCATACCACTTGTGGAGGGGGAAAGTTATCTAGCCTTAGCATTTTCAAAATCACACCACCCCAAGCTTCAGCTTTACCCTTTGGCGCATACAGCATGTGGAGGAGGAAAACACTTTGGGCACATATCACACATGACACTTCCACTCTAGGGCGCATTTGACCTAGTCAACCTCCACCTTTGGGTGCATTTGAGGGTGTGGAGAGGAATTTCCCCAAGTCTAGCGCATTTCCTCAACACTTTTCACGTTTTACCCTTTACCTTGCCACCTTGGGCGCATTTGCTATGGGGAGGAGGAACTTGAAGGCACAAATGAGGGGTAGGGAAGGAATTCCCACGCCCATGGTAACTCTTCACCTTCCTTGAGCGCATTTCACATGGTGGGCTTCTTGTCTTGGGCACATTTCAACTATGTGAAGGAAAGCGCCATCATCCTGTGACCTTTCACCTCCCCTGGGCGCATTTAGCCTATGTTGCTTCCATGTTTGGGCGCATTTGAGGGGTCCTCAAGGAATTTCCATGCCTTAGTGAATTCTGCCATGTCTTTGCCTCATGTGGGCGCATTTGACCCCTGCTCAGGGAAATCTTGGGCGCATTTAGCATATGCCACTTCCATTTCAACCTCTTGAGGGTGTGTGAGGGAAATCCCACACTTAGAATATTTTCTCCATACCTCAGGCGTATTTGATATGTCTCCATGCCAGTCATCACTTATACATTTTCAACGCCCTAGCCACGCCTTGGCTTTCTATTTTTAGCAAACTTGAAGAAATTAGGGTTTTCTTTGCATTTCACCCCGTCCTGAGTTGGAGCTGGCGTGGCTGTGTCTTCACTTGGCCCTGCTACCTTGTTCATACCTTATCTGGCACAGTACATACTATTTTTAGCCGTTTGCTATTTTTAGCAAACCCTAAAATTGATCAATTTTTGTGTCTTCGTTTGCTCTGAAATTCGTTCCACTTGTTCATGATGCTGTGAGTGACCTGTTCACATTTGTCTCTGGCACAGTACCTTCTATTTATAGCCATGAGATGACTTACTAAAAATAGTAAGTATTCAGATCGTGCTCAAATTTTGCCAGTAGGCAGCATAGAAGATGCTGGTCTCGGTGGTGTGCTTCGTTTTGACATCTCTGTATTTTGTTCCATCTATTTTTAGACATAGCAGGGGAAACCCTAATCTGAGTTGTATGCGCTCCAAACTGCTCCTGATTTTCTTGATTTCTACTGTTTGTCACTCTGCTTGCTGGACTAAAGTGTTGGGTAACTGCTGGACTGAAGCTGCTATTTATAGTAAGTGTCCGGAAAGTGGTCAGTCTAATGTCGGATGAGTTTGCATGTCACAGTGCCCGTGGGATCTCGAAAAACCCAGAAAACTGGTCAACGTGCTAGCACTGGCTAAAAATAGTAAGTCCCTGAAAACTAACTCATTCCGTTTGCATGTCATACCACTGCGAAGCTCTTGCAAAACCCACATAGAATATCCGGACATGTGTTGAAAATCACTACATGCAAACCCTAAAAATAGCCTCTGAAGGCTGAACTGCTGAAAGTCATCATCTCGGTTTGCATGTTATATCACCGCGAAGGTCTTGAAAAACCCAGATCCATTCTCTAGTCATGCATTGGAGAATCGTACGTTTAAATCTTGAAAATGGCCTCTGAAGGCTGAACTGCTAAAAATAGCCAGTTGTCTGAATCTTTTCAAATTTCATGTGTAGGCACCCTAAAGCTGCCTGAATGTGCTGAAGTAGTTAGAATCCCGAAATCTTAAGGTAAAGACCTCAAATCAGGTATCTACTAAAAATAGTAAGTTGTCAGATTTCAATAAGATTTTAGTGGGATCCTGCCTTGAGCCTCCTGACTGTACTGCCGCACTTAGATTTTACCTTGATAACTCAATTTGACCTCAAACAAGCCTGAAGGATAGAAACCCTAATTTCGTAGACTTGGCAATCATTTCAATCTAGGTCAAACGACGGGACATCCCCGGAAGGAAAAAAGATCAAAGACAGAGAGAACCAAAGCCAAAAGACTAGAATGGAGCAAAAATAAGGGGTCCCCATCCTGGATGGGGTGATGTGTGAAAAGGTCACAACAGGTCCATTATATCGAAGTTGTACCCGATAGTGATGAAGAAGACAAATCCGATATAAGTAGTGAACAATGTGAAATGGAGGAAGAACCACCAAAGGTGAAAGAGCCTCCACCTAAGTAAAGAAGGGATGATGTAATCGCCACTATGACGAGAACTCCAAGGTTCAACTCATTCAAATTTTGTGGTGTATTACAAGGATAAATGATAACAATACTAATTGATAGCAGGGCCACTCATAACTTTATTGATTCAGCTTTGGTCGCCTAAAAAGGACTTCAAACAATTGAACATGAAGGGTTTAGCATGATGGTGGTAGATGGCTACCAAATATTGTGTTCAACAAAGGTACCAAATTTGAAAATTAAAATTGGTTACTACACCATCACCGATTATTTTTATGTTGTGGAGTTGGGTGATACCAACGCTATACTTATGTCCAATGGATGAAGTCCATTGGTAAGTATTCACAAAATTTTCAAACGATGGAATTCAAGTTCAAGGCAAATGGTAGGAAAGTGATATTTAGGGGATTATCCAATGGAGCTCCTCAAGTGGTCTCAACCAAAAAGATGGAAAGTATATTTCGGCATGGAGATATAGCTTGGGCCACACAATGCCTTGTTTCCCCCAAATCAATGAGCAAAAAGCCTAAGTATTATCAAGATGACTTATTTCCAATCTTGGAGAAACATAGTCTCGTTTTTGGAGACATACCACTAGGGAAACCACCTCATAGAGAATTTGAACACTCTATTGAATTAGAAGAGGGTGTGAAACCTGTCATCACAACACCATATAGGCATCCCAAGAAGTTTAAGGATGAAATTGAAAAAGTTATCAAGGAATTACTTAAAATGGGACATATAAGGCCTAGCTCTAGTCCATTTGCATCTTCTGTGGTGTTAGTAAAGAAAAAAGATGGAACTCTCTGAATGTCCATTGACTACTGTGCATTAAACAAGAAAACAGTAAAAAATTGGTATCCAATTCCCAAGATCGATGAAATATTGGATGAATTGCATGGTGCAGTCTATTTCTCAAAGATAGACTTGAGGTCGACATACCATCAAATAGGAGTCTAAGAACAAATCATCCATAAGACCGCTTTTTTTTGTCATTTTGGTCATTATGAGTTTTTGGTTATGCCTTTTGGCTTGACCAATGCACCAGCCACATTTCAATCTTGTATGAACCACATATTCAATAAGCAGTTGCGGAAATTTTTGCTAGTGTTCTTTGATGACATACTCATATATAGTAAGACATGGGAGGATCATTTGAAACACTTGGATGAAGTGTTGGGAATCATGGAAGCACACTCATTATATGCCAAAGCATCTAAGTGTGAATTCGGTATGACCGAAATTCTATACTTGGGTCACATCATTAATGCTAAGGGAGTTCAAGTGCACCAAGAGAAGATTCAAGCCATTCTAGATTGGCCCCCACCAAAGACCCTCACAGAATTGTGTGGTTTCTATGGTTTGTGTAGTTATATATAAGGTTTGTTAAGGGGTTTTCCCAACTTGGGGCTCCTTTGACAAGTCTAACCAAGAAGGAGCATTTAAATGGACCAATGAGGCACAACAAGTATTTGATAAGTTGAAGGAGAACATGAGCAATTGTCTAGTCCTTGCCCTACCAGATTTCAATCAACCCTTTGTAGTAGAATTTGATGCATCAAGAGAAGGAATCGGGGCAATCCTAATGCAAAATGGGCATCCTATTGCTTTCTATTGTACCCATAATAAATTTTTTGCTTCATTAAGGCATTTTGTTTAAAATAGTCAAAATCTCAAAATTGTCTGAAGTTGGAAATTTGGAAAAGTGGAAATTTGCATGTCATGCATGAGGGTCAAAAACTCAAAATTTTCAAAATCTGACAATTTGGGTCTGTTAAGAATGAAGTTATCTACAAAACCCATATTTCAATTTTTCAATTTTAGGTTTTCCTAAATTTTAGGAAAAATTAGGGTTTCCTAAATTTCAGGGTTTTTTTCCTAAAATTTAGGGTTTTT
This sequence comes from Sequoiadendron giganteum, assembly GCA_007115665.2. NCBI lineage: Eukaryota > Viridiplantae > Streptophyta > Pinopsida > Cupressales > Cupressaceae > Sequoiadendron > Sequoiadendron giganteum. The sequence continues at coordinate 362,712,580 of CM021108.1, read as the reverse complement.
TGGGTTTGTTGTGAAACGAATGCCCATAAAGTTACTTTTTCAAAAAACCCTAAAAATAGCCCAAAACCCTAAAAAATAGGATCTTGTCAGAATTGACTAAAAAATTATTTTGATTGGCTTATTTCACTTCACAATCACAGTGATGAAGTCAAAATAAAGAAAAAGACAGTTTAAGGCTAGTGGGTCTATTTCACTTTTTCCAGAGAAAAGTTAGGACCTCTGAGGTCGTCAATCGCAGATGGCCAGATGCTAGGTGTCGAAATCTAAGCCTGGAACTCTCTAGTGAAGGTTCTATGGCAAGATATGTTCAAAATGATGCTTCGTATCAGAGGGGATTTTCGTCGAGGAGAAGATACTCAAGATTTTTCAAAGTTTGGGATGAAAAGAGCACTTGCTAGCCAGGGGCGCCCTAGATTTCAAAGGCCTAGATTATCTTTTTGAGGTTTGTCACTTCCAAGAAGACTTCTCGAGAATCTTGTCAACTCCGCGATGAGCCTACCAGCCAATCCAGAAGATTTGTCTAGCACATGAAATTGGAGATTGAACGAGGAACGAGGGAGATGAGAAAATGGCTAACACTAAAGAGAAAAGCGCGCCTAGAGGCCAAGGGCGCCCAACTTTTTGAAGCACCAGATGCAATTTTTGATCAAATGATACCTAGGATGTTTGTCTCAGACTTGATCTGGCTTCGCAACGAATCCGTCAACAGGTGTGTTATACCCAAAATGAAATTTTTGGCATTCTGCTTAAATTGAGCTAAACAACGTAAAAATGCCATCTAAAGTATGTTTTAGGTTAAACCAAATATAAAATCCTTGTGGGTTTCTGTCAAGGAACCTATGGTTAAAATTTTGAAACACCGAAAATTAGGGTTTTGCACCCCTATTTTTATGGAAACCCTAAAAAATAGGACCTTCCCGGAAATGATTGAAAATAATTCTGATAGGCTTAATTGCCTTCACGATCACACTGATCAAGTCAGAATTATCAAAAAATATGTTTTACTCTGGTGGGTCTATTTCTATTTTTCAGGAACAAAGTTAGGAGCTCCGCAGCCATTAATGGCAGATTGGCCAGTACCAGGTGCTGAAAGCTAAACCTCAAAAGCTTCAACGAAGAAACCATGGCGGAAAAGGATGAAAATGATGACGTTCAACGAAGGAGATTCTCAAAACGGAAAAGGCCAAAATTTGGCTAAGTCTGGAAGGTGCACGTTTTGTCTACCAAGGCAAAACATAGTCTACAGTGGTTAAAAGCGCCCCTCTTGAAGAAAGGCGCCCTTGAACCTCAGAGGGCAAATCAAATCATCTGGCAGTGTCAAAACAGTCATCCTCTTCACTTTCATACTAGCTCGACAACGAAACAATCAGCAAGATTATCTGATTCAGGGATCATTGACCAACCGTCAGCGAAGTATGGAGGATCCATTGATGACAGAAGTGCCAAATCAGAGAGCTTCAAGGTAAAAGCGCCCCTGCTGGCCAGGGGCGCCCCTCAATTGCAGACACCAGATGAATCCATAAGCAGCAACTCTATACATGATATCTTTCCAGCTTCCTCCCAGCTACGCGATCAATCTGACAGCAGGTTCACAGGACACGCAAAACGATCACACGCTGAGGTCAAGCAGAAAAAGCCAAAATTGAAGAACTGGAAAGATAAGCCAAAAAATGGCTAAGGCATGGGTAAAAGCGCCCCTCTTGAAGAAAGGCGCCCTTTCTTGAAGGCATCCAGATTCACTCAGAATCTTTACTGCCTCCCAGGATGATCTTCTCAGCTATGACCAGTCTCGCCAGTGAAACCATCAGCAAGAACTTCTGACAAATCAGTCATCTGATAGAGGAGATCAAAGTCAGGCAGTTCACAGCATAAGCAAAATCAGTCAACAAGCTAAAAGCGCCCCTGCTGGCCAAGGGCGCCCTTAAGTTTGAAGGACCAAAACTTGTTGTCATCAACTGAGAAGTCAGTCATCCTGAGCAAGATTGAGTTGGCTACCCGATGCATCGTCAAGCAGAGTCATCCGACTCATCCATCAACGGGAACGTCAGATCAGAGCACAGAGGGTCTGAAAAGGCCAAAACGAAGAACAGTCAATGAAAATTGACTAAGGCACAGCCAAAAGCGCCCCTCTTGAAGAAAGGCGCCCCTCATTCTGGAGGTCCAAACTCAGTTTTCTGAGTTAATCTCTCCCAGGCATATCTCATCAAGCTGATCCCATCTCAACAACGGATCCGTCAGCAATTGCCGAAGATCAACTGAGTAGCCAGGATCGAAGATCAAACAAAGGCACTTCAGCCTGCAAAAATGATCAAAAATCCAAAAAGGAAGCCTAAGAAAGTCAAAGCAAATGTTGACTTGAGTTAACAAATTTTGGAGGCAAAAAGAGGCCAAAAACTCCACAATCAGTGGAAATCACCTTTTTGAACTCCAAATCAGGCTCAATCATGAGTTGGATGCCCAATTGATGCTTGCAACTCCAAATTGACATATCAAAGCATCTAGGCATCCATTATTCATTATTTCTTTGCAGGTTGAGGAGCTCAAGAACGAATATTTTTCTTCTCCAACATTTTTGAAGATCTGACAGAGGGGTTTTCACCGTTCTTCATATTTTTGAAGATCTGCTGCACAGAGGGACTATTTATCAGAGTTTGCATCAAAAGGCATAATTCTTGCAAAGTGGCAGTTTATAACTTCCAATCCATCTTCTGTCTACTTCCTCTATTTCTGTCTATATTTCTTTGCATGTCACAGGAAACGACAAATAATCACAGATCTGGCCAACTGGGTATGATCAGCATAGCTTTTTCAACAAAACCCACATGTTGGATTTTTCCAGAAAAAGTAGCCTTGCTGCCCCTATTTTTTAGGGTTTCCGGAAAAAGTCATAATATTGAAAAACGGACAAACTGGGTTTGTTTCAGCTCTGAAGCACGAACAAAACCCACATGTTGGATTTTTCCAGAAAAAGTAGCCTTGCTGCCCCTATTTTTTAGGGTTTCCGAAAAAAGTCATAATATTGAAAAACGGACAAACTGGGTTTGTTCAGCTCTGAAGCACGAACAAAACCCATGTGTTGGATTTTTCCGAGAAAAATCACTTTCTGGTGCCTCGCTGCCTCTGCCACCAAAGGGCTCTTGCATGTCAAAGAAAAACTCGTTTTTCCGAATTTCTGACGATCTGGGTTTGTTTAGAGAATTATTCTCAACAAAACCCATGTCTCAGAATATTTCGTAAAAATTACCCTCGGCAAGGCTATTTTTAGCAGTTCCAGAAAAAGTTGTCCGAGCAGCATCGTGTGCACAGTCAATCTTCAAGGTTTTCAGAACGCAGTTCTCCCAAGACGAATACAAGACCAAAATGGTCTTACTCCATGATTTTCTGAAAACGGCTGGCACCGATCTGCGTCAGGCACACCCAGAGGTCAATCTAGCCAGATTGACAAGCATAGAAACAAGTCCACAGGTTCCATAATAGTTTCACCTCGTATATCTGATTGCCTTCCAAGGCCAGTTTAGAGGATTGTAACTGTTGGAATTTTACACATGCAGCAAGTTCATGTGCATTTCTCGCAGTTGGAGTGATCGTGGTCAAGCTTCGCGGTTTCATCGTCAAGCTTCGCGGTTTCATCACACGACATTCTTCCATTGAGAAAGATCAAGGAAAACGTCCAAGCTGCAAAAGAACGCGGAAGGTAGTCATTCCCAACACAGAGCCGCCATCGGTTAATACTACACTACCTTCCACGTCAAAGTGGAAACATAGACAAAAAGAAAAGGAGTAACCCTCCTAAGGGAAGCAGAATGAAGGAGATACATACATCAAGTTGCTGACAAGCGGTAAGCTGACGATTGACAGACATGTAACGGTCTCCGTATGAAGAAGTCAACGAATGAACAAAAGCACCGTTGACCAATGGTGATGAGGTGTCAAAAACCTCAAGAAGGACGTCCTACCCTCCAAAGTAGCAATAAATACGACTGAAGTCAACTTGATGCCCCTTTCCGAGTTGACTCCAGATCTCCACAGATCATGCATGTCAGATCCCACTAATCTAGGATGTCTATTTGACTCCCACGATTTGTGGATCTCAGATTTCCTCAAAAGGTGGATGTCTATTTGGAGACACATTTGTAACATAAGTTCACTTTTAGTTAGGTGTCAGTCAACTGAGGTAGACTTCCAGTTTGACTTTTGTTTAGTTTCAGTTAACTGAAGTAGATTTCCAGTTAACTGTTTGCTCACCTACATTTAGACATAGAATAATATCTTGCTGATTGGCAAGAACTGTTTGTTAACTCAAGGAGATTTTAGGGTTGCCTACTCCTTTGAGTTCCTATAAATAAGAGCCTTAGGTTCTTTATTTGTTTAACCTTTATTTGCTAGCAAAATTGCTGCGCCACTGTTGCCAGAGTTCGCTTGTTTATATCTGTTCACTCTTGGATGAGAGTTCGTTGGTTGATCGCAATTGTGCATGATTTCGTGCCTTTGCTGTCCCGACCTTTGTAATTCTTTGAAGAATCTTAAAGAAATAAATCAGATGGTGCAAGCTTGATTGATCTAATTATTTGAGTTATTCAAAGTCTTGTTTTTAAATAGTGCATTGTTTCAATCTCCTCCTTGGACAGGTGTCGTCGCCTCCTTGGATATTTTGTCATCAATCATTATCGTTTGATGTTGTTTAATGATCTTTCTTGCAGCCTAGACTTTGGACAGGTGTCGTCACCTCCTCGGGAATCCTGTTAGAAAGGCCATCGTTCCTTGTTGTTTCCAGTGAGCTGCTTCCAAGCCTATACCTCGGATAGGGGTTCCTCCTCCTTGGCAAGTCTCAGATCCAGTTTACCGTAACGAGTGTTTGCTTGTATCGAGCCCTATCTTGGTATATATCCGAAGGTTCAGAGCCTCGGCCATATTCCATTGAGACGGAGGATTCAAGTGATCCAACCATACCATTTCGCTCCTATGCCCTCATGCTCTGTTTATCTTGAGGAGGTAGGATAGTTTAGAAGCTTAGTTAGTCGTAGTTAAGATCTGCGGAAACCAGAGAAAAAGCTTAGCTACGGCGCATTGGTTTATGCACCCTTGTGTCCTACCGCTGAGTAAAAAAGATAGGAAATCTTAGTACACCCCTTTTTTACAGTATAAAATCAGCAAAGAGAGATCTTCCTCTCTATAATCCGAAGAGCATGTACTAACACACTTGCAATAGCTGTCCGTTTCCAATAAGCACTCCAGAGGTGCTAATTGAAACGCCAACAAGGTGAATCTAAGTTGTTGAACTACCAGAATCAAGAGTCAAACATAAGGTTTTTGCCATGGTCAGAAATGTCAGTTTTGAAGAAATGCGCCCCTGGAGGCCAAGGGTGCCCAAGGTTTTGGACCCTCAAATGCAGTTGTTTGGTTGATCTCAAATGCTTATCCTATCTGTGATGCTTCAAGCTTTTCGTTGCACATGTTAACCGCGTCAAAAGACTTGTCAGTAGCTGGCAGCTGGAGATTTAGTGGAGATTCAACACTTCGAAAAAATGGCTCTCTGGAAGCAAAGTGCCCCTGGAGGCCAGGGGCGCCCAAGTTTTTCACCTGCCAAATGATGTTTTTGGGAAAAGTGCTCTCCAAGAGATCGTGTTCAGAATTGAGCCAACTTCGCAGTGAGCCTACCAGCCAACTCTGAATTTTGTCAAGTGTCAGAAGTTGTCATATGAAGTGAGGATAGAATCACCTTCAAAATCATGAAGATTGATGAAAATTTGACTATCTGGGAGAAGAAGCGCTCCTGGAGCCTAGGGGCACCTTGAATTTTGAAGCCTCGAAAGTCAGAATTAGCATTTTACACCTCAAGGAGCGCCTTTAAAGTTTTGATCCTTCTCTTCAATGAAACTATCAGCTAGTCTATTGGACACATCACTCAATCAAGATCAGTGATCAAACATAGCCTCCGGTGACGTTTTGCAAATAAAAATTCTCAAAAAAATTATGTCTGGAGTTGGTGCCTAAAGTCGAATTTTGACTTTTTGAACTAAACTGAACTTGGGCGCCCTATAATGGAGAAGATTGTTAACTCAACTTAAAATATTATTAAATCTCCAGTTTAACTTTTAAGTCGACTTCAACTCGACTTAATTTTGCATGCATGTGGCGAATAACTTAAGTGCTTAAAGGTGGCGCCCATTTTAGGGCATATTTTTCATTCAATTAACTGAAATTGGGGTCCAATAAGATTTTGGGCGTCCCAATTTAGGGATTTGCATGCAAGTGTGATGCCTTAATTCATAAATTTTATTTCTTAAGGCATTTGGGCGTCCATTTTTCTCATCATAGGTGGAAGCAAACACATATTTTCTCATGCAAGCAAGATCTGAAGGCACTTTCGGTGACATTTTTCAGTGTTCTTCGCAGTGCCAGGACCAGATTTTTCAAAAGAACTATTTTCCAGACTTCATCATTCGAATGCATACTTTCCAGACTTCACAAAACTCAATTCAAGGCATAGGCATCATGTTCAGAGGCAGAATAACTTCTATTTTCTCTCTCTAAATTCTTCTATCCTTGACTCAGGTATTCTCTCGCATGTCAAAGTAAATGGCATCTTTTTCAGAATCTATTCATCTAGGTTCATTTTGTACAACATCAGCAGCAAAACCAATGTTCTGGAATTTTTCGCGAAAATTGCCCCATTACTTCACATTTTGAAGTACTACGCTTTTTCCCAAAGATTCTTTTGCATGTCAGCCTAGAAATCAAATTTTTGAAAAAGGAAGATTTTGGGTCTTCTCAGCTCATTGGCGCCTACAAAACCCACGTGCCAGTTTTTCTCGGAAAAAATTTCTCGAGATCCACTACAGCCCCTCAGCTTCTAATCTGAAAAGTCTTTGCATGCCTTAGTAAAACTCTTTTTTTCAAGTTTCTGACAAGCTAAGTCGGCTTAGAAGTTAATTCTCTACAAAACCCATGTTTCAAAAAAATTTGTAAAAATTTCCCCTCAATCAGCTATTTTTAGCCTCGTCAAGAGCCATTTTTAGCCTTTTCTAAAGTTTTCCCAAACATATCCGACTTTACAGTCAAAAGTCTAAATTTTCAAAATGCAGTTCAACCCAATATAGTACAAGGCCAAATTAGTCTTAGTTCATGACTCTTTGAAAACCTTTGACGCATACTTGGGTCACATCTATCCAATGATTAAGTTGAGTACGTTGAAGGGCATTGATAGTATGTTAGTCAAGAATCTTGAACACTTTGGATTGCTATCGACAGCCTCTATTCCTATCATAGTTGTTGATTGTTGTATCCAAACCAAATTTTTTGCTTCATTAAGGCATTTTGCTTAAAATGGTCTAAACCTTGTAAAAGTGGGGTCAAAACTCAGTTTTTGGGCAAATCAAGTATGGGCTTTTGGTCAATGTGGTGTTAGGAAGATATTGGCAAAATTTGAAAAATTTGAAAATTAGGGTTTCCAAACCCTATTTTTAGGTCAAAACCCTAAAAAATAGGAACTTATTAGAATTGGCTGAAATTAATTTTGATTGGCCTATTTCACATCACGATCACAGTGGTGAAGTCAGTTTCAGTTAAAAGTCAATTTAAGCCTAGTGGGTAGTTTTCACTTTTTCAGGACAAAAGTTAGGACCTTCGAGGTCGTCAATGGCAGTTGGCCAGTACCAGGTGTCAAAATCTAAGCGTGAAACTCAAAGCAGAACATTCTAGGATGAAAGATGATGAAAAAGAGTTTCTTGACGGAGGGGATTTTCAGATTGGCAAAAAGTGCCAAAAATATTCTAAGTCTGGAAGTTTTTCACTATGTAATGTGGGAGACGCTTGCGCAATCAACGTGCAAATCAACTTTACGCATCCGTACATGTAAAACTAGTGAGATGCAGTCATATACACATGTCCGCAGTGGTGATATTTCGACATGTTCAACCTCAGTAGCTGATGTTGTGTTTACAAAGTACGAAATGATGGAAAATATGAAGTTCAGAGCAAATTTGCACCCTTGTAAGCCAGGGGCGCCCTTCCATTTGAAGGTCAAGATTCAGCTGCTTTGGGTTGCGAATACATTCATTCTCTTCAGTTTGCAGTCAGCTTTCCAACTAGCTATGGAGCCAGTCCGTCTGAATTGTAGAACTCTGATGAACGAAGGCAGAAGCAGGCAGAATGAGGAATATACACATCATGGAGGCAGTCACAGAAAGCAGATCTGCGCCCCTGTAGCCCAAGGCCGCCCTTCTTTTTGAAGGCCCAGATTTGAATGCATGTGCTTGCTGATAGTTTCAGTCTCTTTAGAATCAATCTGGCTTTCCGATGAACTATCAAGCGGAGGCGTACATAGTGCAAAACTCCAGTTATCAATGTCGGAAGCTGAGACTGCAAGCAGGATGCATGTCACAAGAAATTGCCAGTTGATGGTTTCAACGCCCCTGTAGCTCAGGGGCGCCCTTGAATATGACTCACCAGATGAATGAATTTGTAGTCAAGGTCTTCTTGAGATCTTTTCTAGCTCAGTCCAGCTTCGTAATGCACCAGTTCGCGAGACGATCTGACATTCTGAGTAACCGTGACAGAGGTTCTACCGAGCACGTAAAACAGAGGATGGAAAAACGTAGCTACACATAGCTGCACATCTGTAGGCTAGGGGCGCCCAGCCTTTAAGCCTACCAGATGGGGTTATTTGCATTTGCAATCTTCACGAGACTTGTGTGCGATTACTCCATCTATTCAACGAGTCTAGCCATCAGCCTCTGAGATTTGGCGAACGCTCGTACGTGCGAGTTCAAGGTGGTGATGCTGAAAAGTGAGAATGATTGGAGACAACAAAGAAATGACTAAGTATGGCAAGTACTCATCTCCTTGAAAAAGGTGCCCTTCTCTTTTAGGCCTTAGAAGCAGTTTTCTGGCTTCGTCACCTCCAGAGACATCTCTTATAAGTTGATCCAACTATGCAAAGAGACAGACGGCGTGCGAATCGGACCACTCCAGCTCCTGGTGTCAGGGGTCAAAGAATGGTGTTCAGATGAAAGTCACACTTTTGTCAAAATGGTATTTGTGCCTTCACAGGCCAAGGGCGCCCATCTTTTTGGGGTTCCTAATATAGCTTTCAGATACCTTACATATAGTCATTGGATGCAAAGTACTTCCAATCATGCAATGAATCTACTATTCAGTCAGCAGGGTTCATCATTCACCTTCAATGGCAGTTTGAAGCATCAGAAGGCAATACGGAGAAATGGCTCTAAGTCTGGAATCAGTGCATCAATTTAATCAAAGGCGCCTAATTTTTTAAGGTGCCAGATGTTGATTTTAGCAGATGCAGCTACCAACAGACATTTCATCCTTGCTATGCAGGCTTTGCAGTGGATATCTCAGATCACTCACAGGTTCACTCAGTAACCCGAAAAACAGAACTGAACATGACCAGATGTAACTTTGCAATCAGTTATAAAGTAGGAGATACTCAAAAATCTCATAACTCTTGCAAATGGAAGCCTAGAAGGTCAAATTTGGACTTTTTGGAATCAGTGAAGTTTGCCGAGCACATCCAGACACTATTTTTGCCTAAATGATTAAAATAATATTTTTGCATGCAAAGCTTTAAAATGGCAATTTTCTTCAAGAGATAAATATTGGCACCTTTTTTAGTAATTTGCATGTTTCAAATTAAATGCTATTTTTAGTCTGAGACTCAAAGTCGGTGGTAGTTCAGCTGGTAAAGGGCCAATCGAATTCTTTCTTCCAGTGTAATGTCCCCTTTCTAGAGGAAGCACTTAAACCTGAATCTTTTATTCGGAGTGTTTCCCAAAGAGACATTAGACACGTAACGATCAATAAGTTTCAGAGATAATATCTAATAAGGTCCAAGATGATATAAATCTTTCATTGTCAGAGGGTTATTCATTTACTTTTTATCATTCACTATGAACGATTCTTTAATAATATATTTCGTAAGCACAGTAGGTTAGATATTACTTATAAATCTCAATAATTGCTGTAAGCATTATTATTGCACAACCGCGTATGAGACGTATATCTATATACATATATATATATATATATTCCTACAAATATATACAAACTATAATCATTACTAATTATTTATATTTATTTGTCAATCAACTACGATATATTTATGAATCTCTAGATATATATATTTAAACACATTCACCGATTATCATCCTGATCATTTAATCTTAATATATATTTATCCATCATAATATATCAAATATATTCGTAAATCATTTTATATTTAAATATATTTATAAAAGATTAGTTATCAATAATTCAACTCTTATTTTTGGAATATATAAATAATTATTAACTATGATAATACTTACCTTGTGCTGCTGCTCTCTGTTTGCAATCAGAACTCAGAGAATATCAGAATATATTCTGATTCCTGTGCCGTCCCTTTCCTTCCTTAATTTTCCCTTCTTATTCGTTGCCTTCCCTCTATATCCATCGCTGCCAACAGATATGTTTTTCCCTTACTCTTCTCAAATATCACGACTTCTTGCAAATGACATGCAGTGGTTATTAAAATAATATGAACGACTTTACTGAAGTAACTTCCACGTCAACCTTTGTATTTTATGCAGACCACAACTCCCACTTCCATGTCCCCTCCATTCTCCTTATTGTTAATTCTTTTTATATGCACCCGAACTGCAAGGGTTATGTCCTTTGGTGCTAATCGCACCCCTTTGGAGAAAGGAATCCTTATATCCATAGTGATCGCTCCCTTCACAATACGTGGCTGATGGTTTCTAATGATCACTGATGTTTAAGGTAATTAGCATGCTTTAATAGGAATCAATACTCTCCGATTCTCATTAGAGATCGATACCTTTTGGATTCCTTCATTTGTTGTTTATAGTTTATTTAAATATTCCATGTTTGGGACATGTTTATTATTAATATTATTTTATATTGTTTTATATTGCTTTCTTCTTTAAATATATATTTGTTTATATATTAGCTTTGTATATATATTTGTAATGCTTATGACATTATATTGTAATAAGAATTTATATTGTTAATATTTACATATTCATATGGTTATATTTATATTAAGATTTATGTGTTTCTATATTATAATGATTATAAATACTTAGTATTTATAATGTTATATTTAATAATTATAATTATAATATTATCTTTGATAATTATAATTATAATAACTTGAAGTGGGTAATATTTTAATATGTATTTTGTTTGTTTCGATGTTTTATATCTCGGAGTTCCAATTTCGGGGCATGACATCCAATTAGGGTTTCAGCATGCAGTCATGCATAATGGTATGACTTTGTTTATTTAACCAAGTATGGCGCCATTCCTCATTCACACAGCTTACAGAATTCGAATTTCTTCAAGAGATTGGCGAATTTTTATCGAATAATCAAGTTCGAAGGCGACATAAATATTCTTTTGCAGGTACAAATCCAAATTCAAAGCAAAGTGGTGATTTTGAAAGAAGAAGAAAAAAATAATAAAAATAATAAAAAAACATTTTTTTCTCTTCTAAATTCTTCCATTTTCTCGTCTAGATTCTCTCACATGTTCGAAGAATTGGCAAATTTTGGGAAAACAAAACAAAACAAATGGTCATTTTGAGCTTTTAGTCATGCCGTTTGGGTTGACAAATGCTCCTGCTACCTTCCAGTCTTGTATGAACCGAATATTTCAGAAGCAGCTGAGGACGTATGTGTTGATTTTCTTTGATGATATTCTCATTTTCAGCAAGACGTGGGAAGAACACCTTAAGCACTTGGAGGAAGTGCTTAGCATACTTGAATCAGAGAGCTTATTTTCCAAAGAGTCCAAATGTGAATTTGGAATGATGGAGCTGCTCTACCTTGGTCACATAATCAATGCTGAAGGAGTGAAAGTTGATCCAGAAAAGATCAAGGCAATCATGGATTGGCCACCTCCAGAGAACTTGACGCGTTTGAAGGGGTTCTTGGGTCTATGTGGCTTCTACAAAAGATTTGTGAAGGGCTACTCTCAAATTGCTGCTCCTCTTACCGATCTCACCAAAAAGGGAGCTTTTGTGTGATCAGAAAAGGCACAAGGTATTTTTGATAAATTCAAGCAAATGAGTTCATGTCCAGTTTTGGCCATACTCGATTTTACCAAGCCTTTTGAATTGCAATGTGACACATCAGGAGAAGGAGTTGGTGTTATTTTGATGCAAGAAAAACATCCAATTGTGTTTGACAGCAGAAAACTAAGGGGTGTTGAGCGAACTTACTCCATCTATGACAAAGAAATGCTTGCAATCATCCATGCATTGGCCAAGTTTAGACAATATTTGGTGGGGAGCAAATTCGTTGTCAAAACGGATCACAATAGTCTCGAACACTTTATGCATCAAAAAGATTTGAACGAAAGGCAACAAAAGTGGGTGAGTAAGCTACAAGCTTACGATTTTGACATTGAGTATGTCAAAGGCAAGAACAATGTTGTAGTAGATGCACTATCTAGAAGGCCTCATTTGAATTCATTGTGTGAGCTTATTGCTGATTGGAAGGAGTTGTTGCTTGCTGATCATGCCAAAAATCAGTTTGCAACCACCATTGTTGAAGGTACTTTTCATAATGAAAGGTACAAAGTGATTGATGGTTTGATACACTACAAAGGGAGAATCTTCTCGGTGTCCAAATCTAAGCTTAAAATGGTCTTGCAAACTTTTCATGACATTCCACTTGCTGGTCATCAAGGTTATTTCAAAACCTATAGGTAGATCCGTGAAAGATTTTCATGGAAGGGGTTAAAAGATGAGGTATTGCGCTACATCAAGGAGTGTCACACTTGCCTAATGAACAAGAATGAGCATACATTTCCAGCTGGTTTGTTGCAACCTCTACCAATCCCGAATCAAAAAAGGGAAAGTATATCGATGGACTTCATCACCAGGCTGCCAAAAGCTCAAGGCAAAGATTGTATCTATGTTGTGGTTGATAGATTAACTAAGTTTGCTCATTTCTTTCCCATCACTAGTTCATTTTCAGCAGCTCAAGTTGCAGACTTGTTCTTTCATGAGGTGTTTAGATTGCATGGGTTGCCAAAAAACATTGTGAGTAATAGGGATAGCAAGTTCCTAAGCACCTTTTGGCAAGAGGTTTTTAGATTGAGTGGTACTGTGCTCACTCCAAGCACTAGTTATCACCCACAAACTGATGGGCAAACGAAGATTGTGAAAAGTGGTTGGAGAGCTATCTTAGAAACTATGTTTCGGAGCAGCAGAGGGCTTGGGTGAGATGGCTTCATTTAGGAGAGTATTGCTACAATTCATCCTTCCGCATGTCTATTAGAATGTCTCCATTCATGGCACTCTATGGATATGAGGCCCCTAGCTTTGCTGATTTGATGTTTGGTGATAGCAAAGCCCCTCAAGCGAGGGATATGTTGCAGCAGAGTCAAAAGGTTTTGAAATCTTTGAACAACAATCTTCAAATAGCACAAAATCAGCAGAAGTTGTGCGCTGATCAGCAGCGTGTTGAGCGCACATTTGAGGTTGGTGACACAGTCTATCTTAGAATCCAGCCTTACAAACAATCTACTCTCAAGAAAAGTGGAGCGGAGAAACTCAAGCCACATTTCTATGGGCCGTTCAGAGTCATCAGGAGAGTTGGTGCAGTGGCTTAAGAGTTGGAGCTACCAGCAAGTAGCAAAGTTCACAATGTTTTCCATGTCTCGCCTCAAGAAGGCGCTTGGGCACAATGTTGTTGCTTCTTCAGATTTGCCTCCATTGGATGAGGAGGGACTGTTGGTCTAGATTCCAGAGGACATCTGTCATGTCCCCAAAATAGCAACACAAAAATAAATAAACAAATAAATAACCTCAAACATTTAAATGCAATTTGCATAAGAAAATGCAAATAAGTAACAAAATATATTAAAATTATAAAAATAAAAATTAGTAATTATAATTAATCATAAGATAGTATTACAATTGTAATCATCAAATATAATATTGAAATACAAACATTAACAATTTAAATATTATTATCAACATATATAAATACAAAAATAATAATAATAAATAAATATTATAATCATTACACATCAAAGATTGTAATAATTATAATATTTCTTGCATCTTTCCTGCCATCCTGTGCATGCTTGAGCTACTTGCTTACCTACTTGAGCTAGTTGCCTACTTGCTTGAGCTACCTGCTTGTCTACTTGAGCTAGTTGCCCACTCGCTTGAGCTACTTGCTTGTACGCTTGAGCTACTTGCTTACATGCTTGAGCTGATTGCCTACTTCCTTGAGCTGGTTGCTTGTATGCTTGAGCTACTTACTTGTCTACTTAAGCTACTTGCCTACTCGCTTGAGCTGGTTTCTTGTCTACTTGAGCTGCCTACTTGCCTACTTGAGCTAGTTGAGCTAGCTACTTGCGTACTTGAGCTACTTACTTGCATGTTTGAGCTACTTTCTTGCATGCTTGAGCTAGTTGCTTACTTGCTTGAGCTACTTGTTCGCTTATTTGAGCTACTTGCCTGTGTGCTTGAGCTAGTTGCTTGCTTGTTGAGCTACTTATCTACATGAACTGCTTGCTTGTGCACTTGAGCTACTTACCTATGTTCTTAAGCTACTTGCCTATGTGCTTGAGCTGCTTGTTTGTTTGTTTGAGCTATTCGCTTGTGTACTTGAGCTACCTGCTTGCTTGCTTGAGCTACTTGCCTACATGGCTAGGCTACCTGGTTATCTACTTTAATTCCTATAGGAGCTCACCATCATGTTTACTTTATGCTTAAACTATGAAAATGTTAATGTCGTCTATCAAAATGCTGATGGGGGCTAGGAGGCACTAACAAATTAACTAAAACTGAATTATTATTATTAGTATCCAAATGCAATAATGGAGAGTCGTAACTATTGAAGTGAAAAGGTGTGACTCCCTCAAACTTGGGATACCAAGGGAGAGCATTTCAATACCATCAATTGAAGAATCCGATTCAAAATAGAACCTTAGTTAATTTTTCAAGAGACTTAAATTAGGATCTCAAGAGTAGTGATGAGGTGGGGAAGGACGTAACTCCTAATATGAAAAGATGTTTGGGAATGTGATTGCTTGAGGACAAGCAATCTTGGGCAGGGTGGACTGTCATGTCCCCAAAATAGCAACACAGAAATAAATAAGCAAATAAATAACCTCAAACATTTAAATGCAATTTGCATAAGAAAATGCAAATAAGTAACAAAATATATTAAAATTATAAAAATAAAAATTAGTAATTATAATTAATCATAAGATAGTATTACAATTGTAATCATCAAATATAATATTGAAATACAAACATTAACAATTTAAATATTATTATCAACATATATAAATACAAAAATAATAATAATAAATAAATATTATAATCATTACACATCAAAGATTGTAATACATTAGAATAAAATAATAATAAGATATTAACAAATTGGTTTTATTATTATACTTTAATGTTAAAAATATGTTCAATAAAACATCAAAATAAAATAATAAAATTAGTATATAATTTGAAATATCATAATTATTAGTAATAATATATTATTTTCAAAAATAGATATTATTGTGATAATAAGCCTTTAAAGGCAGCAATTAAATCTAACAAAGGGATATATTTTATGAGAAGTCACCTCTTTCACCAAACAATACATTCCTCCCTTGAGTCACCTACTTTGAATGGTATAAATAGAAGGAAGAGGGAAAACATTGAGAAACAAAAACAGCAACAACAATGATTGTTATGCATTGGAATATAGAGCCATTTAATATATATATATATATATATATATATATATATATATATTATTTAATAGGCATACAAGTATATATGCATAGATATAGATAAATTTTATAATGAATAATATGCAATGAATAAAGAATATATATGAATAAAGAAAGAATAATTATATAAACATATATATATATATAAATGGATATAAGTAAAAGAATAATTATAGATATATGTATATGAAGTATATATATATATATATATATATACGATTATGCAATAATGATACTTATAAGTAATGATGACTCTTTAATATAAACATAAGTAGATTATGTATATTTATGAATTGTCCTCATCCTATGATCAATTCAGTGTAAGGTTGAAGGAGGCGAGTAAGGAGACATGGAGAGATATAGCAACTCAGATGATGTACTCACTTAGCAATAATATTTAGCATATTTTGAATATAAGAAATTGATATTGCTAATTTGATTATTGATATAATGCTTTCTTTAATCTTATCATAATGAGAATTATTCTAGGAAATGATGAACTTAAAGAACCATTGATAAATGAAGATATATTTGATTATAGGCATGAAATAAATCTTGGATGAATGCAAATATATTGATCGTGTAAAGATTGTCTTCTTTGTGCTTGTAACCCTATCAGGAAGGGTGAACCATGGTTTAAGTAGATTGTCTAAAAACCCCACTTTCAGCCCCTTAGGCCCTAGACAAGGGATTGGGCCCTGCAGCCCCTTAGGCCCTTGACTAGGGATTGGGTTATAGAAGGTTGGGGGTCCCACCTAGGCTTGTGCCCCTTAGGCCCTAGACAAGGGATTGGGCCTTGCAGCCCCTTAGGCCCTTGACTAGGGATTGGGCGAATAGGAGGTGGTAGACCTTAGGCTACTTAAGGATTCCATGATTCCTCTCCCCTTGATAGGATGAGTGTCTTCAAGGTGTTGCCATGAGTGGAGTATGTAGTTACTAAGCCACTAGGCTAGAAGGATTGGGATGAGCAACCTCTTGAGCTTTATTTGAAGGCTTCAGGGCGGATCCACCCATGGCACTCCTCTTGCTTGTTAAATTGCATTTATGATTATGCTTATATTTTGGATATCTAGATATTAATGCTAACAAATATATGTGTGTGTGGGAATGTTGTTAATATAGTGAATGTAGATTTCAAATCAAGATTACTTAATTCAAAAGAACAATCATGTGGAAAAAAGGAACCCTAAACCTAATCAACAAATGAATTCTAGGGCAAACCGGGTAAGGGACATTACAACATCATTGATTCAAGAGAACGCTTTTTGAGGAGAAGAACAATCAAAGAGTTTTTGGTGAAGTGGAAGAATTTTTCTATCGAGGATGCTACTTGGGAGAATGAGGAGATTCTGCAGCATCCAGACTTGCGATTGTTTGAGGGCAAGCAATCTTGAGGAGGGTGGACTGAAATGTCCCCTTCTTAGAAGTGATAAGTGCAGTTGGCCGTTAGCCTATCCCAAAGGCCCATAGGCTATTCGGAAGTGGAAATTAGGGTTTCCTATTTTCTAGGAGTATGTTTTGGCAAATTTGGAGGCTTGCATGTTGGAGTTTCATAGTTTTAATTATGGATTCCTTCTGGGTTTTTAGAGAGCTTCGCAATGGTGTAACATGCAACAGAAACAGAGGACTTTTTCGGACTTACTATTTTTAGTAAGTTGCAATGGCTGCTCAAAATATGGTTAAAATGCTTTGGGAAACACTTACTATTTTTAGCAGTATGCTATTTTTAGTGCGTGCTATTTTTAGCAATGCTATTTTTAGTAGGTTTTCAGTAGGCTAGTTCTAAGGCTACTTTTGGCAGGTCAGTTGGAGCAGTTTGAGTCTTCAGCACTTTTGAGCTATTTTTGGCAGGTCAAAGCTTGAGTTGGGCGCTTCACTTGTGGAGGTAAAATATTTTAATAAACTAAATTTTGATAAGGCTTGGTGGATGCCTTAAGGAGAAATAAATGATTTTATTAAAGTCATTCACTTTATTATATTTGGACGCCATTTTATACTTTATAGCAAATTTGAAAAAGTATATTACTTCTTGATGTTGGACGACTTGGAGACATGGGAAATGAAATGCAAATGAGATAATATTTTGAGGTGAATGTGAATTTGAATTAGGCGCCCATCTTGGAGGGAGTTTGAATTCGAATTTGGAGACAGAAAGCTATAAATAAGTGTGTTGGGCTCTTTGTTTGGCATCTATGAGAAAATATAACGAAGTGCTGCCGAAATGGAGAGTGAATTGCTTCGAGGAATGCATACTTCCTAGCTTGTACTTAGTTTCTTGCTTGAAAGATAGCAACTAGCTAAGTGAGAAGGCTGTTTTTTACACTGAAGAACAGATTGAGTTCATTATAATGGAGTTATTCGAAGTTTTCCGATGTCTTTTGGTGTGTTTTTACAGTTTAAAGGTTATTGTTTTGGGGTGTGGTTGTAGGTGTTTTTCACTCATAACTCTTTAGGCAATTTTTTTATGGTTCTAGGCAGTGTCTCATTCTCTTGCTATGGCCTAGGCATCCCTCTCTACAGGTTTCCAGATTTTTTGGTGATGTCTACGATTTTATCTTGCAAGATCGCCCCTCTTGAAGGTCGTACTTTGCCTGGGAAGTGTCTTGGGAAGTGTGCGTTAAATATTAGTTCACTCTTGCAACTATCTCTTAGTCTTGACTTGGTCGCCACCTCATTTAGAGTCTATTGCTTTTGATTTCATGTGATTTGGAGGAGTATTGAGTGAGATAAGAGTATTTTAGTGAGTTTATTAGTTGCTGGTGTGTGTTTTGAGTTTGCCGGTCTGTTATATCAAATTGTAGTAGTTGGAGTTTTTGGCTTGATTTTCACATTTGGGAGTCTCTTTGGAGTTGGAGCAACATTCTATATCATTTGCAGCACTTTGAAATATCTATAATACTTGGCTCTTGTAGGATTCCCTTTCACATTGTAATGTTGATTCAGTAACTGATCAGCCCTTAATACTTCTACAAATTCTCTATTGTATTCCCACTTTTAGTGGAAGGAGGTTGGCTTGCCGCCTCATTTACTTTTCTTGCATAAGCATTTCATTCCCACCGTTTGGTGGAAGAGACAAGCCTCGTTGTCTTTACTTTCTGTACTACATTCTCATTTGTTGATCGGCTGAGTTGTCACTCTACTCCCGCAGAATAAGTGGTCGAGTTGCATGTTTAGAAATTCCAGCATTCAATTTTCAATCTAACGATCCCCGGCGCCATATGCTCACACCTCGCCCGTCATTGGGATCTTGGTGTACATTTTTGGTGTAGGGTTACATTTCAGTGTTGGTTTGGATTTGCTAACGCTGACGGGTGACATTGTTATTAAAAATTGAAAAAAATTGTAAGGGGGTCATTTCAACTAACCGTACCAGTGACTTACTATAAATAGTAAGTATGAGCAACACATCTGAGTGACTTACTAAAAATACTGTGTGGATCAAAGTGTCCAAAAACTGGGACACTGCGCTGAAGAGTATTGAAATAAGCACCAAAGGGTCTGCTGAAGAGCCATAGATCACCCTCAAAGGGGTCCCCTAAACAATCTGTTAGCCTACGGGGGCCAGTTGGTAGACTAACCTCTGCATCTAACCATTGCCTAGGAAAAGGGGACATTACACCTAGTGCCAGAGTCAAAACTAAAAGAGAAAATCTTGAAGGTTGTTCATGAGACCCCATTGGCGAAACATCCGAGATACTTTAAGACCTCCAAACAAGATAGAGAAAGGTTCACTTGGAAGGGCCTCAAAAATGATGTCCTTCATTTTGTTAGGGAATGCACTACATGCCAACAAAACAAAGCGGAACATACCTTCCCCACAGGATTGTTACAACCTCTTCCCATTCCAGAACCAAAATGGGAAAGCATTTCAATGGACTTTATCACCAAACTCCCTAAGGTCCATAGTAAAGATTGTATTTATGTGGTTGTCGATCAATTAATGGTAACCAAGTATGCCCACTTTTTCGCAATCCCTTTTGAGTACAAAGCATCGCAAGTTGCAAAATTATTCTTCAAGGAAATATTTAGGCTCCATGGACTTCCAAAGAACATAGTGAGTGACCATGATAGCAAATTTCTTAGTATCTTTTGGACGGAATTATTCAAACTATCTGGCACGGAGTTAACACCAAGTACCAGCTACCACCCACAAATAGACGAGCAAATCAAGATTGTAAATAAATGGTTGGAAGGTTATTTGTGTAACTATGTGGCAGGCCAACAAATGACATGGATTAAGTGGTGTAATGTCCCCTTCTCAACAGTGATCTAACAGATGGCCGTTAGCCTATTCTGGTGACCCGTAGGCTACTCGGAGGTGGAAATTAGGGTTTCCTATCTTCTAGGAGGATGTTTCAGCTTTCTCTAAGACTTGCTTCTGGAATCTTGGTGTTTGATTGGCGGATTCTTTCTAGGTTTTCAGAGAGCTTCGCAACGGTATAGCATGCATGTTGATCCGAGTAACTTCCTGAATTTACTATTTTTAGTAAATTCTATTTCTGGCAGTGGTCCTGATGGCATCAGTACATTTGGCTTTCCTCATCGAGCAATTCAGTTGGCAATATTGGATTCGGCTCCTGGATGCATTTTCTGGAGAGAAGTTATTTTAATTAAAATATTGTTATATATTAATTATGACCCCTTGGCCTAGCTTTATGACTTAAGTTGTTTTAAAAAGGGGGACTTCATGGGTGTACGCCTCATCAGGAGGCTTAAGTGAAATATTTTCCATTTTATTAAAGTTTGACTTGGAGGAAATGGGACGCCAACTTGAGGAAATATTAAATGTTTAAAAATTGAAAATTTTCTTTGAGGAAATGGGACGCCAACTTGAGAGGCATGAGTCAACTTTGAATTAGGTTGACTCCTTGTGTGGGGGCATACCTTCTGGAAGCTTCTAGTGATGCTTGGCTAAGTTTATAAAAGGGAGTGTTGGGTCATCATTTGTTGATCTTGAGTTTATTGCAAAGTTATGCTGTCAGAATGGTGACCGATTGCTTCAGGGAATGCATACCCCCTAGCTTGGTTGAGCTTATTGCTTGAAAGATAGCAACTAGTTGAAATATGGCTGTTCTTGATCTTTGAGAGCAGATTGAACACATTGTTAGAGGTTTTTTGGGAGATTAGATTATTGCTAGAGTTGCTGGATTGACTGTAGCTGAATGTTGTTTACAATCAGAAGTCATAGAGTGATTTTATCTTGGTTATGGGTAGTTAATAATTGTGTTTGGAAAACTAGGGCGACCCCTTCCTCCAAATATCAGATTTTATTGTTGAGCATTTTATTTTCTAAAGCAAAATCGCCCCTCCTTGAGGGTCGTACCATTCTAGAAATGCATTGATATCCATGCAAAATAAATATGAGTACTTTGGGGTGGTTTCTTGGTTTCATCTTGGGTGCCATTAGTATTAGAAGCTTTTGCATTTTATCTCATGTTGTTTGGTTGGGTTTTGTGTAAGATAGCAGCATTTTAGCGAATTTTTGTGTTGCTGATTATGTACTTTCAGTTGCAGGTCTGTCAAAATCAGATTGTTAAAATTGGGTTTTTGAGTAGAGGTTTGAGTTTGAGAAGTCAAGATAGGCATAGTAGAGTCTCTCTAGTTTATTGCAGCACCACATACTTCTGATCTTGCATTCTTGACAGGCAATTCTATAACATTGTAAGCTGAACAGTAGTACTGTCAACATTCTTAAGTTCCTGCCATTCCCACGATTGTGGAAGAGACTGGCCTCATTTCAGTCTGTACTTTCAGGTTTCATTTCTTGCATCACCCGCTGAATAAGTGGAAGAGGCTGGCTTGCCGCCTATTTATTTATTGTAATGCATCACTTCGTCATATTGCTGATAGGCTAAGCCGTCAACATGCTCCCGCTGAATAAGTGGTCGAGTTGCATATTTAATTTCAGTAATGTACTTTCATTTTCAGTCCTTCCGCAGAATAAGTGGTAGAGTTGATTGTTACCTCCTTTCATTACTTTATCAGCAGTTTCAGTTGTGCTAACGATCCCCTTTCGAGTATGCTCTCACCTTGCCCGCATTGGGATCTGGATTGATCAGAGGAAAGGGCTCCCTTCAGTTGGATTGTGTTTTCACTAACGTTAATGGGTGAATTCATTGTGTCAAAAAATGAAAAAATTGGCTAGCACATCTCAAGTGGCTTCACTTGGGAGAATACTGTTAAAACACTACTTATCACATGTCAATTGGGATGACACTATTCAAGGCATTACATGGTTATGAGGTGACCTCATTTTTAGATATGGCATTTGGAGAAAGTAAAGCACCTAAGGCCAACGAGTGGGTCCAATAATGTCAAGATATTCCTAAAACCCTTAAGAACAATCTACAACATGCCTAAAATCAGCAAAAGATTTATGCGGATAAACGTTGGGTTGAGCAAAGTTTGGAGATTGGAGATTTGTTTTACCTTCGCTTACAACCATATCGACAATCATCCTTGAAGAAGAGTGGCCCCGAGAAGTTGAAACTCCGATTCTGTGGACCTTATAAAGTGATTAAACGAATAGGGGAAGTGGCTTATGAACTAGAACTTCCGGAGAGAAGCAAAATACATAACATATTCCATGTATCATCCCTCAAAAGGGCTCTAGGACAACAGGTTACTGCCACTATTGAACTTCCACCCTTGAACGAAGAAGGTAAGTTGGTCTTGATTCCCGATAAAGTTAGACACAAGGGAGAAAAGGTTGAGAAATAGGGTCATCAAAGACTATCTCATCAAATGGAGAGGTTTACCTATGGAAGATGTTACATGGGAGAATGAGCAAGTCTTCCAACATCATAACCTATGAATGCTTGTGGTCAAGAATTTCCAAGGAGAGGAGACTGTAATAACCCATCCAATCTCTAAAGTAATTCAATCAAAGGAAATAGCATCGTCCAAAAGCATCCCAAGCCTAGGACGTCTCATGTACTAATCAATTAGGAATAAGTGCATCAATGTCCAAGAAGAAGATAAACTGATCAATCAAAAGCGTTCCATTAATATGTAAGACCCTCGATGTCAAGAAAAAGAACAAACAGTTCGACAAAAGAATGGATTAGTTAATGGCTTTATTAGTAAACAAGGTTAAGACCAATTAGAAATGAGATTAAGTAAGATTGTTTGAAGGGACAGGGTGGAAGAGATACAACTCCTCACCTCATGCCCATTCAATGGCTATTAGAGGAGGTTCGTGTTGCACCAAAGAGGCATCGGAGTTTGTTTTATATTCATTTTTCATATTAAAAGCACTCAGAAGAGCCTTAGACAGCCGAGTAAAAGGGAGGTATCTACTGCCCCATTACAAGGTGAAAGACACATGAAACAGGAGCAGACTTAGCAGAGACGGCGTCCAAATTGCATGATCACAAGGAGAGATAATAGGAAGAGCAATCACAGATTTGAATTCTGATTCTTTTATCAGAAACATAGTTAGTCAATTGCATGTTATGAAGGAACCATTCAGGTACAGAGATCTTATAAATAGAAGATCGAAAGACATATTCGTGTATCAATTGTCTAAGTGGTGAAACGCAGCAACCATAGAAACTTCTGCATATATATATCAGACCTCTTATATGTTGGAATCTATATTTGATTTCATAACCGATTTCTCTTGGAACATTATACTGGAATTTGCATCAGATAAAGAAGGTTGTATTATTGTCTAGTAGAGCATCTCATATTCAGATAAGACTTAATAATTGAGCCTTTGTCTGAAGTTATCATACATTTCCCTTCAAGAACACAAGATTCATAGTATAATTGTCTCACTAAATCGCAAAGTTAGAGAAAATCTCACAAGGGTCATTACAGATTTTGTTTAAACTCTTTCTGTATTTGTCCTTCCTGAAGATACTGCCTTTGCCAGTTGATCCAGCTTCATATTTCATGTAATATAGTCAATAAAATCTCTCATGTTAAAAAAAATGTTTTATAGTTCACTATCCCAAAAATTTAGAAAACACATTTTTCATCTTGGAAAAGTGGGACTTCAACTCACCTGCTAGGATAAACATAGGAAAAAACTGATTTAAGATTTCTTCCCAAAATTCCATCATTTAGGCTTTACAAAATTCATCCCAAATATGGATCGAGGTGGTATAAAAAGTAGTTACAAATCTATTAAGAGAAAAGGCAAAATAAAATAAAGCAAAAAGGAGGTAAATATTTTAATACATCTATGATCTATCTATGAAGTACAAACCATAACTATAAAAGCACATCATATTAAAGTATATTCATTTGTCCAGTAAAGAGAAAAGGAGCTTACCTGCCAAAGATTGTAAGATTGTAGAAATGGCTTCATGATTAAATACATGGCATTCAAAGCTTCAATTGTTGAATCGCCTAAATCAGGCAAACTTACCTATCATTAACAAAACAACATAATTTATCCAACACAATACTAAATAATGTCATCATAAGCACAAAAGGGATTGAACAAGCATAGTTTAAACTTTAAAATTTCTACAACATAGATTAATAACCCAAATTCCTATGCCAATATTTCATTCCTCTTTATCTTTCTTTAACGATGAGTTTCTATTCAATCAAATCTACCATATGATTAAAAACACTATGTATTCCAAACATTAGAGAAAATGAAATATACTCCCTCAAAAATTTTGATTTTTCAATAAACAAATACAATGTAACCAAGCACCCGTTAAGGTTAGCTTAAACCAAAAGGTTGCATAAAAGAACTCTAACCAAAAATGCGCCCTAAAACCACTTAAGGAGGAGGGTCGGGCATATGGTCAGAGGATCCCTAGGATCTATTGAATCAATAGTTGCAAAGATTACAACTGAAAGAGAGAGTCTAAACTCAACACCAAGAATGTGCACTCAAGATCCTTTAACAGGAGAGGTGCTAACATATGGTGGAGTGCTAATTGCTGAATTGAAAGAAAATAGGCGGATAACCAACCATGAGAGAAATTACAAATAACAATTCATCCGCTGCAGCAAGCATCCACTCATGAGTGGGAATTCACCACTTTCCAGTGGGTACAATGAGAGAATTAGCAAGTTCTTTTTTCCACACTGGCGGTAAACCATCCAAGAGTTACAATGTGATAATTAAACATAAATAAGCAGCAATTAAATAGACTAAAACAGTACTACTGTTATCAGCTTTTACAAATAGGAAAGAGCTACAAATTACAAGAGTTTTACAATGATTTCAAGCACCAAGATATAGGATGATTCTACGTTAGTTATCAACAAGAATTAATGATGAAAGACTGGAAAAGAAAACTAAAATAAGTTTGATTTAGAAATTTGCAATTTCAGAAATGAATTATCAGCAACTGCAAAATCAATCAAATGCTCATAACTTCATCAAATTACCTCCGATTGGACTGAAACCTTTTGTGAATAATCTCTAAGAGTATGGCGCCCAAGAACCACTCAAAAACCAGCATCAAATCCTTCACATTAATTTGGCACAAATCCCAATGCCACTTAGGAAAGTACGGCCCTCCTTGAGGGGCGATTTTGACATTAAAAATCAGGATCTCCAAAATTAAATCTGCAAATGCACAAATGGGGTTGCCTCTAGCATAGGAATCAATAGAACCAATACCCACAAGCTAAATAAATTCACTCCCAAAGCTGTAAATAGAAATGTCCTTCAGCCATGAAAGGACCAACAAACACAAATTCTGGAAATAACATAAATTTCTCCAACAATGAAGCTCAATATGTACTTCTAAATGAAGCACACTCTCAATCCATCATCTAGGGAACCATAGTTTTAGGCCCGAAGAGTGGAATAGAATTGCTAAGCTTTCCCTTAGCCGGATTTTGGATTTCAAACCAACAGCATAACTTTGCATTCCAAAACATAACATAATCAGCTCTCCACAATGCAGCAATATATAAGTTTCAATGGGCAAATGAAACACTCTGAATTCCAAGAAGTCGAATCACTTCAACTTCCCAAGGGACGCACCTTTAACCATTCACTTTATTGTGAAATAATAAAACATTACTCCCCTTCTCTTTAGGTGTCCATTTCAATTTGCAACAATAAAGCATTTATTAAATCATTAAATGCTCAACATGACCCCTTAATGTCCCCTCTTTAAAACAACATGAAGTTATCACTCCTAGGCATGGGGGTACAGCTTAAAAACATGAAATTGACTAAGTATAACACTTAGTCCAAGGAGATAACCAAAACCAATGCCAATACTAAAACTGAAGGATTACCACAAATAGCATGATGACCTGAGCTGAACTGCAGATGATGATACTGCCAAAAATAGACTTACTAAAAATAGCCACTGCCATAAATAATAAGTTCACCTCAACTCAACAGAAAGCCAAACTGATCGGCCACACTGAACTGCAAAAGATTGAGTTGTTGCTAGAGTGATACTGCTATATATATACTTACCAAAAATAGCACATTGCTATAAATAGTAAGTTTGCCAAAACCACATCTGTACGCCAACTAAGCAGTATCATGACTTACTATAAATAGTAAGTGTTTCCAAATATCTTTTAAGCACAAACCGAGCAACCATCATGACTTACTATAAATAGTAAGTGCCCGGAAAGGATGTCAGATTGAGATGCATGTCACACCACCCTAGAGATCTCTGAAAACCCAGAAAAACCCAGAAACCTTTCCTGCATAGAAGGTATCAGTCAAAAATTGCATGTCATTATTTTAACTTGCATGTTACCTCATCCTAAAGCTCTTCAAAAACCCAAAAAGCTCCACTAGACATGCGTCAGAAAAACACACATGCAAGCCCCAAAACTGCATTTAAAACCTCCTAAAAAATAGGAAACCCTAATTTCCCATTCTGTTTAGCCTACGAGTTTCCGGAAATAGGTTAAATCCAATTGTAGAGTGTAGGGCTAAATCGGGGACATTACAGTCTGCCCTTCCCAAAATTGCTTGTCGTCAAGCAATGCCACCGCACTCGAAGAAAACAATTTGATCCTTACTATGCCAAGTAGGATCCCGGGGTCCCAAATCCATCTCTGTATAGACCCACCACACTGACGCTGCGCCACACAAATCACATAAACATGACCAATATCCCAAGATTGCAGTATACTCCTTCCAAATACGTGGCTTAAACTGATTGTCCTGAAGGAACTGAAATCATAATCTTGCAGCATCTCATGCTTTGTAAGCTCTGAGAAGTCAAAAACAGCAAATGCCACAATCTAACACATTCCTTAGCAATAAGGCAAATAATTTTCTCAATTCAAAAGCATGCTCCATATCATAACTCCTCATAACACCAAGCAGAGTCACGACAGCATATGTGACTCTTCCAACAGTTCTTGCAAAGGAAAGAGCAACTCCTTGCAAGAGATCTCCCATCACATCATCAAAAATCTGTGAAGATGTATAATGTCTTTTTTGAAAAAAAACTGATATAACTGAGATGACTCCATGAAAAACTTACAAATTTCACCTCACGAGTCTCCAACTAGTAGACCAAATCAGTTTCTAACTTACTGCCCCAAACACTGGTATAGGAGAAAACACAGAGAAGGCCACTGTTGAACATTAGAGAACATCCCATACATGAATTTTGGCTGCAGTGTAACAATCATTTTCTCATTCAAGACTCAAAATCAGTCCTAATAGTAGACTGGAAGGTCAGAAAATGGAAACACCAACCAACTAACAAGTCTGATTTAGACAATTTGAAATCTGATTTATGAAAAATCAGCATCCCCAACAATAAGCAGCAGCTGCAACAAAAGAATTTCTCATTAAAATTGGCATAGCTGCTCATGAACAAGGCTGGTGGCTTTTTCAATAAAGGTCCCAATGCCACCACAAACCATCTTCCAATCATATTTCCATCCCAGAACACCAATTTATGATCAGAAATAAAAAAACCAATAACAGAAAAAGAAGGTAGCAGCAATCATAGAACTGAAATTTTTACATTTATCTCTCCAACCAACCTTCTTTTTATGCTTACCATTCTTCATTAGAAAATACTTGGGATCCCAAATACTAATTTTCAATTGGAGACAAGTCCCAACACAAGAGCTGATGATCTCAACAATATTTTGAAAACAATGTGCTGGTTTATCCCTTTTAGAATTTTCAATATTATCTTTTTGCCAAGTAATGTCAGGATCCCATACTATCAACAATGAAGTACCATTTCTCAGACGGAGAACTGTTCTCACATGAATCCTCTGATTCTCTCGTTCCATCTGGATAAACACTTCTTGAAACTCCAAGAAGTATTCAACAAACCTATGTTCGTTGAAGAAATTGAACCCAAAATATTTTGTCATGTATTGCCGGAAAGATTCCATGAATCCTTCATTAAATTCAATTCTAGAATCAATCACCCTAAGAGATAATGAAGATGTACTAAAATTTGACAAGAGCCTCACAAGCATCCTTATCAAAAAATGAATAAAACCTTCATCAACATGCCAATCATCTTTTTGTTGATGAACAATAAGAATGTCTTCATTTCTTTGTTATCTAAGAGTTACCGTTTCTTGTTGAATGGGTGCACTTAGAGCAGCAATAGATTCAACTTCATGCAACTCACGTATCAACTCTCCAATGCTGGAAGACAAACTCAAATTTCTTCCTCCAATAATCTCTGAAGCAATTCCTTCATCATCTTCAAAAAGAGGATTTACATAAACCTTACTAGCATCTTCTTCATACAAGATATTATCAAATTCCTGAAAAACTTGTTGATGAAAATTTGAATGCTCCGGTTTTTTAGGACAACATTCCAAATCATATGTTTCTTGTATGAGATCAAGCTCATCAAGAATTACCTGAAGCTCCTCTACTCTTCTTTTGTTTTCTTGCTCCCATGAATATTGAACAGCAGAAATCTAATTCTCTACTTCAATTAAAGTCTCATGAACTTCTTGCAACTTAGCTTTGGTAAGCTCGTTCCTCTCTAATGCCTTGTCGGCAATTTTGGCCACTTTGTCTTTAACACGAGTGATGTGCAAAAGACTTAATTTGATATCCTCCAAGGCAAACTTAATGAACTTCATATCAGCAATGGAAATGCAACATAGATCTTCTCCTCTAGGCACAACATAAATCAAATTTTCAACATGCTGATGCAATTCATCAAGCTATGACAAAGCTTGAATTTCATTTTCAGCAGTCTGTGAACTTGAGTTGCAATCTTCATATGCTGGCTAAAATGATGTAGAACCACTTTGATGGATAAAGATTTCGAAAATGGTTTGAGTTGTACTCCTCAACTTGTCTCGAATGTGATGAACATTCTTCATCATTCCATCCATAGTGCCTTCCAATTCCTTAGCTTTTTGCCTTAGCTTGATTTAAGGTGAAGAGAAATCTGCCTTATAACTACTAGAAGCTTCACCTTCCATGTCTTCTACACATGATTCAAGGGAATTGATCAAATTAGCTTTGAAGTGGGAAGTGACTTCAGTTTCCTCTTTCCTCTTCTCCTCCTTGACTTGACTTTCAACCCAGCATTCTCTGGAATTGTGAGAAAACAATTCGCTGGTTGAACACATATTTTCAACTAACCAAACTTCTCCTTCATTTGGATCTGCACTTATGGCCTCTTCATGCATCTTTGTTTCAACTTTTGTTTCCAAAAGTTTTTTCTTTAAATCTTCAACATGAGGCTTCCTAACACAAGTCAACTCACTGTTCTCCTTTGTAGAAAACAAGAGTACCTCACTAGTCTTCTTCAAACATGGCTTCAATTTTTCTTCACAATGACTGAAAATTTCTTTGACTAACAAATCAGCAGTTGGAAAAATCTGCTCTTCTCGTTCAAAGGCATTCTTAAGAAGAACTTGAACACTTTCGGAAAGAGTATTAACTTCTTTGATGGTGTCAATTAGAACATTTTTAACAGCTGCAAACACCCCCTCTTCTTGTTCACTCCAAGTTGAAGTGAATAGATAATCAAAGGTAAATCTGATTATCCATCTCCAATTTTATCAGAAAGATGCAAGATCTTACTTCTGAAAATGACTTCAAAACAACAGCTCTTCTTGGAAACAAACCACTTCCAATTTCATCCAAATCTTGAAAACTCTCCACAATCATACTTAATATGGTCTTCATAGTTTCTTCATCATAGGGTAATTGTGGTTCCACAATTCTTATCACTTCCATGAAACAAGAAGAAATCAGAAGCTTAGTTTCTTCATCTAGATGCCTCAACCAATAGGGCTGATTCAAAACATTAACTGCAAGATTTAGTGCCAACTGCATTTCCTTTGAAAGTGATGGCTTCACTTGTCTCAAACATTGTTCTAACCATGGATGAAAAAATCGCCATTAACTCGCAGAAATCGCGAGTAATCGCGTGTCAAGTGGTTGGGCAAGTAAATCGCATTAATACCCGTTGCCGTGTTTTGATGAAAACGCGCAGCGATTTTTTCTCAAAAACCACGCAGAAAAATGCAAGATTCTCAGTAAAACGCGGCCATGGAAACTTAAAACAAGTTGTTTTTTAACCCTAATTTTTTTGATAAAAACTTAAACGAAAAGCGTTCTTATTCTATTCATTTTGCGTCGCGACCCAGACAGAAAAAACGACGACAAGAGTAAAAACGAGGGCAAAAAAAAACGTGTCGGCAGGAAAAAGATTGATCCAGGAGAAAATCGACGGCGGCAAAATGAAAATTTTTGTGTGATCTGTGTTTCGCGTTTCGCATTTGCTCTATTCGTTTCTTCGAATCTTAGTTCCCCATACCAGGTATACCCGCGCGGCTATACTCTAAAAAAAAAATTCTCATTTGTTTTTTAAAGTCGCGGCTATAGTCTGAAAAAAAAATATTTCAAATTAATTTTTTGTTTTGAAGTCGCGGCTATAGTCTAAAAAAACATATTTCAAGTTCAATTATTTTTTTAAAGTGTTACTGTTAAATTTTAATTCTCTTCGTCTTAAGAAACTTTCAATATTATTATTTGTATTTTATTTCTCTAGATTCAAAAAGGCTTAAGTATTATTCTACAGTCTACTTAGAATTTAATATATTAACTTATAATTAAAACAAAATTTAAAAAAAAAAAATTAATTTATTTTATTTTTCAAATTTAAAATTAAAAATGATTGAAATATATTAATTTATAATTTTATATTATGATAAATTAATGAATAGTAGAAAAGAAAAAAATAACAAAAATAATGATTGTAAATAAAATTCAAAATAAAATTTGAAATTTTAGTAGTATCATTATTTTTGTTATTATTTTCTTTTCGAGTATTCATTAATATCAAATTATCATAATATAAATTAATATATTAAAATATTTCAATCATTTTTAATTTTACTATGTTTCAAAATTCAATCAATTGGCAATAACAATCCTTGA
This sequence comes from Sequoiadendron giganteum, assembly GCA_007115665.2. Classification (NCBI taxonomy): domain Eukaryota; kingdom Viridiplantae; phylum Streptophyta; class Pinopsida; order Cupressales; family Cupressaceae; genus Sequoiadendron; species Sequoiadendron giganteum. The sequence goes on along the minus strand of CM021108.1, from coordinate 362,681,469 downwards.
AATTTAATTAATACAAAAAATTTCATACTTTTTAATTAATTTCAATTATTTTTAAATTTTAATATGTTTCATTTATTTTGTTTAGCTTCACTTTTTATCTTTTAATTTTTATCTTGTCTCTCTTTTGCTAGGTATCTTACTAAAAGAATATGGCTTCTGCAAGTAAAAAGAGTTGTGGCAAACCAAGTGATCCTTGTTGGAAACATGGAACACCAGGGGCAGCGTGAGGAGAGGTTATTTGCAACCATTGCACCGAGTCTTATTTTGGTGGCATAAACCGGCTAAAATACCACCTTGCACGAATCCATTGTCGAGATGTTACACCATGTAAAGAAGCACCCAAAGAGGTTGAGATGGAGGCCAAAGCATTCCTTGCAGCATTTGACCAAAGGAAGGAAAGTAAAAACAGAGCAGCAGAGGCGATGGCAGCCCCATATGCAGATTTTAGTTCTACAGGGTCACAACGAACTATGGGAGGCTCTTCTTCTCTTGGGCCACGGATACGGGGATCAGGAATTGGAAGTGTGGGCAGCCTCAGTTCTTATTTTTTTGTTCCACGTAATACTCCTAGTGCACAACCTTCATTGGAAGGTACTTCTTGGAATAAAGAGTTGCAAAATGAGGCGAAGTTGCCATGTCCTAAATTTTGGTTCTACAACAATATTTCGTTCAATGTTGCTTCTAGTCCTTATTGGGAAGGGCTAGTCACTGCATTGACCGTGGCAGGTAAGGGGTTTGAGGCCCCAAGTCGTTATGAGTTGAGTGGGCCATTATTGCAGAATGAGGTCCAAAACACACACAAACTAGTGGAGGAACAAAGGAGAAGTTGGGAAAAGAGTGGCTACACCATTATATCTGATGGGTGGACGGATGGCAGAAATAGGACACTCATCAACTTTCTAGTGGCTTCAAGGGGACAATTGGTATTTCTAAAATCAGTTGATGCTTCCAATGAAACAAAAAATGCAGAGACCTTGTGCAACATGTTGGATGAGGTGGTGATGGAAGTAGGAGTTCAAAATGTAATTCAAATTGTAACAGACAATGCACCTGCATATGTGGTAGCTAGTAAACTTCTAATGGCGAGGCATCCTACATTATTTTGGAGCCCTTGTGCTGCCCACTATCTTGACTTGCTCCTTGAGGACATAGGGAAACTAAGTTGGGTGAAGAATGTGGTTGAAGATGGAAGGAATATCACAAAGTTCATCTACAATCACACATGGGTCCTAAGTCTTATGAGAGAGCACACTGATGGTAAGGATCTCGTGCGATCAAGAGTCACACGCTTTGCCACCAATTTCCTCACCTTGTAGAGTATTTTAGCTACATTGCCCAACCTCAAGCGCATGTTTGTGAGTGAAAAATGGTTGGAGAGTCCTTATTCCAAGAAGCTTGAAACAGATAAAATCAAGAAGACCATTTTTGATGATAGATTTGCCAAACAAATGGAGGAGATCATCAATGTAAGTTTTCAAACTTTGATTGATGATTTAGTTTTTTGCTTTCTAATATTACAACTTGCTGATTTTGTTAATTTGTTTATATTTTAGGTGTCAAAACCGTTGGTTAGAGTTCTACGATTGGTGGATGGGGATAAAAGCCTCATGGGGTATCTATATGAGGCCATGGATAAGGCCAAAGAGGCAATTCAGCATTTATACGGGTTAAACAAGACCAAATATGAACCCATATGGCACATAATAGATCGGAGGTGGAACCGACAACTCCACCAACATATTCATGCTGCTGCCCACTTTTTGAACCCCAAGTTTTATTTCTCTCCTACTTTTGAAGAAGATGCAAAGGTTCTTGTTGGCCTCAACACATGTATTGATAGATTGGTTACTAATGATGAGCTTCGCTATCTCATACTTGATGAGATACAGAGCAATAAGAAGGTCGAAGGGCCATTGTTTTCTTCCAAAGATTGCATTCGTAGGAGAGACACTCTACAGCCAGGTAACAAATTCATGTGTTTAATATTGTTTTACTATTTATGTTAATGTTTAAGTTTATTAAATCCTTACTAAGTTATAAATGACAATTGTTATCCTTGCAGATTTGTGGTGGAAAGATTATGGCGCCACAGCGCCTAATCTTCGAAAGCTTGCCATTCGTATTTTATCTCAGCCTTGTAGTGCATCTGGTTGTGAGCGCAACTGGAGTGTCTTTGAGGCCATTCACACGAAGAAGCGCAATCGGTTGACTCAAAAGCGCTTGAATGACCTTGTCTACGTTCGATACAACCTTTGGTTGCATGAGAAGAAGGTACAAGGGCAGAGTTCACATGAAGCACTTGACCTTGGTGACATTGATCCATTCTCAGATTGGATTGCTAAGCCTGATGAGGTCGATGTGGAACCATGGATAAGTGATGATGAGTTCACTGAGATGGAGAGGGAGGTAGAGGCAACTGAATGGGAAGCAGAGGTGGCAGCATATGAGGAGGAAGAAGGCGAGTTTGGTCAGTAAGCAGAGGTTTCTTCACACACACAGCTTGATCCTATCCCTATGGATGAGGCCCCTGTTGAGGCTCCTATTGAGAACACTACAACTATACCATCTACTTCAACACCACCCACACAACAGCGACAAAAGCTTTTGAGTTTCAGTCGGAGAAGAAATTTAGGATAGATAATTTTTATTGATATTGAAACTTGAAGTTGATATGTATTGAGAAGTCGAACTTGTTTTTTGGTCTATGATACATTTATGATTAATATCTATTAAGGTTTTAAACTCTAATTTTGATTTATATATGATGAAATCAGTTGATACATTGATGATTGATATGTATTAGACTCTAATTTTGATTTATATATGATGAAATCAGTAATATGTTCTAAAAATTCAGTTTATATGTGTGTTTTTAAAGAATATTTTAAAAAATTATGTATTTTCAAATGTTCGATAAATTTGCCAAGTAATTGCCGAGTTTTTGCCGAGTCCCGAGTTTTCAAATTTTTTGGGTCTGTCGAGTTATTGCCAAGTCCGACTTTTTCAACAATGGTTCTAACAAATGACGAATATTCTCTTCATTTCCCCTTGACTGAAATTCTTTGCCAAGTCTCTTTCCAACCAAAAAGAGAGTCTCTGCCAACTTCCTCTCTTCTTCGTTAGCCATACCTTAATCTGACAACACAAGGTTTCACAAACCTCTAAAAAGGTGTCAACTTTCAAACTCTTGAAGCTGAAAATAAACTTTGTTCTGCTTTCTGATGTAGTATTGGTCTTCTCTTACTCTCATCTGATAACTGAAGCGCTGAAAACTCACAGGATGGCAGGAAACCGGGCTCTAATACCACTGAAATATACTCTCTCAAAAATTTTGATTTTTCAATAAACAAATACAATGTAACCAAGCACCCGTTAAGGTTAGCTTAAACCAAAACGTTGCATAAAACAACTCTAACCAAGAATGCGCCCTAAAACCACTTAAGGAGGAGGGGCGGGCATATGGTCAGAGGATCCCTAGGATCTATTGAATGAATAGTTACAAAGATTACAACTGAAAGAGAGAGTCTAAACTCAACACCAAGAATGTGCACTCAAGATCTTTTAACAGGCGAGGTGCTAACATATGGTGGAGTGCTAATTGTTGAATTGAAAGAAAATAGGCGGATAACCAACCATGAGAGAAATTACAAATAACAATTCATCCACTGCAGCAGCATCCACTCATGAGTGGGAATTCACCACTTTCCAGTGGGTACTGTTGTGACCTTTTCACACATCACCCCATCCAAGATGGGGACCTCCTAATTTTTGCTCCATTCTGGTCTTTTGGCTTTGGTTCTCTCTCTCTGGTCTCTTGTCCTTCCGGAGATGTCACGTCATTTGGCCTAGATTGAAATGATAGCTAAGTCTGTGAAATTAGGGTTTTTATCCTTCAGGCTTGTTTGAGGTCAAATAGGATTATCAAGGTAAAATCTGAGTGCAGCAGTACAGTCAGAAGGCTCAAGGCAGGATCCCACTGAAATCTTACTGAAATCTGACAACTTACTATTTTTAGTAAGTACCTAATATGAGGCCTTTTCCTCAGGATTCCGGGATTCTGACCACTTCAACACATCCAGGTAACTTCAAGGTGCCTACAACTAAAATTTGAACAAATTCGGACAACTGGCTATTTTTAGCAGTTCAGGCTTCAGGAGCCATTTTCAGGGTTTGAACATATGATTTTCTAATGCGTGATTGGAGAATGTATCTGGGTTTTTCAAGACGTTCGCAATGGTGTGACATGCAAATTGAGATGGTGACTTTTAGCGGTACAGCCTTCTGAGGCTATTTTCAGGGTTTGTATGCAGAGATTTTTGGTGCATGTCCGGATATTCCTTATGGGTTTTGCGAGAGCTTCGCAGTGATGTGACTGGCGAGCATAATGGATGAGTTTTCAGGGACTTACTATTTTTAGCCAATGCCCGCATGTTGACCAATTTTCTGGGTTTTTCTGGATTTTTTGAGATCCCACGGGCAGTTTAACATGCAAACTCATCCAACATCAAATTGACCTCTTTCCAAACACTTACTATAAATAGCAGTTTCACTCCAGCAACCACCCAACACTTCAGTTCAGCGAGCAGAAGGGCAGGCAATAGAAATTGAGCCAAGTGGAAGCAGTTAAGGGCACATGCAAGTCAGATTAGGGTTTCCACTGCTATGCCTAAAAATAGGGGGGATGAAATACAGAGTTGTCAAAATGAAGCACACCACCATGATCAGCATCTTTCAGGCTGCCTACTGGCAAAATTTGAGCACAATCTGAGTACTTACTATTTTTAGTAAGTCACTTCATGGCTATAAATAGCACGTCTATGCCAGAGGTAGGTGTGAACGAGACACTTAGATCATCAAGATCAAGTGGAGCAAATTTCAAGTCAAACAGAGCTACAAAGATCAATTGATTTTAGGGTTTGCTAAAAATAGCAAATGGCGAAAAATAGCATACCAGTGTGGACAAAGGGTATAAACAAAGTGGCAAGGTTAGTGGAAGCACAACCATGCCTGCTCCAGCTCAGAACAGCTAAAATGCATGGAAGTCCTCACTTGTCCGGATTTGCTAAAAATAGAAGGCCAAGGCTAGGGCGTTGGAAATTTATAGATTAAATTGGCATCAAAACAAATCAAATGCGCCTATGGGAGAAAGTTGATAAAAATTGCTAAGGATAAAAATTCCTCCACACTATGCTATTTGCGCCCACAAGATATGAGAAACTTAGCAAAATTTTCTAAGTCATGGAATTCCCTCACACTACCCCATATGCACCCAAGAATGGAAGTAGCCTATGCTATTTGCGCCCTCAAATTCCTTGAGCCTAGGCTAAATGCGCCCACAAGAGGAAAAGGCATGAAAGTTTCTAAGGCGTCGTGGAAATTCCTTCACCACCCTTCAAATGCGCCCTCATGTGGAAGTCCACATGCTCAAATGCGCCCTCAAGGCAAAAGTGGAGGTAGCCTAGGTAAAACACGCCCAAGGTAGGTGAAGAATCACTAAGGCGTGGGAAATTCCTCCCCACCCTTTCAAATGCGCTTACAAGTTCCTCCTCCCCATGGCAAATGCGCCCAAGGTGGCCACAAGGTAAAAACGTGGAGAAGGCAAGGAAAAAACGCGCTAAGGCAAGAAAATTCCTTCATGCTACATAAAATACGCCCTCATGTGGAAGTGGCAAGGGTAAAAGGCGCTCAAAGGTTTCCTCTTCATATGCTATATGCACCTAGGAGGACAAGGCAAAAGGGGGGGCGTGATTTTGAAAAATGTTCTAAGTATAATGGAAATTCCTTCATACTAGGTGAAATGCGCCTAAGGTTGAGCAAGTTCCTTCTCACCATGTCAATTGCGCCCAAAGGAGTTAAGACTTGAGGAGCAAAATTGCTAAGTGTAAGGTAAAATTGCTAAGGCATGGAAAGATAAAGAAAGTAAAGTGGAAGTTCATGCCCTCAAATGCGCCCCTCATGGGTGATTCAAAATTTAATTATTTTCTAAGGGTGAGAAATACGCCTAAGGTTGAGATGAAGTTGGAAATTTTTAAGAACAAGTGTGAAATGCGCCCAGAGCCAAACGGGAAGTTTTTCAGGAAAATCAAAGAAAGTGCCAAGGCAGAGAAATTGAAGATTGCAGGTGTAGAAGGCATCCAGAACAAAAATGGGTGAACCTTAGCAATTTTATTATTTTTTTAAAATAATAAAAATTAAATGTACCCCTTCGTCCGGATACACATGAAAACAATGAGTTCTGAAGGGAATTTCTTCTAGGTATTTAACGTTTTCAATTGAGAGATGATACAAACTTGTTCCACACCTCGCTCGTGTCGTTTTGACAGAGAATTTTGCCCTGTGCCTGTTTTGATGGATTTCCTAACTCTCTTGCATTTTTGCAAAATGGTCGAATCAAGCAGAAGAGTTGCAGGCAGAGGGAACCACGATGAATCCACAAGAGCGAGCACATCAAGATAGGCAGTGATAAAGAAATTAAGCAAATCCTTCCTGCCAGAATCAAAGTTTTCTTCGAAGCTGGGCAAATTGAGTGACACAAACATTGGCTCGTTCAACTAGGAGACATTCAGGAGAAGAATAATGGGAATTGGACGTCATCACCCATCAGTTACTTCGCATAACATTGTAAGGAGCAAACTTTATGCAGCTGCCAGTTTTCCTCCAGCCGTCCGGTGTCCAGAGCTGATCATGGAATGTGCCAACTACTACAACACAGAGCAGAGGACGATCATTTCGCTAGATGGCAAGATATCGGCCAACCTTACACCGGAGGCAATTGGGGAGGCGTTTGGAATTCCACTTCATGAAAAGATGATTTATAAAACAAGGGAGAGGGCTGAAAAGATGTATTCATCCACGTTTGATCGATGTGCTGATTTGATAAATACCAGGTGGATGAACAAGCCCAAGCCAACTCGCACGAAGTTGCCCAACCAGATAATTTCAGAAGATTTGAGGCAAGAGTTTTGTGACTTGATAATGATGCTGAGCAGAGTTGGAGGGTGCCCCCAAGTGTTCATTTTTGAACCTTGGATGTTTTATTATGTCAACTTGGTGCCGGAAGGCAAGGATTACGTAGACTGGGCACTGATGATCAGTGACAACTTACACGAGCAACTCCGTGGTTTGAGGAGAACAAAAACGTTCTACATGAGCTCTTACATTGTTTACATGCTGGCCCGAATGACGAAGTATAGAGGAAATTCATATAAGGAACCAATCGGGTGTGGCTCCCATCAATTCAAGATACATGAGGCTTGTCCGCAGTTACATTTGACAAGTACCTCCAACTACAAAAGGGTCAACGACGCCTTCACCATGCACATAAAAAGGACCTTGCAGCAACGGACTCACCACAGAATATCTAGAGAGGCACAGGAGCTGATTGAGAAGTTCGGATGTTAGTTTATCCAGTTTCCAAAGTTTGCCTACATCAGGCTGCAAGGATTTTCCTCCTATCCGTACAGATTGCCCCGGTCTCCCACAAACAAGATCCTGATGTTGGAGATATCTAGGCAGCTTATTGCCTATGATAAGATTCAAAAGAAGAAGACAGGTGGACTTGGATTTCAAATTACCATGGGGAATTCTGACGAAGTCTGTCCATCACGGCAAGCAGCAAGGGAGGCAGAAAACGAACTCCAGTTCTTCCACCTCTCCCACCATACCAGCAAGCAACACTATGATCCCCACAAAAATATTAGATGGATATTGTCCGAAGAGTTCAAGCACAAAGCGTAGTGGATGAGATCGATGTTAGGAGAAGAATGTTTTATCGGATACCGTTGGGGATGATCAGGGAATGCGAGATTGTCCCAGTGCCAGATCAAATCGAAGAAGATATAAATGTTGTACAGGCTGATTATGAGACAATGAAGGACACGCCTTTACCACTCCCGGATTGGTCGGAGCCGGAGATTACCGATTTGGAGACACTTTGCATCCCAGTCTTGACATTCACACGGAGTTGGGTGGAGCGGCATTTGAGCCGACTCAATGGCAGATCAATTCCCCTCACATACAATTTGATGGGAGATCACAGATCACCGGCAGCTAGACAGCGAAGGCAGGTTGATCAAGCTCCAGAGCCACGAGGAAAAGAACCGGTTCAACCTGAACCTCTGAGAATTGAAGAATCCGTGCATACACCATCTCGGGAACATTCTCCGCGTATGCAGGAAATGTCACTGTTTTGCTGATCAGAGAGAAAGATTAAATACAGAACAAGCAGTCCAAGTGGCAAGTCAGCCACCTCGCAGAGAGTCAGTGGGCCAAAGCATCAACATGCCTAGGGCGGAAAATCAACAGGAAACAGATGAAGGGACGGCCACTGATACTCAATTTCAGTAGGAGATTGAGGCCACTCTTGAAGATGATGCTATTTCAGATCACGATGCCCAGAGCTCGGGAGATACTGAGCCTATAGACAATGATGAGCCTCGTCAGCCCGAAGGTAGGGAGGAAGTTCATGAGGTAGAGGCCGAGGTTGAGCAGCCTTTTGTTATCTCAGATATGCGGCAGGAGGTGCCGAAATGGCTAAGGGACAGGATGAGACATGATCCTGTTGATGAGACTGATCCTGCAGCTGAGATGGAGGAATTGTTGCGAAGGATCAGTGCACCTCCAACAAAGAAGAAGGCCAAGAAATTCTCTAAGATCTCAACTGATGAGGATGGCTCTCGAACTTTGCATGTGGCAGTGCCTAGGGTGGAGTGTGATCGGGATGACGCCGTTCCGTAAAATTATGTGGTTACAACTGTAGAACTTGGCCGCCCTACTGGAGCTTAGGTGGTTGAGGAGTGCGATAATTCATATCAGGCACAAAAGGATAGATTGTCCTATATCAAGGGCAAATATAAGAAATTTAAGGTAGAGAACAAAACACTGATTGGCTATGTGCAACACTTCTCCCGTCCTTGTGGGCAAGAAAATCCGACGATTAAGCTTGCAGCTGAATTTTCCAGGGAATCAATCAGTGGCTTAGAGGACTTGAAAAGAATGGCACAGCAGGCCGACAAGTGGGTTGCCAACATTCGCGTCGAAACAAAGAAGTTTATGGAGGATCTTCCACATGCCTATCGGCAAGCCTTCGGGATTATGGCAAGGATGGATGCAGTTAACCATGCTTGGGGTGAGGCTCGTATCTATCAAACGAGAGTTGTTCTTCATTTAGGAGCTTTAATGCACACACCTCTACAAGTTTTGGTTGAGCGAGGTGTGATTCAGGAGGGAGATAGATATTACTTCGCCAGATGGTACTCTTCTGTGGTCACAAGCCGAGGGTTCTACGATACATCACAAACAGATTCGGTCAGGTTCAGAAAAGGCATGACAAACATCTTTGATGGGGTCCTCAATATGTTGGAGGCTATCTTCGCCAAGAGGCTGACTTCTAAAGAGGTGACTGTAGATGGTTTGAAGAATAGATTAACACCATTCTTTTCTGAGGTGAAGGCCTTCGTCCAAGACGATTTCGAGAACACTTCTACGTTCTCCAGTATTATTCAGAACACCCAGGACGCCCTTGTTGCCTGGAAGAAATCTTGTGCCCGGCATGGGGAAACAGTTACAGTATTAGAGTTTCAATTGGATCGCATTCAGCCCATCTTTGATCAGGAAGTTTAGGCGATGTTGGCCAGATTCATCAGGTTTGCAGCCAGCGAAAAGGAGAAAGGAAATGCGCTTCTGGATGATGATCTTCTAGAAGGAGATGATGTGTATTGATTGCAGATAGTGGTTCTGCAGAGGAGTGGAGAATCTCCAAGCGCATTCATTGCCCCACTCCTCTCAGTGACGGTTTTTAGGGCTAGAACCCTAATCAGGGCTTAGGTGCCTCAATCCAAGCCTTCCATTGTATTTGAATCAAAGTCGTCCACTGGACTGGGCTTCATATAAAAGGGGTATCCCCCTTCATTTGTAACATATAGAATAGAGATTAGATCAGAGCTAGACAGAATTGGAGATAGAAGTTAGAATATAGAGTACAGCTAGAAGTTAGCTTAGTTTGAAAAGGAAAGAAAAGCTTTCCTCTTGAAGGTTTTTATGTAAAAGGTTGTTGTGGAAGACTCTCATAATATAAAGATTTTCATTGATTGGTGATTCTATCTTTCATTGTGGGTAGTTGACAAGGCTTTTTCGTCTTTCCAATTCAAGTAGATTAGAGTAAAGTAGACTTTATTTTATGCAAGTAGTTGTTAGTTGTGGAGTGTGGCGTTTGGTTTGGGTAAGTCTTCTTTCATCCATACCACTAGTAGGCTTGCTGATGGTAAGTCCGCCCTGCGTGGTCAACTGGAATATTGGTACTTACCTTCGGTTGTGATTCGTATGTTCACTTGCATTGTTGTGATGGTGTGTGCATGCTGAATCATAATTTGAATATCTTATTCACCCTTTGAAGATTGCACCAACTTTGTCAGAGTTGTCCGAAGGGAGGCGAAGCAAAGTCTGGTTTGAAGATTGTCGAAGTCAGTCCTCGCATTCTACCCTTTAGAAATAGATTGTAGAATCCCTACCCCTTATCCTTTTAAATTCTGCATTTCCCGGTCAGTTTAGAAATCAGAGCATCACAATCAAATCTTTCATCTGCTTCAAGAAGTTGAACAATTACGTAAGTCCCCTTGGAATACCCAGCATATTCACAGCAACCAACTGAGCCTATTCGCGATATAAAGAACCTTGGAGTTGAATGCATGATCTTTCACGCAATCTTAGCATGCGGAATATTTTGATCAAGAGAGAATAGGGTGACCGTTGGACATTTTACTCTGTGTTGGTGTGATCATAAAACACCCGTCAATAGAATTGGCGCTAGAGGGAGGGCGTATTGTTATAGTGAAGCAGAAAGGAATTATAAAAGTATAATGTACCAAGATGGTGCTACCTCATAGAGAGATATTTCCGGTGTTGCAACCAAATTTGGGATTCAACGACGATCAAGAAGACATCCTTTCAGGGTTGAAAAATCTCGCGTGGAGGACAAAGAGAAGTGCAGCTGAGTACATGCAAACAAGCTTTGTGTTGGAAGAAGAAGAAGAAAAGGCTATCAAAATCCAAGTTGCTATTGAAAGAGACTTGCTGAATCAAAGACAGCCACTCGATCCCGCGCATTGCCAATATAAGAAACAACTTCATCCTGGATCGCATCAGTTCATTCTTGCCGGACAAGTTGAAGAGAATTTTGAGGTCTGCACCCAGTTCTTCTAAGGAATTTGTAGAACTAGAGCTACCTACCAGAACAAGGAAGAACAAAGGTACTCGATTAGACGAAGAGGCTCCCTCAAGTGAAGAAGTTCTATCAAACGAAGAAGTTCAATCAAGTGAAGAGGCAGTGAGTGGCGAAGAAGTTTCAAGTTTATTCAGAACTCCGCCGAGCATTTCGAGGTTTGCCCAACAAGGACCGGCTCGAGATATCACGCCAGTACCAATTCAAGAGCAGCAACTAATTCAAGTTACGCCAGTCGTTGTTCAACAACCGCCAGCTCAAGCAGCTGTATATCGATGAAGGCAAGCAATGGCTCAGCCAGCTCCCAACAGTGCTACTTGGTTGTGTTGTGACCTTTTTCACACATCACCCCATTCAAATGGGGACCCCCTAAATTTTGCTCCATTCTGGTCTTTTGGCTTTGCGTCTTATTGTGACCTTTTTCACACATCACCCCATCCCGGATGGGGACCCCCCTAATTTTTGCTCCATTCTGGTCTTTTGGCTTTGGTTAGTGCGCCTCTCTCTATATCTCTGGTCCTTCCGGGGATGTCCCGTCGTTTGACCTAGTTTGAAGTATTGTTCAAGTCTGTGAAATTAGGGTTTTCATTAGTCAGGCTTAGTAAAGGTCAAACTGAGTTGTAAAATTGAAATTCGAGCTTAGTACAGCAGTCAGAAGACTTCCAGCAGGGTCCCACTAAATTTTCACTGTATTCCGACAACTTACTATTTTTAGTAAGTATTCAATTTGGGACTATTTTATCGAGATTTTGGAATTCTGTCAGTTCCACCACAATCAGGCAGCTTCAGAATGCCTACACGCGAAATTTGAATGGATTCCGACAACTGGCTATTTTTAGCAGTTCAGCCTTCGGAGGCTATTTTCAGGATTTAAACGAGCAATTCTCCGGTGAGTGACAGGGGAATTGATCTGGGTTTTCGAAGACCTTCGCGATGATGTAACATGCAAGGCGAGATGGTGACTTTCAGAGTTCAGCCTCTCGAGGCTATTTTTAGGGTTTGCATGCAAGAATTTTCAATGCATGTCCAGATATTCCATGTGGGTTTTGCGAGGCCTTCGCAATGATATGACATGCAGATGGATCGGGTCAGTTTTCAAGGACTTACTATTTTTAGCCAGTGCCAAAACTTTGACCAGTTTTCTGGGTTTTTCTGGATTTTTTGAGATCCCACAGGCACTGTGACATGCAAGCTCGTCCGACATCCGGGTGACCACTTTCCAGACACTTACTATAAATAGCAGTATCATCCCAGCGGCTACCCACCACTCCAGCCTAGCAATCAGGTGCAATCAGGCACGATCAAGGACAGCCAGGAACAAATCGGAGCACATGCAGATCAGATTAGGGTTTCCCCTGCCACGTCTAAAAATAGATGAAGCAAAATGCAGAAATGATAGAACGAAGCATGCCACCAGAATCAGCATCCTTCAGGCTACCGGCTGGTAAAATTTGAACACGATCTGAATACTTACTATTTTTAGCAAGTCACCTCATGGCTAAAAATAACACGTCCTCGTCAGGAAAAATGTCTGAATGAGTCTCTTTCAGCATCAAGTACAAGTGGAACAAATTTCAAAGCAAACAGAGATACAAAATTGGTCAATTCTAGGGTTTGCTTAAAATAGCGAATGGCTAAAAATAGCATGTACTGTGCCAAATCGGGTATAAACAAGGTGATACAGGTCAACGAGGGCATAGCCACGCCACTTCCAGCTCGGAACAGGGTGAAAATCAATGAAACCCTAATTTCTCCGAATTTGCTAAAAATAGAAAGCCAAAATAGGGTTGGGGCGTTGGAAATTTTACAAATATAGCTGACAGGCACACACCTTCATATGCGCCCAGGAGGAATGAAAGCTTCAAAATTTTCTAAGTGTAAGATTTCCTTGAGCAAGGGCTATATTCGCCCAGGGGAGCTGAAAGTTCACCAAAAATGCATCGAAATTTCCCTAAGGCATCAAAATTTCTTGAGGCATCCTCTAATGCGCCTAAAATGGAAGTCTACAGGGCCAAATGCGCCAAGAGGAGGTGAAAGGTCAAGCTTGGGCGTGGAATTCCTCCTCACAAGGTGAAATGCGCCTAGAATGGAAGTTCCATGGCCTAAATGAGCCCAAAGGAGCTGAAAGGTCACCAAAATGTAAAAAATTCACTAAGGCATAGCACTTTCCTCCTCACTAGCCAATATGCGCCTAAGATAAAGAGGGAATTCCTCCTCACAAGGCTAAATGCGCCCAAGGAAGCTGAAGAGCCACTAGCTAGGCATGGGAATTCCCTCTCACACTATGAAATGCGCCAAGAGGAGATGAAGAGCCACTAGCTAGACGTGGGGTGGTGAAGGAAAAGCGCTCAAGGATGAAATAGAAGTCTACCCCCCTATATGCGCCTAAAGGAGGTGAAAAGACACTAGCAAGGCGTGGGAATTCCTCCGCTCCATGGCATATGCGCCCAAGGTAAAACATAAAAGGTAAAAGCTAAAGGCGTAGGGCGATGAAGGAAATGCGCTTGAAGGTGGAAGCTACCTATGTCATATGCGCTCAAAGAAGTTGAGGGGTCACTACTTGCTAAGAAGGAAATAATACTAAGAGGGGCGTAATTTTATTTTGTTCTTTTCCCCTTTACTATGTGAGTTGCGCTTGAAGGTGGGAATTTATTATATGAAAGGTGCCTATGGAGTTGAAAACAAAATAAAAAAAATTTGCTAAGCATGAAAATTGCTAAGAATGTCTAGGTGTGGAATTGCCTAAGGAATAAAATTAAGTACATGACATGTTCAAGTGCGCCCTCTAGAGATAAAATTAAATTTAAAATTCCTAAGGCATTTTCTTAAGGGAAAATGAAAAAGAATGAATATGCCTAGAAGATGATGCCAGTTGCCAGAGTTAAATAAAAAAAATCTTCAGAGGAAAATTCTTCAGGGAAAATCAAGATAATTTGCCAAGGCCGAGAAGATTGAAATTGCAGGAATGGACGACATCCGGAAGGGGAAAACTAAACATTAGCCTTTTTATTATTTTAAATAATAAAAATTAAACGTACCCCTTCGTCCGGATACACATGAAAACAATGGATTCTGGGAAGATTTTGCTTCTAGGTATTAAACGTTTGCAATTCGGAAGTGATTCAGACCTATTCTACGCCTCACTCACGTCGTTTCGATGGATATTTTGCCCAGTACCTATTTTTAATAAAATTCCTAAGGCAAATTTAGTGAAATTTCTCTAAGGCAAACGACTAAAATGGATGAGAAATTTCGCTAAAGAGTTTGAACTTGATAATTTTGCCAGAATGCCTTAACCAAACTTTTCGAAATTGTTCAAAGAAGTAAACGATTTAACATTTTAAGAAATCAAACGCAACAAGGCAGGCCTGTGCAGAGGAGATGAATTCATAATTCTAGAAGTCTGAGATTCCGATGCTTCAGACGACAAGTGTTGCGACTGGAAAAGAGAGGGAAAATGAATTCAAAATATTTGCTAAGATTAGCCTTTGCAGGAATTCGCCCAAGCTATAAGTTTTGAAGTTCTCTTCATTTTTCTCTCGCAAGTTGCTAAAGAGCTGAAAGTGAGAAGTTCGAATTTGTGAGAAGAGCAGAACGTTGCTGAGGATTTCGAATTTTTAGAGAGCTAGAGGTTGAGGATTTCGAATCCCTGAAGGACTGGAGTTGCTGAAGCACGAATTGCTGAAGTCACAAACTTGCTGGAGAAGTGCGACCTACCTTATCAAGATTTCAAGTTGCTGAGAAGTGAGTTTCTAAATTGCTGCAATTGTGAGGAGGTTCGAATTTACCAAAGTGAAGCTGCTGAATGCCTAAGTGCGACTTGAGAAGAAAGTTTTAAGTTTTTGAAAGCTGCTAAGTTACAAGGAAAAGTGCGAACTTCAAAGAGGAGGTTTCAAATTTGTTAAAGTTAAATTGCTGCATGCAAACATTTCCAAGTATTTGGCATTGTGTTGCTGCAACCCAGAGGGAAATTTCTGAGAATGTTGAAGTAAACAGGCAATAGTTGAGAATGGCCAAGTTAAGCAGAAGAGTTGCAGGCAAGAACGTCCACACCGAGTCCAGATAGACAGTAATCAAGAAATTAAGCAAGTCTTTCCTGCCAGAATCAAAATTCACATCAAAGATGGGCAGGCTGGCAGACACAAACCT
Organism: Sequoiadendron giganteum; assembly: GCA_007115665.2. NCBI lineage: Eukaryota > Viridiplantae > Streptophyta > Pinopsida > Cupressales > Cupressaceae > Sequoiadendron > Sequoiadendron giganteum. Next base: position 362,666,102 of record CM021108.1, on the reverse strand, counting down.
AGGCTCGTTTAACCTGGAGGTGTTCAAAAGGAGGATAATGGGGACTGGAGGCCATCGCCCATCAGTGACTTCACATAGCATTGTCAGAAGTGGATTATATGCAGCTGCAAATTTTCCACCAGCTATTCGATGCCCGGAGCTCATTATGGAATGCTCTCACCACTACGATTCAGAGAAGAGGACGATCGTTGCGCCAGATGGCAAGGTGCTGACTAACCTGACACCACAAGCAATCGGAGAGGCATTCGGGATCCCCGCCCACGAGAAAATGATTTACAAAACGAAGGACAGGCTGACAGAATGTATTCATCCACAACAGACCGGTGTGCTGATGTGATAAACACTAGGTGGATGATCAAGCCCAAACCAACTTGTACGAAGTTGCCCAAACAGATAATTTCCGAAGACTTGAAGCAAGAGTTTGGCGACCTGATTATGATGTTGAGTAGAGTTGGAGGGTGTCCCCAAGCGTTTGTCTTCGAACCTTGGATGTTTTACTTTATCAACTTGGTGCTGGAGGGCAAGGATTTCATGGATTGGGCACTGTTAATCAGTGATGGTCTACATGAGCAGCTCCGCAATGTGAGGAGGACCAAAACATTTTATATGGGCTCTTACCTCGTCTATATGCTTGCTCGCATGACAAGATACAGGCGGATCTCTTACAAAGAACCAATTGGTTGCGGTTCTCAGCAATTCAAAATATACGAGGCTTGTCCGCAGTTGCATTTGACAAGCACTACTAATTACAAAAGAGTCAACGATGCCTTTACTATGCACATCACGAGGACCTTGCAGCAAAGGACCCATCACAGAATATCGAGGGAGGCACAAGAAATGATTGAGAAATTTGGATGTTGGTTTATCCAATTCCCAAAATTCACTTACATAAGGCTGCAGGGATTCTCTTCCTACCCATACAGGTTGCCCCGATATCCCACGAACAGGGTAGTGATGCTGGAAGTTTCTAGGCAACTGATTGCCTACGATAAGATCCAAAAGAAGAAGAAGAAGGGCAAACTTGGGTTCTCGATTGCTATGGGAAATTCAGACGAAGTATGCCCATCACTGCAGGCAGCAAGGGAGGCAGAGCGGGAGCTCCAGTTCTTTCAGCTTTCTTACCATTCCAGCAGGCACTACTACGATCCTCATAGAAATATCAGGTGGATATTGACAGAGGAGTTTAGACACAAGGCACAAATAGAAGATTTTTGGGCAAGTGCAGTAGATGAGGTCGAAGTCAGAAAGAGGATGTTTTCCCAGATACCATTGGCAATGATCAGAGAGTGCGAGATTATTCCTGTACCAGATCAGATTGAGGAGGACATAAACGTTGTACAGGTTGATTACGACACAGTAAGAAACACGCCCTTGCCACTCCCAGATTGGTCAGAGCCAGAGATCACCGACTTGGATACACTTTGTATCCCAGTCCTGACATTTACACGGAGTTGGATAGAGAGACATGTCAGCCGACTAAAGGGAAGGTCAATTCCCCTTACCTAAAATTTGATGGGAGACAACAGATTGTAGACAATTGATCCGAGGAGACGGAGTAATCCAACTCCAGAGCCTATGGGAAAAGAGCCAGTTCGACCGGAGCCTGTGATAGTTGAGGAATCCTTGCACATGCCAGCTCGAACACATTCTCCGAGCATACAGGAAGTGTCCCTATTTGCTGATCAGAGGGAGAGGTTGCAGGCAGAACAGGCAGTAAAAATAGAGAGCCAGCCACTTCGTAGGGAGTCCGTGGGCCAGAGCATCAACATGCCCCAAGAGGATAATCAACAGGAGAACTGACAGGAGACCGATAAAGGCACTGCCACAGATACTCAGTTTTAGCATGAGATTGAGGTAGCTCTCGAGGATGATGCTGCTTCCGATCGAGATGCCCAGAGCTCAGGAGACACTGAGCCCATAGATGATGATGAGCCTCGTTGAAACGAGGGCCATGAAGTAGAGGCCGAGGTAGAGCAGCCTTTCATCATAGCAGACACCCGATAGGAGGTGCCAGACTGGCTGAGGGATAGGATGAGGCGTGATCCTGTGGATGAGACCGATCCTGCAGTCGAGATGGAGGAATTGCTGCAAAGGATGAATGCACCTCCCACGAAGAAGAAGGCTAGTAAGTTCTCCAGAATATCCACAGATGAGGATGGATCCCGAACCTTGCATATGGCAATTCCCCGGGAGGAATGTGATAGAGACCAGGCCGTTCCTGAGAACTATATTGTGACAACCATGGAACTAGGCCGCCCTACTGGGGCACAGGTGGTAGAAGAGTGCGATAATTCCTATCGGGCACTCAAGGACAGATTGTCCCATGTTGAGAGTAAGTACAAGAGGTTGAAGGTAGAGCATCAGATACTGATTGGCTACGTGCAGAACTTGTCCCATCCTTGTGGGCAAGAAAATCCTGCAATCGAGCTCCCAGCTGAGTTTTCTAGGGAGTCAATCAGTGGATTAGAAAATTTAAGGAGAATGGCACAGCAAGCGGACAAGTGGGTTGCCAGTGTGCGTACAGAGACAAGAAAGTTTATGGAAGATCTTGCATATGCATATGGGCAAGCTTCCGATATTATGGCTAGAGTGGAGGCAGTTAACCATGCTTGGGGTGAGGCTTGCATCTATCAAACGAGAGTTGTTCTCCGTCTAGGAGCTTTGATGAGCATACCTCAACACACTTTGGTTGAGGGAGGTGTTATCCAGCAGGGAGATAGATGCGACTTTGCTAGATGGTATTCTTCAGCAGTCACAGGCCGGGGATTCTATGATGCATCACAAGCAGATTCGGTCAGGGTCAGGAAGGCCATGACGAACATCTTGGATGGAGTTCTCAACACATTGGAGGCAATCTTTGCCAGGAGGTTGACTTCTGAAAAGATAACTGTAGATGGAATAAAGGACAGATTGACGCCATTCTTCTCTGACGTGAAAACCTTCACTCAGGACGATTTCGAGAACACTACCACGTTCCCTAGCATCATACAGAACACCCAGGATGCCCTTGTTGCCTGGAAGAAATCATGTGCCCGGCATGAGCAAACAGTTGTAGTTTTAGAGTTTCAATTGGATCACATTCCTCCTATCTCTGATCAGGAAGTTGAGGAAGTATTGGCCAGATTCACCAGATTTGCAGCCAACAAAAAGGAGAAAGGAAACGCTCTTCTGGATGACGATCTGTTGCAGGAGGACGATGTGCATTGATTGCAGGTAGTGGCCCTGCACAGGAGTGGAGAATATTCTGCACATTCATTGCCCCACTCCTTTCAGTGGCGGTTTTCAGGGCATAAACCCTAATTAGGGCATGGGTGGCTAAATACGAGCCCTTTATTGTAATCAGATCTGAACCGTCCACTGGACTGGGTTTATTATAAAAGGGGTATTCCCCCCTCATTTGTAATTCATTAGAACTAGAATTGAATTAGAGATAGAGTTGAGCTAGAGAATAGAAGGCATATAGCATTTATCTTAGAAGTTAGCTTAGATTGAGGAGGAAAGGGAGTTTTCCCATTGAGGACTTTGTAAGACGTTGTTGTGAACACTCTCATAATATAAAGATTTATCATTGTTTGGTGATTCTATCTTCTATTGTGAGTAGCTAGCAAGGCTTGTTCGTCTTTCCAATTCGAATAGAGTAAAGTAGAATAGATTTTGTTTCCATGCAAGTAGCGTTAATTGTGGAATGCAACATTGGTTTGAGCATATCTCCCTATATCCATACCACTAGCAGGCTTGCTGACGGTAAGTCTGCCCTGCGTGGTCAACTGGAATTTCAGCACTTAACTTCGGTTGCGATTTGTGTGTCCACTTGCTTCGTGGTGAAGGGGTGTGCATGTTGAATCTCGATCTGAATATCTACCTATCCTTTGAAGATTGCATCAGCTTTGTCAGAGTTGTCCGAGGGGGAGACGATACAAAGTTTGGTTTGGAGATTGTTAAAGCTAGTTTTTCCTTCCATCCTTAGAAATAGATTGTAGGATTCCTATCCCTTTCCCTTTAATTCAGTATTTCCCGATCGACTCGGACATCAGAGCAATATCGTGAAAATCATTCATTGTTTCACTATGATTGAACAACTACGTAAGTCCCCTTGAAATAACCAGCATATACACATCAACCAACTGAGTCTATTCGCGATGAAAGGAACCTTGGAGTTGAATGCATGAACTTTCACGCAATCTTAGCATGCGGAATACTTTGATCAAGAGAGAATAGAGTGACCGTTGGACAACTTTATTCTGTGTTGATGTTGTCATAAAAAAACACGTCAACACGTCTCTCTCTCTGGTCCTTTCGTCCTTTCGGGGATGTCCCACCGTTTGACCCAGGTTGAAATATTGATTAAGTCTGCACAATTAGGGTTTTCTATCCCTCAAGCTTTTTAAGGTCAAACCAGGTTATCAAATTGAAATCTAAGCTTAGTACAGCAATCACAAGGCTTCCAGCAAAGTCCCACTGAATTTTTATCGAATTCTGACAACTTACTATTTATAGTAAGTACTCAATCGGGGACTGTTTCAGCAGGATTTTGGAATTCTGTCAGCTTCGACACATTCAGAACACATCAAGCTGCTTACACGTAAATTTTGAGCCAGATCAGACAACATCCTATTTTTAGCAGTTCAGGCTTCAAGGGCCATTTTTCAGGGGTCAAACATATGATTCTTCATTGCATATCCGGAGATTACTTCTGGGTTTCTCGAAACCTTCGCAACGATATAACATGCAAACCAAAACGATCAGTTTGAAAGTTCAGCCTTCGGAGGCTATTTTTAGGGTTTGCATGTAGAGTTCTCTAACGCATGTCCGGATATTCCTTCTAGGTTTTTTGAGAGCTTCGCAACAGTGTGACATGCAAGCAGAGAAGATCAAGTTTCGAGGACTTACTATTTTTAGCCAGTACCCGCATGTAGACCAGTTTTCTGGGTTTTTCTGGGTTTCTTGAGATCCCACAGGCAATATGACATGCAAAATCATTCGGCAGTGGATGAGTCACTTTTCAGGAAGTTTCTATAAAATAGCAGTTTCACCCCAGCCACCCAACACTTCAGTTCAGCATGCGGAGTGACATGCAGAAGAAACAAAGTCAAACAAAGACCATTCGGGATACATGCAAGTCAAATTAGGGTTTCCACTTTTATAGGGGGTAAAATCTAGAAATTGCCAAAACGAAATACCCCACCAATGTCAGCATACTTCAAGGCACCTGCTGGCAAAATTTGAGCGGAATCAGAGAACTTACTATATTTAGTAAGTAAGGGCACGGCTATAAATAGCAGGTCTGCACCCAAGGTTGGCATCAGCACGACACTCAAGTTATCAGGATCAGGCATAGCAAGTTTCAAGTCAAAGGGAGCTACTGAAGTCAAAAAGTCAAGAACTTACTATAAATAGCAGGTGGCTATAAATAGCAGGTCAGGGTAGAGAACTGGCAAAACAGGTTCACAAGGCGAAGAGGATCAGATGGTGAAATTTTCAGGCAAAACGGAATTGAGGAAGTCAAGGAAATCAAGGGCTTACTATAAATAGCAGGTGGTTATAAATAGCAAGCTGACATGTGGGACAAGCGAAAGCAAGTTCACCAGGGAAAGAGGGTCATATGGTGAAATTTTCATGCCAAACGAAGCCATAGAAGTTACAAAAGCAAAGACTTACTAAAAATAGAATGTGAGATCGAAGGCAGGCAGAGATATAAAAAAATTCTCTAAGTCTGGAAAATGAAAATGGCCTAGTGGAAATGCGCCCACATCAAGATTGATAGCCTGAAAATTTTCTAAGTATGAAACAGAAGTAGCCACCCCTATATGCGCCCCAGTCAAGGTGATGAAGACTTAGGATATTTTAAGTATGGGGGAATCAAAGCTCATGTATGAAAATGCGCCCACCTAGTAAAACAGAAGCATGGGGTCTCATTTGCGCCCAAGGAGAAAGAACGCCTTTGAAAATAATCTAAGGCACGAAATGAAAGTACACCCTCTAGAATGCGCCCTCAAGCAAAATTGTAAGTGTTTGAAAATTTTCTAAGTATAAAATGAAAGTTCAATGGGTAAAATGAGCCCACCTTAGGAAGGAAGTCTTCAAAATATTTTTAAGGCACAAATTAGAAACTCCCACATGAAAATGCGCCCAGCTCATGAGGATGCTGAAAGTATAAAATTTTCTAAGGCATGAGACTTAAAGTGGAATACCTCAAGTGCGCCCAAGTCAAGTGTGAAGGTAAAAACATGCCTGAGGCACATGAAATAAAATTCACTAAAGGAATCCGCCCTTGAAGTGTTGAGAGGTTGGAAAAATAAACTAAGGCGTGGGAATTTAAAATGTTCTAAAAGTGGACTCCACATAAAAAAAAATATACACCTATAGTAGAGAAAATGTTAGAAATATTTTCTAGTGAAATATTTATTTCACTAGAGGAAAACACGCCCTTGATATGAATGAGTTGAAAATTTTCCGGGGGCATTTGAATGAAATGGGCGAAGTGATGAAATTTTATTTTCAGGGCGGAAACAGTTGATGAATATTTTCCATGGGTCAAATAGAGAAAACATTAATGAACCTGTTTAAAACGCACCCATGAGTTGAAAGAGTTAAAAAATTAATTTCCTAGGGGAAATTTTAATATTTTCAGAGGAAATTTGTTTTGACTAGATTATTTTCCTAAGGGAAATTAAATCTCAGAAGGCGGAATAATCTGAGCAGGCAAGTGTTTTCCGTCAGCGGGTTGAATTATTCTAAAAGGGAAAATTTAAAATGTCTAAGGCAAATTTCATGAAATTGAGGATTTAAATGGCAGACATTTTAGCAGATTGCAAATAAATTTACAACTCCCATGAATTTTTCGAATTGAATTTAATTAAACACTACGAGAATTTTAAAATGGAGTTCTCAAACAAATCAGAGTGATTTTCTCGAGAGTTGTTTAATCACCAGCAGTTAACAGGCAGACTAGAAGGAAAAATTCAAATTTTTACAAGGAAAGAATCTTCATTAATGGCAACTGCCATAATGACTAGCTGACGACTAGCCCACTACTGCGCCTGAAATGGAAGATGCCAAACGGAGAGAGTGGAGAATTGATGAAGGTACTAAAAATAACCCAAGCACTAATTGGCAAAATTCTTCGAGAAGAATTATTTAAGCAGTCTCTCCTCTCATTTCTTCTCACATTTTTCGAAGTTGAGAGTTGCTGAAGAAGTTCTTGAGAGATTGAAATATCCTCGAGATTGCTGAGAAGAGAAGTTCTTTGAAAGTTCTATTTTTATTTCGAAGTGTTGAGTTGTTGAGGAAGTTCTTGAGAGATTGAAATCTTTGAAAGTTGCTGAAAGTGAGCTTCAGTTTTCTTTTTTCAAAGTGTTGAGTTGCTGAAAGTGCGAAATTACTGAAGGATTTATTTCTCAAGTTCCAGAGATTCTCGAAGTTGCTGCAGATTTAATTTATTCGAGCTGCTGAAAGCTAGTTGCTGTTGGAGTTGAGAAGAAATTGCAGCAGTTTCTTTATTTCTTCATTCTCCAAATTGCTGAAGTTGACGAAGTGTGGTCAAAAGTTTGATTTATCTTGTGCTGGAAAATTAGCTACATTATTGAAAGTTGTTGGTGTGCTGCGAATTTTCTTCGCCAGTCGGAAGTGAAGTTGCTGAAAGCTTCTTTTTAAGCTCAGAGATTTTTATACAGTTTGAGGTTTGGAGTTAGAAATTTATGCTAAAGAATTTCATTTTCAAAGCTAACTCTACATCCGCGGTTGTCTCGGAATCTATTTTATTTTATAAAAATCTGCAATCTAACTTATTGTTATTTTATTCTATTTCGCAGATGGCCAGAGCAAAGGATGTTGCAGGAACAAGCAGAGCTGCAGCTGGAGCTGCAAACACTGAAACAGGCAAAGCAAGCTCATCCCGGCAGGCAATGATCAAAAGGCTCGCCAAGTCATTTCTTCCAAAATCGGCAATTGTTTCAAAGTTGGCAGGATTAAGTGACACCAACCTAGGGTCATTTAATCTAAATGCACTCAAGTCTAGGATGTACGGACTGGGAGGCCATCAACCGTCAGTCACGGCACATAACATCATGAAGAGTGGTATCTACGCAGCCATTGGTTTTCCACCAGCAATTCAGTGCTCGGAGCTAATCATGGAGTGTGCGAACTACTACAAGCCGGAGCGTAGAACCATTGTCTCCCCGAATGGCAAATTGCTTGCCAACTTCACACCAGATGCCATCGGAGAGGCATTTGGGATTCCTACTGCCGAAAAGATGTTGTACAGATCAAAGGAGAGGGCGGATAAAATGTACTCCACCTCCTTCGAGAGGGTTGCTGCGGTCATCAACAGAGTCTGGATGCAGAAGCCAAAGCCACCTCGCACTAAACTCCCAAAGCAGATAATTGCCGAAGATGTGAAATAGGAATACTGCGACTTGATAATGATGCTGAGCCGGATAAATGGGAGTGCATAGGCCTACTTCTTCGAGCCTTGGATGTTCTACTTCATCGAGATCATTTTGGAGGGAAAGGAGTGTGTTGACTGGGCAAGAATGATCAGTGATAACATAGATGAATAGTTCAGGAGCCTGAGGGGGACGAAAACCTTTTACATGAGCTCGTATGTGATATATATGCTAGCAAGAATGACCAAGTACCGAGGGATTACATACAAGGAGCCAATTGGCAATGCCCCTGACCAGTTCAAAATCCATGAGGCCTGCACGCAGTTACATCTAACCAACCCTGCCAGTTACAAACGGGCTAATGATGCATTCACAATGCACATCACGAGGACACTTCAGCGAAGAACGCAGCAAAGAATATCCAAAGAGGCACAAGCATTGATAGGGGAATACGGATATTGGCTCATCCAATTTCCGAAATTCACTTACATTAGGCTGCAGGGGTTCACTTCGTATCCATACCGGCTACCGAGGTACCCCACCGATCACATTATAATGCTGGAAATATCTAGTCAATTGATCGCCTATGATAAGATTCAGAGAAAGAAGAAGCGTGGACTTGACTTTCCTATTGCCATGGGAAATTCTACCGAAGTGTGTCCCTCCTTGCAGGCAGCTCGAGAAGTAGAGGATGAGCTGCAATTCTATCATCTATCGTATCACACAGGCAGGCAGGATTTCAATCCTTACAGAAACATCCGAATGATACAGAACGTTGAGTACCGACACAAGGCCCACATCGAGGACTTTTGGGCAAATGTTGTTGATGAGGTTGAAATAAGGAAAAGGATGTTTTCTAGGCTTCCCCTCAAGTTGATCAGGGAATGTGAGATCATCCCAGTTCCCGACCAGGTGGAAGAGGATGTCAACGTTATACAAGCCGACTATGGTTCAGTCAGGGATACTCCGGTCCCACCATCTGCTTGGTCCGAGCCAGAAATCATGGACTTGGACACACTCTCTATTCCGGTGTTGACTTTCACAAGAGCTTGGGTCGATAGACATGTATGCAGACTTAAGAGCAGATCAATCGCCCTTACTTATAACTTGATGGGTGACCCAAAGCCGCTATCGGTGAGAAGGGGAAAATGGGTTGCTCAAACACCGGAAGCACAAGTAGAAGTACCAACCTAACCGATACCGTTGAGGATGGAACAAGCATCACCTATGCACTCACAAACTCAGTCTTCGAGTTTGAGAGTGATTTCATTATTTGCTGATCAGAAGGCAGGATTGGGTGAAGAGCCGGAGCTTGAGGAGGTGGATCTTCCCAACATCCAAGAATCAGATAGTATAAGCGTCAGTGCATCAAGGGCTGGCCGACAAGAGGAAGAAGAGGAAACAGTGGCTGATACTCGTTTCCAGCATATGTTGGACATGACATTAGAAGAAGAGGAAAACATAGAGCAGGGGACCCAAGGGTCAGGAGATACGCAGCTCGTGGAAGATGATGAGCCCGAGCAGAACAGTCAGGCTCTCGCACACTCCAAGTTGTTGTCCCAAGGGAGGAATATGATCTAGCCGAGGAGAGGCCCGAAAACTATGTGATCACCACCGTAGAGTTGGGTCGTCCTACGGGAGCCCAAATTGTCGAGGAGTTAGATAACTCCTATCAGGCGCTGAAGGACCAATTGCTCAGAACAGAAGGGAAGTATAAGAAGTTAAAAAAGGAGCACAAAACCTTGATTGGATATGTGCAAAGTCTAGCACGTCCAGGTGAACAGGCAGACCCAGCAGTAGAACTCCCACCTGAGCTTCCAAGGGAGTCAGTTATTGGCTTGGAGGACCTAAAGAAGATGGAGACAGAGGCAGACAAGTGGGTCAGCCATGTTCGAGCTGATACGGAGAAATTTATGGAGGACCTCGCCGATGCTTATCAGGAAGCCTCAAATATTTTGACGCGCATGGATATGGTAGATCAAGCCTGGGCCGATACCCGCATCTATCGGACGAAGACTGTTCTTCGTTTAGGGGCTTTCATGCATATACCTCTACAGACTTTGGTGGATGGAGGTGTGATTCAGGATGGTGACAGGTATGATTTCACCAGTTGGTACTCCTCGGTGGTCACAGGCCGTGGGTTTCATGATGCAGCAAGGGCAGATTCGGCCAGAACCAGGAAGGCAATGGGTAACATCTTGGAGGGAGTTCTTAATACACTGGAGGCCATATTTGCTAGGAGGCTGGCTCTAGAGGAAATAACTGTTGATAGCTTGAGAGGCAAATGGGCTCCATTCTTCTCAGCTGCGAGGTCGCTTGTCCAGGATGACTTTGAGAATGTCTCCACTTTCTCTAGTATAATTCAGAATACCCAGGACGCCTTGGCGGCATGGAGAAAGTCTTTACACTCGACACGGGCAGACGATAGCGTTCTGGGAATTTCAGCTCAACCATATTCCACCAATTTCGGTTCAAGAGGTTGAGGCGGTGTTGGCCCGGCTGATCGAGTTTGCAATTCAAGAACAGGACAGTGGGAACGCTCTGCTTGATGGGGATCTTCTGGAAGAAGATAGTGGGCATTAATTGCTCGTAGTGGGGAGTGGAGAATCTTTTGATCATTTATTACCCCACTCCCCTCAGTGGCGGTTTTTAGGGCAGAAACCCTAATCAAGGCATAGGTGGCTCGATCTGAGCCCTTTAAAGTAATTGAATCTAAGCCGTTCGCTGAAATGGGCTAGTTATAAAAGGGGCATCCCCCCTCATTTGTAAATTATTAGAACTAGAATTGAATCAAAGATAGAGTTGAGCTAGAGAATAGAAGGCATATAGCATTTAGCTTAGAAGTTAACTTAGATTGAGGAGGAAAGGAAGTTTTCCCATTGAGGACTTTGTAAGAAGTTGTTGTGAACACTCTCATAATATAAAGATTTATCATTGTTTGGTGGTTCTATCTTCTATTGTGAGTAGCTAGCAAGGCTTGTTCGTCTTTCCAATTCAAGTGGATAGAGTAGAGTAGACTTTGTTTTATGCAAGTAGTTGTTAATTGTGGAGTGTGGCGTTGCGATTTGAGCACACCTTCTTTCATCCATACCACTAGCGGGCTTACTGATGGTAAGTTCGCTTTGCATGGTCAACTAGAGTATTGGCACTTAACTTCGATTGTGGCTCATATGTCCGTATGCATCGTGGTGATGGTATGTACATGTTGTGTCATAATTTGAACACCTTTCTCATCCTTTGAAGATTGCACCAACTTTGTCAGAGTTGTCCGAAGGGAAACGAAGCAAAGTCTGGTTTGAAGATTGTTTAAGTCGATCCTCGTCCTCCACCCTTTAGGAGTAGATGGTAGCATCCCTATCCCTATCCCTTTAAATTCAGTATTTCCCGGTTAATTTAGGAGCCAGAGCAACATTGTCAAATCATTCATGTCTTAACTGCTTCACAAAATCGAACAACTACGTAAGTCCCCTTGAATACCCAGCATATTCACATTAGCCAACTGAGTCTATTCGCGTTAAAGGAACCTTGGAGTTGAACGCATGAACTTTCACGCAATCTTAGCATGCGGAATACTTTGATCAAGAGAGAATAGAATGACCGTTGGGCATTTTTATTCTGTGTTGATGTCGTCATAAAAAGCACGTCAACAGGTTGGTTACCAACCCATCTCCGCTAGAGTTCAATGACTATCACAACATGCCGAAAAATCCAGAGAGTTTTTGCTCCAAGTTCCACGTCCACGACGTGAACCGCACTGCTGCGAATCACATCAAGATGTTTGAAGACCATCTACGCAACAGACAAATTGCATATGGGGATGTAGCTTGCAGGCTGTTCCCATATTCCTTGGGAGAAGAGGCCCACTATTGGTTCATTCATTTGCCAGTCGGTTCCATCAGATCATGGGAGCAGATGAAGACGGGCTTCATCGAGAAGTTTGGCATTCCCATCACTCCCGCAAAATTGTTCAGACAGTTTGTAGAAGTGAGAAGACAAGAGAAGAAGCCCATTCACGTCTTTAGCAATAGATTTCAAAAGGCCCTCACAAGGTTACGCACTCCTTACGCTATCACAGACACTCGAGAGAATTACGCCGCCGCCTTGGATCCTTTAACTACAATGTTCGTGAGAAAAGCTCACCCCACACCAACCAATATGAACTTAGCTTATGCTAAGGCAATCGAAGTGAGTCAGAACATGGGACAGAATACAACTGGTCCCTCATTATACACTGGCTTGAGTTCCACAAGCGGTCAAATACAAACCTGGAATCAGCAAGTTCCAGCATTAAATCCAATTCCACAACCAACTTACCATGCAGTCATGCCATCAAATCAGTTAGTCCTCCACCCTAGAGCACCCTTGTCTCAAACGCCGGCAACGCAACCTATCTATCTGCAGAACATAATGCCACCGACAAAGACTCAAGAGGAAAGAGATGAAATAAAAGACTTGGTGGAACAAGTGAAGAAGCTGTCAACTGAGGTAACATGCCTCAGGAATCAAAATAATCAAATACAAGCTATGCAAAGAAATAACCAAGCACACCAAGGTGCTAATCGAGGATATCAAAATAATCCTCCAAATCATCACCATGATACCCATCAGGGATACAGTCATTGGAACAGCCATGGGTATAGGAACAACAATTAAGGATTCCAGAAGAGATCCTGGAATATAGGGCCCAACAATGGAGGTGTCCCTTCACCATTAGATAACCCACCACCTCCTCAGAATCATCCTGCAGACAAAGTATACTTGGCAGAGGCCGCCCTGTCAGGATGGTGTAGATTGCATAATACTAGTCAGCACTCTGAGTTACAATGCCATGAGTTCCAAGTAGCTGCTAACATCTTTAGAGAGGTGAAGAATACAGAACCTGCAGAGAATCCTCCAGTTACGGGGTACAAAATAGTTCCAGCACCCCGATATGATCAGGCCTTGATCTTAGAAGATTTCAAGTTACTGCCTGAATTCCAGAGTTATACACTGCCGCCGGTTAATCAGAAGTTTCCGCCAGCTTCAGCAAATGGTCCCGTGGGGACGCCAGAGGCTCAAGTGCCTTCGGAAGCTCATGCTACTTATGCATCACCAGATGAGCCCCTAAGCAGAGACGGTTACAGTTTCCCGCCTCTTAACAACAGTGTCTTGGTGGAAGGAGTTAGAGAAGTACAAGCTCTCCAAACTGTTGGAGGTGGACCCCCTAAAGTATATCAAAGAGGTTACCCTCAGCGTGAGCCGTTGACCTCGTCAACGCCTCCGAATAACTTTACGACACCTCTGCATCCCAATGCGAGCAACATGCCAGTTGCACCAAAAGACTCTCCCGAGTATAGACAACAAGGTCCCACACAAGCAAGATCAAATGGACCGCAAATGCCTCAGCAGCCTGTTTACTAGACTGAACGGGTACAAAAGGGGAAGTCTCCTAGAGAAGACATAAAGAAGCTGAGCTCCTATGTGCTAGAGGAATTCAAGAAGATGAAAGTCAGTCTGCCTCTTTATGAGTTGATGAAGGTTCAGTAAGTAAGAGACACTCTCTTGGGGACATTGACTGAAAATCCCACCACAAGAAGCACCTCACAAGAGGCACCCAATGTGCCAAGAAATCCCCAGATTGTCATGCAGTCCCGTCCTGCACAGAACACAAACGTGGTGCAAAGTGTGCCACAAACGTCCTATAGTCCTTGGGAAACACAACAGCCTCAGAACTTTGAGGGCATGGTATTGAATTCTTCAGGCACTCCTGGAAAGACCGAGACTGAGAGAGTTTCTCAACCTGATGATGCCACAAAGCTTAAACAGAATACAAGAGATGAGGCTCAAAGCAGACAAGTTCAGTCGGACAAAAAAGATGAAAAGAGAAATGATGTAGCAGATGAAAGAAGAAAACCAATAGTGTTTTATCAGGGGAAGGATGAACCAACCCCGTTCCTAGTTTCAGTCAAAATATTCGGAAAAATGCTACACAACTGTTTGATTGATTTCGGAGCTTCGAGCAACGTCATGCCATTAAAGGTATGTGAAAGGTTGAGCCTAATCCTGCTCCACACCAACAAGAAGGTGACCCGACTAGATAAAACTGAAGTTCTCGTTGTTGGGGAACTAAATGACATTCACATGTAGCTAGCCGCGGATCCTAGAATCCAAAGCCGTATTGATATCTCCGTTGTAGATATACCAGATGGATATGGCATCCTACTCAGCAGAGATTGGTCCCGGAAGTTGAACAGATATATCGCCACCGACTTTTCTCACATGTGGTTGCCTTGGAGAGGAATCCCTAATCAAATAAGAGTGGAGAGCACACCACAGCTCACGTTGATGATCACCGAGTATGGTGATAACAATGAAGTATTGGTTGCAGAAACTGATTTGGGCTTGTACAAGCCAGTCTAGCAAGAGATCCTCATGCTGCAGAGCGTGATTGAGGAGAAACCTTGGAAAGTACATCATCCTCTGCTGAAGTATTGATTGAAGACGACTCAGGCGAGAGTGAGGGGATGCTTGAAAATTTTAGAAGTTTTGTGTTGAAGAATGTCAGGCAAAGAATAGAATCAGGGAAGAATGCTTCCGTCAGCAGTATGCTAATGCCTAATTGGTATAGGATCCATGAGGCATTCCATCCGGAATTTACATGCGCCATGTGCAAAATGGCCATAGGGCAGGTTTCAAAGAGGGTTCTGCAAGCCTCCTTGGTTGAAAAACTGGAGGAAGTAAATGAAATAAAAGGCTCCCTAATGGAGAAATGGGTAGAAAGTGAGAAAATTGAGCCCGCAGTGGAGAAAAATGATCCCACGACCCGTAGCAGTCACATAGGAGATCAAGTATGGACTCTGAGATTTGATGGGTCAAAATCTAAGAAAGGGAATGGAGCAGGGTTTAAACTTATTAGCCCCAAGGGAGAAGCATATCTAGGTGCTTACAGGCTCCAGTTCTCTTGCACCAACAACGTTACTGAGTATGAATCTTTGATTCATGGATTAATCCTGGCTATAAAGAAGGGTGCCAAAATTGTGCATGCCATTGGGGATTCGGACATAGTGATCCGCCAGGTAAGAAAGCAATACGCTTGTCACGATAAAAGATTGGGCCGTTATCGAAACAGAGTCTGGGACCTGATTGAGAGGATTCGGACATAGTGATCCGCCAGGTAAGAAAGCAATACGCTTGTCACGATAAAAGATTGGGCCGTTATCGAAACAGAGTCTGGGACCTGATTGAGAGCTTCGATGCCTTCAATATCAAACAGGTATACAGATCCAGAAATCCAGTGGCAAACTCTCTCGCACAGGCGGCTAGTTCGCTCGAACCATTGGCCATAGAAGCTCTAAAGAAGTTCACAGTGGAGTTAATCTCCACACCATCAATTCCAGATAACATAAAGAATTTCCAAGTGTTCGACGATGATAAGCAAATTTTGGAGTTTCTAACAAGCTCCGAAGTATTCGAAGCACAGATTATAAATGAAGAAGAGACTGAGGAAGCAGAGTTTGACACTATTGTTGTGGTCATAAAACACCCGTCAACAAGTACAATGAGAGAATTAGCAAGTTCTTTTTTCCACACTGGCGGTAAACCATCCAAGGGTTACAATGTGATAATTGAACATTAATAAGCAGCAATTAAATAGACTGAAATAGTACTACTGTTATCACCTTTTACAAACAGGAAAGAGCTTCAAATTACAGCAGTTTTACAATGATTTCAAACACCAAGATATAGGATGATTTCACGTTAGTTATCAACAAGAATTGATTATGAAAGACTAGAAAAGCAAACTAAAATAAGTCTGATTTAGAAATCTGCAATTCTGGAAATGAATTATCAACAACTACAAAATCAATCAAATGCTCATAACTTCATCAAATTACCTCTGATTGGACTGAAACCTTTTGTGAATAATCTCTAAGAGTATGGCATCCAAGAACCACTCAAAAACCAGCATCAAATCCTTCACATTAATTTGGCACAAATCCCAATGTCACTTAGGAAAGTACGGCCCTCCTTGAGGGGCAATTTTGACATAAAAAATCAGGAACTCCAAAATTAAATCTGCAAATGCACAAGTGGGGTCGCCTCTAGCATAGGAATCAATAGAACCAATACCCACAAGCTAAATAAATTCACTCCCAAAGCTGTAAATAGAAATGTCCTTCAGCCATAAAAGGACCAGCAAACACAAATTCTGGAAATAAGATCAATCTCTCCAACAATGAAGCTCAATATGTACTTCTAAATGAAGCACACTCTCAATCCATCTTCTAGGGAACCATAGTTTTAGGCCCAAAGAGTGGAATAAAATTGCTAAGTTTTCCCTTAGCCGGATTCTAGATTTCAAACCAGCAACATAACTTTGCTTTCCAAAACATAACATAATCAGCTCTCCACAATGCAGTAATATATAAGTTTCAATGGGCAAATGAAACACTCTGAATTCCAAGAAGTCGAATCACTTCAACTTCCCAAGGGACGCACCTTTAACCATTCACTTTATTGTGAAATAATAAAACATTATTCCCCTTCCCTTGAGGCGTCCATTTCAATTTGCAACAATAAAGCATTTATTAAATCATTAAATGCTCAACATGACCCCTTAATGTCCCCTCTTTAAAACAACATGAAGTTATCACTCCTAGGCATGGGGGTACAACTTAAAAACATGAAATTGACTAAGTATAACACTTAGTCCAAGGAGATAACCAAAACCAATGCCAATACTAAAACTAAAGGATTACCATAAATAGCATGATGACCTGAGCTGAACTGTAGATGATGATACTGCCAAAAATAGACTTACTAAAAATAACCACTGCCATAAATAGTAAGTTCACCTCAACTCAACAAAAAGCCAAACTGATCAGCCACACTGAACTGCAAAAGATTGAGTTGTTGCTAGAGTGATACTACTATAAATATACTTACCAAAAATAGCACATTGCTATAAATAGTAAGTTTGCCAAAACCACATCTGTACGCCAACTAAGCAGTATCATGACTTACTATAAATAGTAAGTGTTTCCAAATATCTTTTAAGCACAAACCGAGCAACCATCATGACTTACTATAAATAGTAAGTGCCCGGAAAGGATGTCAAATTCAGATGCATGTCACACCACCCTGGAGATCTCTGAAAACCCAGAAAAACCCAAAAACCTTTCCTGCATGCAAGGTATCAGTCAAAATTGCATGTCATTATTTTAACTTGCATGTTACCTCATCCTGAAGCTCTTCAAAAACCCAGAAAACTCCACTAGACATGCGTCAGAAAAACACACATGCAAGCCCCAAAACTGCATCTGAAACCTCCTAAAAAATAGGAAACCCTAATTTCCCATTCTGCTTAGCCTACGAGTTTCCGGAAATAGGCTAAATCGGGGACATTACAGAAAATGATTTCTATCTTGTGCAAACAATCAACACAAACGCATTCTCTAAACAAGATACAATTATTTTATTGGTCCTTCCTATTGTTAAAACATTAACACTTCAATATTAGGGTTTATGTTAATTAGTTATCATGATTTAATAATGATGACATTAGTATTGGGAGATCATCATTAGGCTTGAAGAGCATTGGGCAGCAAGATCATCCTTTGAAGAGCATTACAGGGTCAGCTGCATAGGTTTTGTGGAGGACGAGTTTTCAGAATTTCATAATTTGTAGCAAGGTTCGCCATTGTGTAATGTCTCCACACCAAAAGAAAACTATTTTTTTATTTTTCAATATAGGAAATACAAATGCTCATCCTAGCACTTTTTGATAACCAAGTTCCCAATGTGGACAAGGTGAGAGCATATAGTGTTTGGACAACACACACTCTATCTAGATGAATGCACAACTGAAATGAAAAGGCAACAACCCGACCAAAGCATGCAAATGATAGAGCTGACCCAAATCAACACCTCTTCAATGGAAAAACATGCAGAGAGAATGGAAAGCCATTGACAGATTACAACGGAATCCGATCAAGCCAAAAAAGTTGATTGGATGCAGATCTTATCAATATACCAAAACAAGCTTGAAATGTATAGGGGTCTACCGGTGAACCAATCAAGACCTTCAACAATAAAATGCATTAACTGGCTATGTACCATCCGATCTAACAATATCATGAAATACACTACTCTCTCGGGATACTACCATCCAGGGTTACAAAATCATGGGATATGAACTATAAGTATAGATGTCTATATTGAAAGGAACAAATCACCCAACATGCTAGGAACATTATGCTATTAATCAAATACATTGCTGCAACACAATATTAGTTCACCAAAACCAAGGAACAGACAATGATCAAGCCACATTGACTAAACAACTACACCACTAAAACTGGCATCTGAATGCTGATGAATTACACGAGCGTGAACTGAAAATACCAACTCTACTGATACCCCTTAAGTTTGAACTGAATTTCCTCTTGCAAGCTTCTCTTTTGAGTCATCATGACATTCCAAAACACTAGATATGGACTGTGCATTCACCCAAGTCTGAACTGAACTTATATTAGACCTGGAGGGCTCGGTAAACAGCAGATGGTGTTTGGACAACACACACTCTATCTAGATGAATGCACAGCTGAAATGAAAAAGAAACAACCAAACCAGAGCATACAAGTGACAAAGCTGACCCAAATCAACACCTCTTCAGTGGACAAACATACATACAAAATGCAAATCCACTGGCAGATTACAACGAAATCTGATCAAGCCAAAATGGTTAATTGCATGCAGATCTTATCAATATACCAAAACAAGCTTGATATGCAGAGGGGTCTAGTGGTGAACCAATCAAGACCTTCAATGATAAAATGCATTAACCAGCAATATACCATTCGGTTTAACAATATCATGAAATGCACTACTTTTTGGCGGTACAACCATCCAAGGTTACAAAATCATGGGATATGAACTAAAGATGTCTATATTGAAAGCAACAAATCACCAACAAGCTAGCAACATTATGCTAATAATCAAATACATTGCTGCAACACAACATTAGTTCACCAAAACCAAGGAATAGGCAATGAATAGCTCACATTGACTAAACAACTACACCACTAAAATTGACCTCTGAATGTTGATGAATTACACAAGTGTGAACTGAAAATATCAACTCTACTGATACCCCTTAAGTTTGAACTGAACTGCCTCTTGCAAGCTTCTCTTTTGGGTCATCATGACATTCCCAAACACTAGATATGGACTGTGCATTCACCCAAGTGTGACCTGAATTTATATTAGACCTAGAGGGCTCAGTAAACAGCAAATACAGAGGATGATACAGCTGCACGGCTACCCAAACTCCAGCTTTCAATCAAATCTCACCTTTCTCAGTCATACCCAGCATAGAAAATGGTGTGAACAGCATGAAACAAGGAGAATATTGAGGGAAAAGGTAGCAGTTATGCCCAGCAACCACACGCCTACCTCTAGTCAGCATTATGGCCCATAAAAACCACTCCAATCTGCATTTAAGAATGGTACAGCCTCCTCTAGAAACTTGCACAGCCTCAATACCAACACCAAAATCATCAAAAGGTATTCAAATCACACTCAAGGTAGCTGGAATTGTATGGCCAGCACTGAAAAATGTCTCCAAGAACTCTTGAAACTCAAACAGCATTAATAAGCCAGCACTAGAAATATAAATTAACTGGATATACAGGAAACTTTTCCAAAATGAAGGAGGATTCACTAAATGAATTCTAAGTAGCCAGTTCCGGTACTGGTTCAGATTTGGGGATTCGGTTCACGAGTTTGGCTAAATTTTTTTTGGGTTTTGGGTTCATTTTGGGTTCGTTAGTACAAAAAACATTTATATATATAGAAATAATCCTAATTATAATCCATATTATAATCTATATATATCAAAATCACATAAAAAGATTCGCAAACTGAAAATTGCAACCATCTACAAGGAAAAAATCATGGGTGGATTTTTATTGTTAAAAATCAAAGGTCTTTTCCTAGCAAAATTTTGAGCTATTTCTATGAAACTGTGTCGATTATTTTTTGCTAAGGAAATCACATGTTTTTTTAAAGGGAAAACATAAGCATTATTTTCTCTCAGTTTTTGTCCGCGATCACGGATTTATTTGGCTAGAAATCATGTCATGCCTAGGGTATGTTGAATAGTGATAGATGATAGGGTTTATAAATAATCATGGGCGGATTTTCAATGGTTGTCTGCATGAATCATGATTGTCATTCCATGGTAGGGTTCGTTGGTAAAAGTCACAAATAAGATTTTCTAGAATTAGATTTTACGGCTAGGTTTTTCAAAGCAGCAACTAGGGCTCATAAAATATGTGGTCGAAACCCACAGAGGGATCAGACTAAGATCTGGAGCCAAACAGAACCAGACCCAAATCCGGCCTCTAGGGCAGCGAACCCGATAACACAATATGAATTGATCAGACCAATATATATTGATATTCTGCAAATTTGTCTCCAAAGGAGACTCACAAATTTGGAACAACTGTTATCGTGCACACGCAAGAAACCTAGATTATTTCTCTTGCTACTAACTAGGGAGGAATCTTTCACCACCAAAACTGGATACCCATAGGAATACCACCTAGGGTTTCAGACTCCGAAGAGCTTCACCTGAAAATCAAACAAATAATAATAATCTTTGCATAATGAGAAATGAGCTCTCATGTCCTTTTTTTTAGTTTTCCCGCCAAAATCAATTAGCACTTTATTACAAAGTGACTTTATTAAATTATCTTTTAAATATTCCCCAACATCACTTTAAAACTCCATTTAATTTAATCATTTAATATTACCTTTATAATTGCATTTTTGCTAGGCAGCATTAAATAGTTAGATTAATTAAAATTTGAGAGGCGGGATGGAAAACGGGGACATTACAGTCCTCCCTTCCGAGAGATTGCTTGTCCCCAAGCAATTCATACCTACATACCATGACCAAATGCCAGGGTCCCAGATGAACCTATACAATGCTCTGTCACAACTCTGTTACGTCAACATGATACCACTATACACAGCAACTCTATCAATCCCTGTAATTAAATGCAACAGTCTACCAGTCATGAAAATTCGTGGATCCCATAGTTGAATCGGAAGTCCATCATTCCCAACACCTACTGACTTCTTCTATGCCACTATGATAACCACTAGAATCCAAACGAGCAAAGTCTCAGATTCCTGTTTTTGTGAGCAACTGTTAGGTAGAAACAACTCAGGGAACATGAAAAAATTTGGATTCATCTGTTGCTGATGGAAGCACATCATACCAAAGTGAACCATGCAATCTTCTATCCAACACATATTTATGTGCCATCGGATCATTCATACACAGGTTGAAAGAAAAATGGTGAGCACACCTCACCATGCAATCAAGGTGAAACTCACCCGCTTGCATCAATGGAATGCCAGTACAGTCATGTGGATTCCATACTTCATTGCCACTAGAAGAAGATGACTTGCAACTCAGATCGTGATGGAAAAACCTTGCAACAACTCTATAAACCTTCTCTGCAACCCTGATGGCAAGGTCTCTGTTTGAAAGCGAATGGAAGTAATTTGATTTTATTACCTCTAAAGCATGCTTGATAGTCTGCAAGCTTGGGATAGAAGCTCCAACCAATACCCCATTCTGCCTTTCTTCAAATTCAGTTGACCAAATGAGGTATTTGACAAACTTATGTGTGCTATCAAAGCAAGTTAAGGTTTGAACAACCTTATCTTCAATAATCTTCAGCTGATCCTTCCATTCATGTGACTCATAAGGCCAATGATCACAATCAACAGCATAAATTGAATTTTCTGATTTTCTTTCAAGAGGGGAGAACATATCATCATGAATGCCATTTTCCCCACTAGATGATGCCTTGCAATCCTCCTATAGAGAAGACGCAACAAAGTTGTGATCTAACACACAACTCTTAGTAGAATTCGCCTCTCCATCACAAAACCTATCAATAGCAATCTCTACATCACCAATGTAGAGACTTGGGCATATTTCCCCTGTAGATGATTTTTCTTCAAGTACACCTGTTGTAACATACTGTTCCCCTTTAAAGTCATCCAGTGCACCCATCCCATTGGTGTCATCTGCACATGTAATCGAAATGGATGTTTCCACATCTTCAATATGCACACTCCCACAAGTTGTGGATGTATGCTCATCACTGATGGCTGCCATAGATAGCTGAGATTCAACTATGGGTGATGAAGATTGCGCCAAACTCAACTCCACGGTGAGCTCGTCCATCCAAATCTCTAACTCTTGAAGGGACATTTGAGTGCTCTTCAAGGAGTCCATGGTGACCTTAAGCTCATGAGTGAGTCTATCAACCTCCTCTTCTTTCCCTTTTAGTGCATCATAATAAATCTCATCAAGCATGAGAAAATGATCTCTATCTGCAAGGAGGTGAAGGTAATTAGATTTCATTACCCCAAAAGCTTCTCTAAATGCCCAAAGATCTGCAAGGGAAAGTTCTCCATCTAGGTCCTTATGTGTTCTTGAGATCCTCCAACAGCACGTTGCCATCAACCTCTATGTATCATCAAAAATTTTTAAGGCTGCAATAATCATATCCTCATTTACCTTCAATTGCCCTGCCAAGTGATGGAACCCCTGAGACATATCATCACCACACAAATTTCCTGGTTTATTACCAGCAACCTGTTTCCCAACTTTAGTTTCCTCTATGTTAGGTGCTAACACACCCGGATCATCATGAGCATCAGCACTAGGATAAGATATTGAATCATTATCATTAGCTGATTGGAAAACATCATCATGTATGCTATCACCATACCTGTCATGTGCACTGGTGGTATCCGCCTCATCTTTCTACCCAACTGCTAAATGAGGCTCCAATAACTCAGGATGCTCTAACAAAGTTGTTAGATTCTTCTGGTACCCTTGGAAGACTTGCAAAAACTCTGCCATGAGTTCACTGAAATTACCCTTTTTCTGATCAACCTCAGGCTGGCAGGATGCACAACTCTAATACCACTGTAATATCTGTTGTGACCTTTTTCACACATCACCCCATTCAAATGGGGACCCCCTAATTTTTGCTCCATTTTGGTCTTTTGGCTTTGCGTCTCTCTCTCTCTCTGGTCTTTCCGTCCTTTCGGGGATGTCCCATTGTTTGACCTAGGTTGAAATATTGGTTAAGTCTGCGAAATTAGGGTTTCCTATCATCCAGGCTTTTTAAAGGTCAAACTGAGTTATCAAATTGGAATCTGAGCTTAGTACAGCAATCACGAGGCTTCCAGCAGAGTCCCACTAAAATTTTATTGAATTCTGACCACTTACTATTTTTAGTAAGTGCACAATCTGGGATCATTTCATCAGGATTTTGGAATTCTGACTATTCCATCACATTCAGGTAACTCTCAACTACTTACATGTCAATTTTGGGCAGAATCAGACAACCTGTTATTTTTAGCAGTTCAGGCTTCAAGAGCCATTTGTAGGGTTCACACATATGATTTTCAAATGCATGTCTGGAGAATGTTTCTGGGTTTTTCAAGACCTTCGCAACGATGTAACATGCAAACCAAGGCGATCACTTTCAGAGTTCAGCCTTCGGAGGCTATTTTTAGGGTTTGCATATAGCGTTTTCAACGCATGCCCGGATATTCCTTCTAGGTTTTTCGGGAGCTTCGCAACTGTGTGACATGCAAGCAAAGAGGATCAAGTTTCGAGGACTTACTATTTTTAGCCAGTGCCCACCTGCAGACCAATTTTCTGGGTTTTTCTGGGTTTCTTGAGATCCCACAGGCAATATGGCATGCAAAATCATCCGGCATTGAATTGATCACTTCCCAAGACACTTACTATAAATAGCAGTTTCACTCCAGCCACTCGACACTTCAGTTCAACATACAAAGCGACATGCAGAAGAAACAAAGTCAAATGGAGACCGTTCAGGATACATGCAAGTCAAATTAGGGTTTCCACTTTTATAGGGGTTAAAATCCAGAAATGGTCAGAATGAAGCACCCCACCGATATCAGCATGCTTCAAGGTACCTGCTGGCAAAATTTGAGCGAAATCGAAGGACTTACTATTTTTAGTAAGTCAGGACACGGCTATAAATAGCAGGTTTGCGCCAAAGGTAGGTGTGAACAGGGCACTCAAGTTATCAGGATCAGGCATAGCAAGTTTCAAGTCAAACGGAGCTATAGAAGTCAGGCAACTTTGGAACTTACTATAAATAGCAGGTGGCTATAAATAACAGGTCAGAGCAAGGGACAGGCGAAAACAAGATCACAAGGCGAAGAGTATCATATGGTGAAAATTTCATGACAAACGGAGCTGTGGAGATCAAAATAGCAGACGACTTACTAAAAATAGAATGTGAAGGTGGAGGGCAGACAAGGGCATGAAAATTTTCTAAGTCATTGAAATGGAAGCTTCAAGGGTAAAATGCGCCCAAGAAGAGGAGTGTTGAAGTAAATTCTCCAAGTGTTAAAAATGAAAGCCCATGGGTTAATTTGCGCCCACATTGAAGGTGATCACTTAAAAATTTCCTAAGGCAAAAATGGAAGTTCCCCTAGTGAAATGCGCCCATGACGAAGAATCTAAGCTCACCCTATGAAATGCGCCCTCAAGTGAAAGCAGGCCATGTGAAATGTGCCTAGGGAGATAAAGAGGAAATAGAGCAATGAAAAGTCTAAGTGTTGAAACGAAAGTGCAAAAGGAAAAATGCGCCCACCTTATAAAGGCCGCTTCAAGGAAATGACTAAGGCAATGAAGTTAAACTAGCACATAAGAAATGCGCCCATCTCCAGCAAGGAAATGCGCCCAAGTCAAAAGATGAATAGAGGCTTGAGAAATTCGCTAAGGCAAAATGAGAGCTTGGAGTAGTGAATGCGCACAAGGTTGTTGGAGGCTTAAAAACGTCTAAGTCAAAAATAAGAGTGATCACCTCTCATATGCGCCCACCATGGAATGAAGCCTCTGAAAATATTCAAGGCAAAATGAAAGCTTCAAGGCTGAAATGCACCCAGCAAGTGTTGAGGGGTGGTGTGAAATAAACTAAGGCAATTGAAATAAAAGTTGAGGTTGCAAAATGCACCCATCTCCAGCTAGTCAAAATGCGCCCAAGTCAAAGGATGAATGAAGGCTTAAACGTCTAAGGCATTGAGAATCAAAGTTGGAGGGGCTAAATGTACCCAAGGCTGAGACATGAAGTGGAGACTTTGTTAAGGTAGAAACAAAAGCATGATATGCTGAATGCGCCCAGGGGGGAAAACATGTTGAGAATGTCTAAGGCATGGGAAGCAAACAAGAGGTAAAGGAGTTCCTAAGGCATGAAAATTTGCCTAAGGCAAAAATAAAAGTAACTCATATCATATGCGCCCAAGACATACAATGCTGGAATTATTTTCTAAGCCATGGGAATAAAATTAAAAGGGTAGAAATGCGCCTGAGCAAATTGATGAAAGTGTCTGAAATTTTCAAAGGCATCGAGATTTAAAAGCCACCTAGATGAAATACGCCAATGGAAAGGGATTCAAATTTGTTTCTAAGTATGTGTGAGGTGAAGGCGTGAGGAAATGAAATATCAAAGAGGTGTGAAAATGTTCGAAATTTTTTCAAGTGAAATCAATATTTCACTAGAGGAGAAATGCGCCCTTGATATGGATGAATTTTATTTTATTTTTTTCCGAAGACATTTAAACGAAGTGGGTGAAGTGATGAAATTTTATTTTCAAAGCGGAAACAGTTGATGAATATTTTCCATGGGTCAAGTGGAAAATTAAATGAACCTCTTTAAAATGCACCCATGAGTTGACAGAGTTTAAATTATTTTCCCAAGGGAAAATTTTAATATTTTTAGAGGGGATTCGTTTTGCCTAGATTATTTTCCTAACGGAAATTAAATCTCAGAGGATGGATTATTTTGAGCAAGCAAGTGATTTTGGATCTACGGAATTGAATATTTTAAAGAGAAGTTTTAAAATGTCTAAGGCAAATTTCGTGAAATTGAAGATTTAAATGACAGACATTTTAACAGGTTGGAAATGAATTTGCAACTCCCATGAATTTTTCGAATTGAATTTAATTAAACACTGCGAGGATTTTAAAATGGAATTTTCAATCAAGTCAAACGATTTTCTCGCGAGTTGTTAAATTACTGAGAGTTAACTGGCAAACTAGAGGGAAAAAATTCGAATTTTTGCAAGGAAAGAATCCTCATTAATGGCAACTGCCATAATGACTGGCCGATGACTAGCCCACTACTGCGCCTGAATTAGAAGATTCTGAGTGAAGAGAGTGGTGAATTGATGAAGGTGCTAAAAATAGCTCCAGCACTACTTGGCAGGATTCTTCATGAAGAGTTATTTAAACAACCCCATTTCTCTCATTTCTTCACACATTTCGAAGTGCTTGGAATTGCTAAAGTGAAGAATTTTGTGAGAGATTGAAATCTTTTTCGAGGTTGCTGAAAGTGAGCTTGAGTTTTTATTTTCTAAGTACGAAGTTGCTGGAGAATTTAATTCTCAAGTTGCTAAGAGTTTATTTTTTTCAAAGAGCTGAGAGTTTTTGCTGCGAATTTCAAAATTATTTGTGCCGGAGAATTTATTTCTTCTTGTTGTTGAGAGTTGAGGTGCTGCACATTTCGCAGTGCAATACTGGAGAGCTGAGATTTTATTTCCAGATTGTTGAAGTCACTGTGAAATTGCAGAAGATTTCTTATTTTCCTGGAGATCTTCATCTTCAAGTTGCTGAAAGTCGAAGTGCTGGGAGTTGAAAGTGTTTGAGTTCTTGTAATTGCTGGTGGTTTTTATTCTTCTAGCTGCTGAAGTTAAAGGCTGAAGTTGACAAAGTGAAGTCAAGGTTCGAATTATTTGTGCTGGAGAAATTAGCTACATTGCTGAAAGTTATTAGCTTGCTGCGTTTTTTCTTCACCAGTCAGAAGTGCAGTTGCTGAGAGTTTCTCTAAGCTCAGAGTTTTTCATATAGTTCGAGGTTTGGAGTTAGAAATTTATGCTGAGGAATTTTATTTTCAAAGCTAACTCCGTATTCGCGGCCATCTCGGAAGTTGTTTTATTTTATTAAAATCTGCAGTCTAGCTTATTATTCTATTTTATTTTTGCAGATGGCTGGCACAAAAGATGTTGCAAGAACAAGCAGAGCTGCAAATACTGAAGCAGGCAAGGCAAGCTCATCCCGACAGGCAATGATCAAAAGGCTCACCAAGCCATTTCTTCCGAAGTCGGCAATTACTTCGAAGTTGGCTGGATTAAATGACACCAACCTCGGTTCATTTAATCTGAATGCACTCAAATCAAGGATGTACGGACTGGGAGGTCATCAACCGTCAGTCACGGCACACAACATAATGAAAAGTGGAATCTACGCAGCTACTGGTTTTCCACCAGCAATTCAGTGTCCGGAATTAATCATGGAATGCGCAAATTGCTACAAGCCAGAGCGTAGAACGATTGTCTCTCCCGATGGCAGACTACTTGCCAACTTCACGCCGGATGCCATCGGAGAGGCATTTGGGATTCCAACTACCGAGAAGATGTTATACAGAACAAAGGAAAGGGTGGATAAGATGTACTCCTCCTTCGAAAGGGTTGCCGCAGTCATCAACAGAGTCTGGACACAAAAGCCAAACCACCCTGCACTAAACTCCCAAAACAGATAATTGCCGAAGATGTGAAACAGGAATACTGCGACTTGATAATGATGCTGAGTTGAATAAATGGGAGTGCGCAGGCCTAAATCTTCGAGCCTTGGATGTTCTACTTCATCGAGATCATCTTGGAGGGAAAGGAGTGTGTTGATTGGGCTAGGATGATTAGCGATAACATTGATGAACAATTCAGGAGCCTAAGGAGGACGAAGACTTTCTATATGAGCTCGTACGTGATATATATGTTGGCCAGGATGACCAAGTACAAAGGGATTATGTACAAGGAGCCAATTGGCTGTGCCCTTGACTAGTTCAAAATCCATGAAGCCTGCACACAGTTATATTTGGCTAACCCTGCCAACTACAAGCAGGCAAATGATGCATTTACAATGCATATTGCAAGGACCCTTCAGCAAAGAACGCAGCAAAGAATATCAAAAGAAGCACAGACGTTGATCAAAGAATATGGATATTGGCTCATCCAATTTCCGAAATTCACATAGATTAGGCTGCAGGGGTTCACCTCGTATCCATACCGATTACCGAGGTACCCCACCAATCAAATAGTAATGCTGGAAGTATCTAGGCAATTGATTGCCTATGATAAGATTCAGAAGAAGAAAAAGAAGGGTGGACTTGACTTCCCTATCGCCATAGGGAATTCCACTGAGGTGTGTCCCTCCTTGCAGGCAGCTCGAGAGGCAGAGGATGAGCTGCAATTCTATCATCTATCGTATCACACAGGCAGGCAGGATTTCGATCCTTATAGAAACATCCGAATGGTGCAGAATGTTGAATACAGGCACAAGGCTCACATAGAAGATTTTTGGGCAAATGTTGTCGATGAGGTTGAAATAAGGAGAAGGATGTTTACCAGACTCCCTCTCAAGTTGATCAGGGAGTGTGAGATCATTCCAGTCCCCGACTAGGTGGAGGAAGATGTCAACGTTATACAGCCTGACTATGAGTCAGTCAGGGATACTCTGGTCCCACCACCTGATTGGTCCGAGCCAGAAATCATGGACTTGGACACGCTCTCTATTTCGGTGATGACTTTCACAAGGGCTTCGGTCGATAGGCATGTATGCAGACTTAAGAGCAGATCAATCGCCCTTACTTATGACTTGATGGGTGATCAAAGGCCACTATCGGCGAGAAGAGGAAAACAAGTTGCCCAAGCGCCGGAAGCACAAGCAGAAGTACCAACCCAGCCAATACCTTTGAGGATGGAACAAGCATCACCTATGCACTCACAAACTCAGTCTTTGAGTTTGAGAGTGATTTCATTATTCGCTGATCAGAGGGCAGGATTGGATGAAGAGCGGGAACTTGAGGAAGTGGATCAGCCCAACGTCCGAGAATCAGATAGTATAAGTGTCAGTGCATCCAGGGGTGGCCAACAAGGAGAGGAAGAGGAAATAGTAGCCGATACCCGTTTCTAGCAGATGTTGGACATGGCATTGGAGGAAGAGGAAAACACAGAACAGGGGACCCAAGGGTCAGGAGATACTCAGCTCGTAGAAGATGATGAGCCCGAGCAGAATAGTGCAAGAAGAGAAGAAGTACACGAGGTGGAGGCAACAGAAGAGCAGCCCCTCGTCATTTGCAATCCACAGCAGACAGTGCCGGATTGGCTTTCAGATAGAATGAGAAGAGACCCCGAGGATGATACGGATCCAGCCGTCGAGATGGAGGAGTTCCTCAGAAGAATTAAAGCGCCACTAGAGAAGAAGAGAGCCAGGAAGTTTTCGAAGATCTCAACTGATGAGTCGGGCTCTCGCACGCTTCAGGTTGCTATCCCGAGGGAGGAGTGTGATCGAGCCGAGGAGAGGCCTGAAAATTACGTGATCACCATTGTAGAGTTGGGTCGTCCTACGGGAGCCCAAATTGTTGAGGAGTTTGATAACTCCTATCAGGCGCTGAGAGACCAGTTGCTTCGCACGGAGGGGAAGTATAAGAAATTAAAGAAGGAGCACAAAACCTTGATAGGATATGTGCAAAGTCTGGCACGTCCAGGTGAGCAGGCAAACCCAGCAATAGAACTCCCACCAAAGCTTCCGAGGGAGTCAGTTATTGGCTTAGAAGATTTAAAGAAGATGGAAATGGAAGCGGACAAGTGGGTTAGCCATGTTCGTGCTAAGACAGGGAAATTCATGGAGGACCTTGCCAATGCTTATCAGCAGGCCTCAAATATTTTGGTACGAATTGACATTGTGGATCAAGCCTGGGGCGATACCCGCATCTATCAGACGAAGACTGTACTTCGTTTGAGGGCTTTGATGCATATACCTCTAGAGACCCTGGTGGGTGGAGTTGTAATTCAGGAAGGTGACAGGTATGATTTCACCAGTTGGTACTCCTCGATGGTCACAGGCCGTGGGTTTCACGATGCAGCAAGGGAAAATTTGGCCAGAGTTAGGAAAGCAATGGGCGACATCTTGGAGGGAGTCCTTAATACATTAGAGGCCATATTTGCTAGAAGGTTGGCTCCAAAGGAAATAACTGCTGATGGCTTGAGAGACAAACTAGCTCCATTCTTCTCAGCTGCAAGGTTGCTTGTCCAGGATGACTTTGAGAATGTCTCCACTTTCTCTAGTATAATTCAGAATACCCAGGACACCTTGGTGGCATGGAGAAAGTCTTACACTTGGCACGAACAGACGGTGGCAGTCTTGGATTTCAGCTCAACCATATTCCACCGATTTCCGCTCAAGAGGTTGAGGCGGTGTTGACCCGGTTGATCGCATTTGTTGTTCGGGAGAAGGACAATGGGAACACTTTGCTGGATGAGGATCTTCTAGAAGATGGTGATGGGCATTAATTGCTCATTATGGTTCCTGCAGGGGAGTGGAGAATATTCTGTGCATTTATTGCCCACTCCTCTCTGCGGTGATTTTTAGGGCAGAAACCCTAATTAGGGCATAGGTGGCTCAATCTGAGCCCTTTATTGTAATCAGATCTGAACCGTCCACTGAATTGGACTCATTATAAAAGGGGCATCCCCCCTCATTTGTAAATTATTAGAATTAGAATCAGATCAAGATTAGAGCTAGAGAGTAGAAGGCATATAGCATTTAGCTTAGAAGTTAGCTTAGATTGAGGAGGGAAGAAAACTTTCCTTTGAAAGTTTTGTAAACGGTTGTTGTGAACACTTTTCATAATACAAAGAGTTTCATTGCTTGGTGATTTCTTCTTTTGTTATGAGTAGCTAGCAAGGCCATTTCATCTTTCCAATTCAAGATAGATAGAGTAAAATAGACTTTTAATTCATGCAAGTAGTCGTTAATTGTGGGGTGTGGTGTTTAGTTTGGACAAATCTTCCTTTATCCATACCACTAGCGGGTTTGCTAACAGTAAGTCTGCCCTGCGTGGTCAATTGGAATTTCAGTACCTAACTTCGATTGTGATTCATATGTGTTCACTTGCATTGTTGTGATGGGGTGCGCATGTTGAATCATAATTTGAATATCTTATTCATCCTTTGAAGATTGCACCTACTTTGTCAGAGTTGTCCGAAGGGGAGGCGAAACAAAGTTTGGTTTGAAGATTGTTGAAGCTAATCCTCACATTCCACCTTTTAGAAGTAGATTGTAGAATTCCTATCCCTAGCCCTTTAAATTCAGTATTTCCCCGATTAATTTAGGAGTCAGAGCAATATTGTCAAATCATTCATGTCTTAACTGCTTCACAAAATCAAACAACTACGTAAGTCCCCTTGAATACCCAACATATTCACATCAACCAACTAAGTCTATTCGCGATAAAAGGAACCTTGGAGTTGACCGCATGAACTTTCATGCAATCTTAGCATGCAGAATATTTTGATCAAGAGAGAATAGAGTGACCGTTGGACATTTTATTCTGTGTTGGTGTTGTCATAAAACACACGTCAACAATATCCCCTTTAGATTTGATAGATATTTTTCTTAATATTCTCAGTTTGACATATTGGAATTGTCAAACAATTCGCATACGTTTACTGACAAAGTACATTAACTTGTTGATTCATGAAACTATCAATACCAATAAATTCTTGCAATACTGATCTGATTTGTTTCATTCATTCATAGCAGATACATGTCTATGGAAAAGCAACATTAACATAATCTAAAACTGAAATACGTGAATGATACAAACTACTATTCATAAAATCAGGATGTTTGACATTCAACTTGGATACTACAAACAAGTATGCACTTAGCAAATGGACTAAGCAAGAGTACCTTCAAAATTATGTGTCTTCTTGCTGCTAAAGGTCTGAAATGTCTTCAAATTCACCCTCAAATGCTCATACAAAGATTGCTACAGGTCTGCCGTGATATTTCAATCATATCACAATCCATAAACCACCAAACCCAGCCTTTAATACTCAGAAAATGTAACTAGGGAGTCCGCTCTAGCAACTAAATGCAAGCGAAGGCACTGGGTGATTCATATAAGAAATTCCAGTCACTTCCTTTACCCTTCAAACTGATCCAGACCTGTTAGGAACCCTTAGATGCCTCCAAAGATTATTTTACAGCCTTCAAACACAAGAAAAATGCCTCACAATTTCCCATGTGCCAATACCCAAGTTGGGTGTTGCCTACAACGGGCGACTTGGGCTAGAAAAATAAATGCCAAACCCAAACCCACATATTATATATGCATCCTCATCGCCTAACCATAAGAAAACATTTAAGAAAATACCTAGAATAATATATGTTTGATTTTCAGAGATATGAGCAAAAATGTGAATCTCAGGGTAGCTGGAATTGTACGGCCAGCACTAGAAAATGTCTCCAAAAACTCTTGAAACTCGAACAGCATTAATAAGCCAGCACTGGAAATATAAATTAATTGGATATACAAGAAACTCTTCCAAATTGAAAGAGGATTCACTATATGAATGTATCTGACCAATATATATCAATATTCTACAAATTTGTCTGTGAAGGAGACTCACAAATTTGGAACAACTGTTATCGTGCACACGCAAGAAACCTAGATGATTTCTCTTGCTACCAGCTAGGGAGGAATCTTTCACCACCAAAATCGGATTTGATAAATGAGCTCCACCTGAAAATCAAACAAATAATAATAATCTTCACATAATGAGAAATGAGCTCTCATGTCCTTTTTATAATACCTTTTTAGTTTTCCTGCCAAAATCAATTAGTTCATTATTATAAAGTGACTTTATTAAATTATCTTTTAAATATTCCCCAACGTCACTTTATAACTGCATTTAATTTAATCATTTGATATTACCTTTATAATTGCACTTTTTGCCAGGTAACATTAAATAATTAAATTAATTAATATTTGAGAGGTGGGATTGAAAATGGGGACATTATAGCATGTGCTCGACATTTTGAATAAAGGACAACATGGACCATGTCATCAAGTAATTGGGTAATATGTAGTTTAGATGCAAATACTTTTGATTTGGTGTTAGGATTCCAATCTTTTAAGGAGACTTGATTGGTTAATTTGGAGGAATGTGAAAAACAATATGATAATGCCTTGTAGGATTGCCTAAAGAAGCTTGCATGGAGATGGTTGAATTAATCCAAAGGACCTTCACAATTATTTCAAAGAAGAACTCAATTTGATAATCACAATTTTGAACAAGGTGAAAGGGCAAGTTGAAGGGAAAACTTTCAAGAATTGGATGTTCGTTCTTATTACTCATATGCAAGGGGAAGAAACATATTGATTGGGGGCATGTCATCAGCAATTGCATCCACACCCAATTAATGAATTTTTTGAGACCAAATCTTTTCACATGGTGTCATATTTAGTATATTAATTAGTTCAAGCTCAAGCATTCACCAAGTTAGAAAAAGTTCAAGTAAAAGGTTGCTTTTTCACAAAATATTCCTAGTTGGAATAAAAAGAGAGCATGAAACACTACAAAAGGGTAAATGGCATTTTCTTGATACTAACAATCAAAGATTTGAAAAATAAACATTGTGTCCACATTTCAAAGCATGCTAGGATGGTTATTCAAGAGTGGGTTGATTGGTTTATTTAATTTTTGTCATGTCCCCTTTTCAAAATTAGTTCCATTGGGAGAGCCCATAGCCTAATTCTTTGTTTCAAATAGACTAAACAATAAATTGAGGGAAATGACTAATAATAGTATTTTAAGTTTATCCCAATCACTTTATTTAATATGAGCAACTTAATTATTATTATTTTATTTTCAAACACTTTGGAGGACCCAAAAGGAAAATATAAAATAGGCCGAATTGGTCATTTGGAGCATCCAAGTTTGATGGCATCAATTTCATTTCCAAATGGAGCACTTGAGGACGAAAGCCCTTTTGTGTGAGAGATTCGCCAGACAAAACCCCTCTTGGTTTTCCATTGTTGGATTTTGGGACAAAATCCTCTTATCCATTTGAAGTGATTCCATATGGGGATCACATTTGTGCTGATTTGTTGAAAATTAATCACCAAGGATTGAGATGATTGAGTAATTGCCAGCAAATCTATCCAATATCATCACAACATCAATATTTACTAAGATTTGGATGTCTAGCTTTTGCATTTGCCTCACATAATTATCAGCAAGTTTACAAGCATTTATTATTGTTCCAACAATCACCGTACCATCTGGGGATCACCATACAATAACCCCTTTCTAGTCGCCATAACTCAAATCTGAGTTGTAAGAGGTTGCCTTGCTTCTGCACTACCCTGTTCATAGGCTGCACCTAAGGCTCTAGTACTGTACAGCCATAGCGCCAACCATACTGTCATAACAACACTTGTTTTGCTCAAATCTGCACCCATTACAATCTAATTTTATCTCATTATTCCAGCTGCCATTCCATTATTGATATTCACTGAGTTGGGTATTCGTACAATCATAGGAAGTTGGATCGCTACATTTGTAAGTGGAATTACATCATTTTATATTGGTATTTGTGCTGATCACTGTTGACGTGCTTTTTATGACAGCGCCAGCACAGAATAAAGTTGTCCAACGGTCACTCTATTCTCTCTTGATCAAAGTGTCCCACATGCTAAGATTGCTTGGAAGTTCATGTGTTCGACTCCAAGGTTCCTTTTATCGCGAATAGACTCAGTTGATTGATGTGTTTTGTTGGTTATTTCAAGGGGACTTACGTAGTTGTTCGACTCCGTGAAGCAATTAGGACATGAATGATTTGGCAATATGTTCTGGTATCTAGCCTGACTCGGAAAATGCAGAATTTAAAGGGGATAGGGATAGGGATTTTACAAATCTACTTCTAAAGGGTGGAGGACGAGGATCGACTTAAACAATCTTCAAACCAAACTTTGCTTTGTCTCCTTTCGAACAACTCCGACAAAGTTGGTGCAATCTTCAAAGGATGAGAAAAGTGTTCAAACTATGACGCAACATGTTCATACCGTCAATACGACGCATACAAACATATGAACCATAATCGAAGTTAAGTGCTGATACTCCAGTTGACCACGCAAGGCGAACTTACCATCAGTAAGCCCGCTAGTGGTATGGATGAAAGAAGATATGCTCAAATCACAACGCCACACTCCACAATTAACAACTACTTGCATGAAATAAAAATCTACTTTACTCTATCTACCTTGAATTGGAAAGACGAAATGGCCTTGCTAGCTACTCATAACAAAGAAGAAATCACCAAGTAATGAAACTCTTTGTATTATGAAAAGTGTTCACAACAACCTTTTACAAAACTTTCAAAGGAAAGTTTTCTTCCCTCCTCAATCTAAAGCTAACTTCTAAGCTAAATGCCTTCTACTCTCTAGCTCTGATCCAATTCCAATTCTAATCTCTAATTCTAATTATCTTACAAATGAGGGGGGATGCCCCTTTTATAATAAGTCCAATTCAGTGGACGGTTCAGATCAAATTACAATGAAGGGCTCAGATCGAGCCACCTATGCCCTGATTAGGGTTTCTGCCCTAAAAACCGCCACAAAGAGGAGTGGGCAATGAATGCACAGAATATTCTCCACTCCCCTGCAGGAATCATAATGAGCAATTAATGCCCACTACCATCATCAAGAAGATCCTCATCAAGCAGCGCGTTCCCACTGGCCTTCTCCCGGATAGCAAACTCGATCAACCGGGCCAATACTGCTTCAACCTCCTGTGTAGAGATCGGTGGAATATGGTTGAGCTGGAACTCCAAGACTGCTACCGTCTGTCCGTATCTGGTGTAAGATTTTCTCCATGTCACTAAGGCGTCCTGGGTATGCTGAATTATACTAGAGAACGTGGAGACATTCTCAAAGTCATCCAGGACAAGTGACCTCGCAGCTGAGAAGAATGGAGGCAGTCTACTTTTCAAGCCATCAGCAGTTATCTCCTCTGGGACCAACTTTCTAGCAAATATGGCTTCTAATGTATTGAGGACTCCCCCCAAGATGTTGCCCATTGCTTTCCT
The DNA here is from genome assembly GCA_007115665.2 of Sequoiadendron giganteum. Lineage (NCBI taxonomy): Eukaryota > Viridiplantae > Streptophyta > Pinopsida > Cupressales > Cupressaceae > Sequoiadendron > Sequoiadendron giganteum. The sequence goes on along the minus strand of CM021108.1, from coordinate 362,629,673 downwards.
CACTTTAGCTGAATCTGCCCTTGCTGCGTCGTGAAATCCACGGCCTGTGACCACCGAGGAGTACCAACTGGTGAAATCATACCTATCACCTCTCTGAATTACACCTCCATCCACCAAGGTTTCTAGAGGTATATGCATCAAAGCCCCCAAACGAAGTACAGTCTTCGTTTGATAGATGCGAGTATCACCCCAGGCCTGATCTACTATATCCATCCGTGCCAAAATACTTGAGGCCTGTCGATAAGCATCGGCGAGGTCCTCCATGAATTTCCCTGTCTCAGTATGAACACGGCTAACCCACTTGTCCGCCTCCGTTTCCATTTTCTTCAAATCCTCTAAGGCAACAACTGACTCCTTCGGAAGCTCTGATGGACGTTCCACTGCTGGGTTTGCTGGTTCACCTGGATGTGCTAGATTTTGCACGTATCCTATCAAGGTTTTGTGCTCCTTCTTCAATTTCTTATACTTCCCCTCCGTGCGGAGCAACTGATCCTTCAATGCCTGATAGGAGTTATCGAACTCCTCGATAACTTGGGCTCCCGTAGGACGACCCAACTCTACTGTGGTGATCACGTAATTTTCAGGCCTCTCCTCGGTTCGATCACAATCTTCCCTCGGAATAGCCACCTGAAGCGTGCGAGAGCCTGACTCGTCGGTCGAGATCTTTGAAAACTTTCGGGCCCTTTTCTTCTCTGGTGGCGCACTGATCCTCCTGAGGAACTCCTCCATCTCAATGGCCGGATCCGTGTCATCCTCGGGTTCTCTCCTCATTCTGTCGGAAAGCCAATCAGGCACTGTCTGCTGTGGATTACAAATGACAAGGGGCTGTTCTTCTATTGCCTCCATCTCGTGCACTTCCTCTCTTCTTGCACTGGTTTGCTCAGGCTCATCCTCCTCTATAAGCTGGGTATCTCCCGACCCTTGGGTCCCCTGTTCTGTGTTTTCTTCTTCTTCCAAAGCCGTGTCCAACATCTGCTGAAAATGGGTGTCGGCCATTGTTTCCTCTTCCTCCTCCTGTTGGCCGCCCCTGGATAGACTGACACTAGCTGATTCCCGGGCGTTGGGCTGATCTACCTCCTCAAGTCCCCGCTCTTCCTCCAATCCTGCCCTCTGATCGGCAAATAATGAAACCACTCTCAAACTCGAAGACTGAGTTTGTGAGTGCACGGGTGATGCTTGTTCTATCCTCAACGGTATCGGTTGGGTTGGCACTTCCACTTGTGCCCTCGATGTCTGAGCAATTTGTTTCCCCTTTTTTACCGATAACGGCCTTGGGTCACCCATCAAGCTATAAGTAAGGGCGATCGACTTGCTCTTGAGTCTGCATACATGTCTGTCGAGCCAAGTCCTGGTAAAAGTCATCACCGGGATAGAAAGAGTGTCCAAGTCCATGATCTCTGGCTCGGACCAATCAGGTGGTGGGACAGGAGTATCCCTAACTGAACCATAGTCGGGTTGCATGACGTTGACATCCTCCTCCACCTGGTCGGGAATTGGAATAATCTCACATTCTCTAATCAACTTGAGAGGAAGTCTGGAAAACATTCTTCTTCTTATCTCAGCCTCATCCACTGCATTTGCCCAAAAGTCCTCCAGATGAGCTCTGTGCCGGTATTCAACGTTCTGTATCATCCGGATGTTCCTGTAAGGATCGAAATCTTGCCTGCCTGTGTGATATGACAAATGATAAGATTGCAGCTCGTCCTCTGCCTCTCGGGCTGCCTGCAAAGAGGGACACACCTCAATGGAATTTCCCATGGTGATAGGGAAATCAAGTCCACCCTTCTTTTTCCTTTTCTGAATCTTATCGTAGGCAATCAATTGCCTAGATACCTCAAGCATTACTATGTGATCAGTGGGGTATCGTGGTAACCGATACGGATACGAAGTGAACCCCTGCAGCCTAATATATGTGAATTTCGGGAATTGGATGAGCCAATACCCATATTCCTCAATCAATGTCTGTGCTTCTTTAGATATTCTCTGCTGCGTCCTCTGCTGAAGTGTCCTCGCAATGTGCATTGTGAATGCATCATTTGCCCGTTTATAGTTGGCAATGTTAGCTAAATGTAGCTGTGTGCAGGCTTCATGGATTTTGAATTGACCAGGGGCACAGCCGATTGGCTCCTTGTACGAAATCCCTCTGTACTTAGTCATTCTGGCCAACATGTAAATTACATATGAGCTCATGTAGAAAGTCTTCGTCACCTTCAAGCTCCTGAATTGCTCATCGATGTGGTTGCTAATCATCCTAGCCCAATCGACACACTCCTTTCCCTCCAAGATGATCTCGATGAAGTAGAACATCCAAGGCTCGAAAATGTAAGCCTGTGCACTCCCATTTACCCGGCTCAACATCATTATCAAATCACAGTATTCTTGTTTCACGTCCTCGGCAATTATCTGCTTTGGGAGCTTAGTGCGGGGTGGCCTCGGCTTCTGCATCCAAACTCTGTTGATGACTGCAGTGACTCTTTCGAAAGAGGAAGAGTACATCTTGTCTGCCCTTTTGTTTGTCCTGTATAACATCTCCTCAGCAGTTGGAATCCCAAATGCCTCTCCGATGGCATCCGGTGTGAAGTTGGCGAGCAGTTTACCATCCGGAGAGACAATCGTCCTACGTTCTGGCTTGTAGTGATTGGCGCACTCCATAATTAGCTCCGGACACTGAATTGCTGGCGGAAAACTAGCAGCTGCGTAGATTCCACTCTTCATTATATTATGTGCCGTGACTGATGGTTGATGGCCCCCTAGCCCGAACATCCTCGATTTGAGTGCATTTAGATTAAATGAACCAAGGTTGGTGTCATTTAATCCCGCCAACTTTGAAACTATTGCTGACTTTGGGAGAAATGGCTTAGCGAGCCTTTTAATCATTGCCTGCCGGGATGAGCCAGCCTTGCCTGCTTCAGTGTTTGCAGCTCTGCCTGCGGCTCTGCTTGTTCCTGCAACATCCTTTGCTCCGGCCATCTGCAAAATAAAATAGAATAGCAATAAGCTAGGCTGCAGATTTTTTAAATAAAATGAAGTAACCTCCGAGACGGCTGCGAATGTGGAGTTAGCTTTTTGAAAATAAAAATCTCAGCATAAATTACTAACTCCAAACCTCGTACTGTATAAAAAACTTCAAGCTTATAAAGAATCTTTCAACGACTGCACTTCCGACTGGCGAAGAAAATTGCAGCCAACTACCAACTTTCAGCAATGTGGATACTTTCTCAGCACAAAATGAATTTCTGCAACTCAACACTCTGCAGCAACTTCAACAAATAAACCTTCCAGCAACTCCGGAAAACAACTTCAACCTTCAACTTCGAAATTGCAGCAACACACTTTCAGCTTTTCGAAAGAAAGAGTCTCGGCAAATGAAAATTTCTCCAGCACTTCGTACTTTCAGCAACTCAACACTCCGAAATAAAATAAACTCTCAAAGAATTTCTCTCCTCAACCACTTGGAAAATATTTCAATCTCTCAAGAACTTCTTCAGCAACTTCAACTTCGAAACAATGTGAGGAGAAATGAGAGAAGAGATTGTTTAAATAACTCTTCTCGGAGAATCCTGCTAAGTAGTGCTGGGGCTATTTTTAGCACCTTCATCAATTTTCCACTCTCTTCGTTCGGAATCTTCTAATTCAAGCGCAGTAGTGGGCTAGTCGTCAGCCGGTCATTATGGCAGTTGCCATTAATAATGATTCCTTCCTCTTCAAATTTCGAATTTTCCTCTTAGTCTGCCAGTTAACTCTTGGCGATTTAAACAACTCGCGAGAAAAACAATCACTTGACTTGATTTAAAATTCCATTTTAAAATCTCGCAGTGTTTAAATAAATTCAACTCGAAAAATTTCGTGGGAGTTGTAAATTTATTTCCAACTTTTAAAATGTCTGTCATTTAAATCCTCGATTTCATAAAATTTGCCTTAGACATTTTAAATTCTCTCATTAAAATGTTCAACTCTGGGTGATTAAAAATTATTCGCCTGCTCAAAATAATTCACCCTTTGAGATTTAACTTCCATCAGGAAAATAATCTAGGCAAAACGAATTTCCTCTGAAAATATTAAAATTTCCCTTAGGAAATAAATTTTCAAACTCTGTTAACTAATGGGTGCATTTTAAACGGGTTCATTTGATTTTCACTTGACCCATGGAAAATATTCATCGATAGCAAATCTTCCCCTTGAAAAATATTCGTCAACCTTCAACTGCCTTTGGAAAATTTTAAAACTCATCAAATCATCCTTCCATGCCAAGGGCGTATTTTTCCCATTTAACTTTTAATTCCCACGCCTTAGGAATTCTTCACTTGTTTTCTTCTTGGGCACACTTTACCTAGTGAAATTTTATTTCACTTAGGAAAATTTCTTTATTTTACACTTCAGGCGCATTTGAGGGGGGAAGCTTTCTTTAACACTTAGGAAATTTCCTCAACATTCTTACTCCAAGGTGGGCGCATTTACATATGCAAGCTTTTACTTTCACACGCCTTAGAGAATTCTCCCATCTTTACTCACCTTCAGCTCATGGGCGCATTTGATACTCTCAACTTTTGCTTTTAATGCCTTAGAAATTTTCTCAAGCTCACTTTACACCTTGGGCGCATATGACCTAGTGAGGTTTTATTTCACACGCCTTAGAAAAATAATCCTCAACTCCTCTTCATCATGGGCGCATTTGCTAGGCCAAGCTTTCACTTTCAAAGACTTAGAAACTTTGCATGCCATTCTTCATCTTCTTGAGCGCATTTCACATGGGGAGCTTTCATGTTGAGGGCGCATTTAGGAGTACTTGCTTCCATTTTTATTACTTAGAGAAAATTTTTTTCTCATTACCCCCTTGGGCGCATTTTAGACTGGGTGCTTTTGCTTTCATACTTAGAAATTTTTTTATGCTTTATCCTTGCTTCAAGGTGAGGGCGCATTTAGGGGGGTGGTATTTTCAAGTGAGGGCGCATTTCTACCCCTCCACTTTCATTTCAATGCCTTAGTTTATTTTCAAACTTCTCAACACTTCCAAATACCTTGGGCGCATTCACCACTTCCAGCTTTCATTTTCCATACATAGGCGTTTTTCACATGTAAGCCTTGACTTGAGGGTGCATTTCATAGGGTGAACTTTCAACTTCAATGCCTTAGGCGTTTTCCTTGTTAACCTCTCCATGGTGGGCGCACTTTGATGGGGTATCTTCAAGATGAAGGCGCATTTCATAGGGTGAGCTTTCAACTTTGCCTTAGGCGTTTCAATGCCTTCATCACTTTCTTCAAGGTGAGGGCGCATTTAGGGGCGGTTAGCTCTCAACTTAACACTTAGGAAAAATTTTGATACCCCTTGAGCTTATGGGCGCATTTTGCCCCTCAAGCTTTTGTTTTCACCACTTAGGAAATTTTGACTTGGCCTCACAACCTTGGGCGCATTTTCATATGCCCACTTTTGTTTTTGCCTTAGAAAATTTTTTCACCTTTTCTCCTTCTTGAGGGCGCATTTCACAGGGTGAACTTCTATCTTCAATGCCTTAGCCGTTTTTCACTAGGCAACATCTTCCTTGGGTGCATTTTGAGGTATGAGCTTTTGTTTCATGCCTTAGAAACTTTCAAGGCTTCTATCAAGGTGGGCGCATTTGCTATGCTCAATTTTAAATTCTGCCTTAGACAATTTTCAAGCTATCAATCTGTGAGGTGGGCGCATTTTGAAGGGGATACTTTCATTTTCCCACACTTAGAATATTTTCCTTGCCTCTGCCTGTCTTTGTTTATGCATTCTATTTTTAGCAAGTTGTGCTATTTTTAGCAAGTCCCTTGATTTTCAACCTCTAAGGCTCCGTTTTGCCTGAAAATTTCATCATATGATCTTCTTCACCTTGTGAACCTGTTTTGCCAGTCCTCTGCCCTGACCTGCTATTTATAGCCACCTGCTATTTATAGTAAGTTTTGACTTTCTGACTTCAGTAGCTCCGTTTTGCCTGAAAGTTGCAACGCTTGATCTTGATAGCTTGAGTGTCACTCTGATGCCAACCTCGGGTGCAGACCTGCTATTTATAGCCGTGCCCTGACTTACTAAAAATAGTAAGTTCTCCGATTTCGCTCAAATTTTGCCAGCAGGTACCTTGAAGTGTGCTGACATGGGTGGGGTACTTCGTTTCGGCTATTTTTGGATTTTACCCCCTATAAAAGTGGAAACCCTAATTTGACTTGTATGTATCCCGAACGGTCTCCGTTTGACTTCGTTCCTTCTGCATGTCGTTCTGTTTGCTGAACTGGAGTGTTGGGCGGCTGCCAGAGTGTACCTGCTAAAAATAGAAACTACCTGAAAAGTGACTCATCCACTGCCGGATGGTTTTGCATGTCATATTGCCCGCGGGATCTCAAAAAACCCAGAAAAACCCAGAAAACTGGTCTGCATGCATGCACTGGCTAAAAATAGTAAGTCCTTAAACTTTGATCTTCTCCGCTTGCAAGTCACACCGTTGCGAAGCTCTCGAAAAACCCATAAAGAAAAACCCGACATGCGTTGAAAAACACTGCATGCGAACCCTAAAAATAGCCTCCGAAGGCTGAACTCTGAAAGTGGTCGTCTCGGTTTGCATGTTACATCACTGCGAAGGTTTTGGAAAACCCAGAAGGATTCTCCAGACATGCATCTGAAAAGCTCATGTGGAAACCCTGAAAATGGCTCTTGAAGCCTGAACTGCCAAAAATAGCAAGTCGTCTGATCTGGCTCAAAATTTACGTGTAGGCAGCTTGATGTTACCGGATGCAGTGGAACTGACAGAATTCCAAAATCTCAATAAAATAGTCCCAAATTGAATACTTACTAAAAATAGTAAGTTGCCGGAATACAGTGAAAATTTAGGGGGACTCTGCTGGAAGTCTTCTGACTGCTGCACTAAGCTTAGATTTCAATTTTATAACTCAGTTTGACCTTTAATAAGCCTGAAGGATGAAAACCCTAATTACACAGACTTAACCAATACTTTAACCTGGGTCAAACGACAGGACATCCCCGGAAGGACCAGAGACCAGAGACAGAGCGAACCAAAGCCAAAAGACCAGAATGGAGCAAAATTTAGAGGGTCCCCATCTTGATGGGGTGATGTGTGAAAAAGGTCACAACAATCACCAATTGTTTTAGTACCTAGACATTGTTATTAAATGTAATCAGTCCTTTTGCTGCTGTTATACCTTTCCTATATGTTGTACTTTCTCAACAATTAAAGACTGTGGTCCAATTATAGATAATTTGACCATGCTTAGTCATGAAGTTCACTCAATCTGCAAGTGTTAGGATGTTAGAATGGTGTTCTTGAGGGCCCTCATGAAGGGAGCAAGCTTATACAATTTGATTGATGGTGAATACTTGCTAGAGCTTTCTTCCCACATTTGGTTTATGTAGGGTAAATCGCTTATATTGATCCTCTTTTCATGTGATGTTGTTTCTATTACTTGTTTCTACTATTTTCTTACAAGTTTCTAACAATTCATAGCACAAGTAGATAAACTTATCCATAATTATTTTTTGTGTAAACTTTGTAGCAGATTTTTACATTAATATTTCAAATCCCACTCAATTATCCATTATTAGAATGTCTTGGGCAGCATTAGATAAGAATCAGCTGTATATATAAGGGTGATCAACGATATGAAGCAATCTACAAGCATAGTTTTTGTTTGTAGCAACATATATTTGTTGCAATTAACCTCACATAGGCATACTCTTTGGTTGCATTATGGTTCTATGGATTAATTAAGAATTAACACATATGTAATAACTTGTTTTGGAGTATGAATTAAAGGATGCGATGGATATAGGCATAAATGTGAGCATGTCAGTTTGCATAATGGATATATGGTACTCTAAATAAGCCATGGTGTTTGTATTCACACAATAGTTTGGAGCCATAAACGTTCTTCAAACAAGCATAGAACTTGTGAGCAACAACACATTGTATACAAATCTATGTTAATGTATCTTCTAATGAAATATCCATTTAGTTTATGAAACCTGTATGACCTGTCAACGCTGAATGCATTTATACATTTCATGTACATGATATGCAAATTGTTGGTATTGCATTAATCCACATTAATATTCAGTTCATGTAATCATAAACTAATGTTCCTCATGCCCTCTAACTCTAATGTCCAATGTAAAGCATCACTACAAACCCTTCAACGCATCCATGAGTGAGCACCAGTTACACCACAATGTATCACTAGATTTGTTGTCAAGGAAAATATGAATAATATCAAAGACAAATCACTTTGTCCAATGCATTACTAAAGCCTCCAAGGAGATGAACATCACCTAGGTGGTGTAAGTCTGCATAGGGGAAGTTTCCCCCATAAGGTATATGAGGAGTAGGTGAAAGGAACATAACATGATACAATGTGCATTTGTTCCAAATATATTCTCTCAAAAAACTTCATAAGACTGGAATAAGTAGATGACCCCTACAAATGGAAACAAGATGCTAAAAACTTTCAAAATGAATAAATGATTTCACTAGGATCTCAAGGTCCAAGGCACAACCCTCCAAGAATATCCTGTTGAGATAGGAAGTGGTTGTTGTGAGTTCTTATTGATAGACCTCTAGATAGATCCTAGAACTAATAGTCACCTACAATTTCCTTGGGATCATTGCTAAACTGAATTATCTTGTCTATCATCCAAACACTCTATAATTATGATCTTTCAACAAGCACCATCAACCAAAGTCAAGTGCTTAAATGAGATTTCTCTATCTTATTTTTCTCGGGGTACTTGAACAATGTCCTAGGTGGACCACCTTACCCCAATAGGGCATGCAGAGTGAGCCCACTGAGAACTGAACACAAGGCTTCAACCTACGGAGTGCCCCTTAATAGTCAGTCTAGACTGACCATCATATGTCCTTGCTATAGACAAATATAGTGTATTTTCTATTAGCATATAGGATTACAAGAAAATTATTAAAAATGCAAATGATCTTTTTCACTTTATATGTAGGCAAGCTTCATTATACCATCATTGGTTCCAAATATTGGTTTTACACAAAACCAATACACTAGTTCTGATTACATGAGATTGAATTGGTGATTGATTGGGGCTCACATTTCAAGTATAAAACCATTGTGATACATACAAAAGGACATTTTTTAACCCAACATTAGTTCCCCACAAACAGTTCTTCCCCCCAATTATCATTAACATGAACTAGCATACACATCCTTAAAAATAGAATGTATGTGAGAAGTAATTTATAGTTTCAGTTATTCAAACTAATTAAATTCAATAAAGCCTAACAAAACTGGAAAAATACAGAAAAATTACCGCAATAAGCTTCAGTTGCTTCACAAAAGTTGATAGATTATTCCATAACTCATTGAATGAATCAAGATGCCTGCAAGAATTGAACAATCAAAACCACTCTTTCAGATTTTTAATAAAAAGCAATCAACTCGAATGTATTTTATATCAATATATATTGAGTCCACATCTTGACATCAAGCATAGTTATCTTACTACCTTGATATGAATCTGAGAGACAAATTTTACCTATAACCCTAATATACTCAAAACCTGAAATAGCTGACATATACCCTGCACTTGTGTGTATCTCTATGGCATCTATATCGCTTCTCCCGAGAAGCTCTGTGATAGCAGCATTTGTTCTAATGTATGTATTTTCTCCTGAAAGAACAATGTGTTCCAAAACGGAGATTATAATTCAGATTGTGAAAGAGAAAGAAATGTACACCAAGAGCAAAATATAAATACATCAAAAAAGCACTAATCCAAGAAAATGAAGGCATCATATATTTTGTACAACGCAAGGCAATAATGTAACTATACATTGAAAAATAACCAATTTAAAGATACAAGGTCCATTTTTCCGTTTGAGACAAATTTTAATCATTCACTGTTTGTTAACAATATAATCTCTAAACAAGATCCAAGTCTAGCAGTGTTTCAACCAAAACTCCAACATCTAGACACAAATCATTAAACTGTTACAAGTAAATAAAAAAGGAAAAGAACCTTCAGATTCTAAGGTTTAACGAAAAATATTGAGAGGCAGAAATGATAAAGAAGAAGAGGTACATAAATATTCATTCCAGGGATTTTATTGGATGCCCAAACTGAAAAAAATATGGGGTGAGTCAAATTACAAAGGTCTACAACCACAAAAAAATATGGGGAAGTCAAATTACAAAGGTCTACAACCACAAAACAAGATGATCAAAAAAATACATTACATAATGAACCAGTTTTACAGCAGGAAAGAATGTATGGCACATTTCACATTTCTATTCATAAGCTTTCAAAACATTCCAATCGTCAACCCACTCTTTTCAAGCCTAAATATGGGCATAAAAATGACTTTGAAACCCTGAAGTCTACTTTCAAAATAGTCCTCCATTCTCATAGGTGGCTCCTTTTGAATATCACCAGCAGTTAATCCAACCAAATTAAACATCTCTATCTACTAACCCCTTAAAAACCTATTATAACACATTGCTTAGAGGTGCTTGTGTGCTTTATCGTTCCACTTTCGTTTTTTTATTTCATAATGGAAAAATATAATTATCATAAGTAAAGATTGTTACAAGAACCCCATCCAAGTAGAGATATGCAGCTGAGCTTATTACAAAGCCCTAATAAGGAACATGCAAGAAACCAAAAGATATACAAAAAAGATTTGTTCATATATCCAAAGAGAGATTAAACTAAGTACATTTTAAACTTTTTCCCTAAGAAAAATACATTATTGAAGTCGGACTTGTTCAAAAACAAAGGGAAATGTAGAAGCAATGAAATGGCCTCCACTAATATTTCAAGGATTACTACAATGTACTTTACTAGTAGCTTAACAAGCAAACAAATGGCTCTACTGGTTCCAACCTGTTAGCATTTTAATTTGTCTTTTGCAAGACAACACAAAACATAACAATGTGTGAGGTAAAACCTCTCTTTAAATCAGGTGGGAAGTTCCTTGAGATCCAACTAAACTAAACTAGCCCTAGACTAGAACTTAGTACAAGATATACAAATATGCACACTATACAAGATTATATAGAGAGGTTTACGTAAATGGAAACAACTATCTACCTAGGTTTTCACCACAAATACATGAACTGGACTATTAATAGTTGTTTCTATAGGCAAGATTTTCAAACATCAAAGACGAAACAACTAATCTAAACACATACAAATGACACCTTCAAGCTAGCTATGGATTTGAAAGGAATAAAAAATAACAACACATAATTTCAAGAATTAAACAGTTAAATTGTATACAAAGCCACAACCAATGTAGATGATATTACCATAAAAGCTTGACACTACGATTGGCATTCAATTCAATTCATGAAATTATAAACACAAGCTCAACAATAAATTTCATTTGAACACAAATTTTGTAAACTAAACTCAACTTCAACTATCATGAAGAATGTCTTGTGCCCAAGGCATTTATTTATAGGTTACAATGAATATGATTTTAAGGACTTGAGAATAATAATTAAATTGTAATGTCCCCAATCAGGAACCTTGGAAAAGTATGCAATTTTTTTTGTATTTTATAATTATAAAGCAGAAAATTAATGTTAAAAATATGTATCTAAACTCTACACTAATAATGATCAGCAAGCTGTAATATTAATTTTTATAATTTAATTTAAATCTTCATTCATCAAAATATCAAATCAAAGATTAATCAACAGATCCATTGATAATTGATAAATGATGCCAAATTAATTATGGAAACCTTCGTATCTTAATGTTGATAATATTGATTAGTATTGATAGTGATGGCGTAACAATTAGCACCTCTGGAGTGCGAGTTGGTATGGACAGCTATGCACAGTGCGTAATGACTGCTCTTCAAATTAGGAGGGGAAACTCCCTCTTTTGCTGATATGCGTAAAAGTAAAGTATTCTAAAATCCTATCTTTTTGACTACTCTGGAAGAGGCACAAGGTTAAGGAAACCAAGAACATTGCAGCTAAGGGTTTTCTCTGGTTTTGCAAATCTTAACTACAGCTAACTAAATGCTTTAATCTATCCTATTCCCTCAAGAAAAACAGAGCATGAGGAATTAGGAGCAGGAATGTGATATATGATAAACTTTACAACAGGATTTCCAAGGAGGAGGAACCCCTATCCGAGGCATAGGCTGATATGAAGTTTATTAGGCACGACATCAAACGATAAGCTCAATTACTAAATTTCCAAGGAGGAGAAACCCCTATCCGAGGCGTAGATATGCAACAAGCTTATTGGCAACAACACTTAAACGATAATTCTTCTTTCCAAATTTCCAAGGAGGAGGAACCCCTATCCGAGGTGTAGATATGAAAGAACAACTATTAATCACAACATAAGATAGCAAACTAGGACAGCAAATTGCATTGGTGAGACACGCATAAAATAAACGATCAAACTAGAAACTATATTTAACTAAGATGAACAAGTACCATAATAATAACATTCAAGCAAGGTGGCCCAGCTATTTATTATCACAGTAAAAGCTCATGAACAGATACAAAACAACAATATTTCAGGCAAGGTGTCGCAGCATATATTACTATCGCGTGCAAAATTTAATTACAAATGAGCAAAGAGCTCTTATTTATAGACATCAAAGGTGTAGGGAACCCTAAAATCACCTTGAGTCAGCTACAGTCTCGCAAGCATGAAAGATTTTATTGCTAAACCTAATTGTATGCAACTATACAATTAACTAGAAAGCTACCATCAGCTAGCTGGAACAAACTAAATCAAATGGACGTGTGCAACACGCAAGTCCTTATTGATATGCACATTAACTGATCACTAACATCAGTTAACGGAGAATGAAAACTAAATGAAAACTCCATCTATACATAGGAAATTCCAAAATAGATGTGCATGAGATGTGGAACAACGAGTTAACTCCGAAAGAGGCGTCGTGTTAACTGTTGCATATGATGTCTATCCTAAAAAGGTGGGACGTCCTGATCTGGAGTTCACTAGCCGCGATCTCAAGCAAGTAACCCCTCCACGAGGTTGTTGACTGCATCACCATCTGGGGCATTGATACTTCTTTGCAGCACATTGTGTCTTCACGGCATCTCCTCACCGCTCGTGATCTGACTTTGAAGTTCTCCTCTACTCTTAACCGCCTCATCAAATAACGCTAACATGACTGTAAGTTGATCTAACTTACAGCCAATTGAATCTCCACTGAAAATACCATGGACGAGCACCTGCAACTCTGACTGAACGTCGGCGAGCTCAATGCACGTTGATACTGACAAGGAACTTGGGATACAAAAGTTCTCACGTATCGAAGTGCACTAGTCACATGTTCTCTGCTCTCGGCCAACTTTGAAGCCATTGTCTCCTGTATTTTCGCCTTGAAGATTAATTGTGTTCTCCAAGTAAAAATAGCTTCCTTATCTTCTTCGTCGGTGACCGAGTCATATGCCATCCTCACATGAGAGATCATGATTTCATCTCTTGCTTTGTCAATCGCCAAGTCTCGCTCTGATTCCCAAATCTGCAGACGAAGTTCGCAGGCATTATACCTCAACTGATACAATTTTGTAAGTACAAAGTGACCCCTTATGATGAACTCCTCCTCCCAGTCTTTCAAGCGCTTCCCGTATACAACCTGTAATGTCCCTTACCTGTTTTGCCCTAGAATTCATTTGTTGATTAGGTTTAGGGTTTCTTCCTTCCAAATGAATGTTCTTTTTAATGAAGTAATCTTGGTTTGAAATCTGCATCCACCATATTAACAACATTTCCACAAGCACATATATCTATTAGCATTAGTATCTAGATATCCAAAATATAAGTATAATCATAAATGCAATTTTAACAAGCAAGAGGAGTGCCCTATATGGATCCGCCCTGAAGCCTTTGTGTTGGGCACGGGAGGTTGCCTCTCACAATCCTCCTTTCCCAATGGCTTAGTCCCTGCATTCTCCATACATGACAGTACCTCAGAAGACACTTGCCCTATTAGGATAAGGTGAAGTCCTACGATCCAAGGGCCTACAACCTACCACCCCTATAATAGTGTAGTTTCCTACGGTGGGACCCCCACCTCTCTATTGTCCAACCCGTTCCTTGGCCTACGAACATGAGAGGGGGGTTTTTAGGCTAACCACTTGGACTCTACTTCACCTGCCTAAGAGGGTACCAATCACGGAGAAGACGATATTTTACACAATCAAATATATTTGCATTCATCCAAGATCTATTTCATGCCTGTAATCAAATATATTTTCATTTATCAATGATTCTTTAAGCTCATTATTTCCTAGAATGATTCTCATTATGATAAGATTAAAGAAAGCATTATATCTATAATCAAATTAGCAATATCTATCAAAATATGCTAAATATTATTGCTAAGTGAGTACATCACCTGATCTGATGTGTCTTCTCATGACTCTTTATTCCTTAATCGCCTTCCTTCAATCTTACATTTGATTGATCATATAAATAAATATTAATCTATTTAGTTTTATATTAAGATCGTAATTACTTATAAGGTTCGATAATTGCTGCAAGCATCATTATTGCAATAATCACATAATATATATATATATATATGATTATTTCTAATTAATTTCAATATTCCTATAATCACTTTATATGAATAATATTAAACTTACTTCCCAAATATATTCTTGGCAAAAACACTTAATCAAATATATCTCTCATAATTTATCTCATTTCCAATCTGCTGCTTTATGAAGATTTCTAATTGATTTTTCCTATATATATTTCTCTTTTTATATCTTTATCTTCATATGAAAGGATGCATCTTTTAGAAGAGAGATATCCTTCTAAAAGGATATGTCCTTTTGCTAAAACTAATTCCCAAATCTTCTCTTCACTCTAATTAAGCGCTGCCTTCTAAACTTAGTGAATGCTCTTTTAAAATGAATATTAATGACTGCTCTTTTAAAACAATGGTAACTCCCCTCTTATCACTTCTTTATTTGGATTACTACCCATATAGATTGTTGCCTTTAACTAAGTTAGAAAAACTTCCTCAAAGATAGTCGGTGCCATTTGTTATTTCTTTTAATCCCTATTTTAAGCCCTATTCATGGGTTGGCTTAATATTAGTTTGTTGATATGTTACCAAAACAAGAGTAACTCCTCCTTGGGCAGCGATCTATATTGCTAAAACATGGGTGCTAATATGGGGAAGTCGGCTCATATATTATCATTCAAGTTGGCCTATATGAAATTGCTGGAGTATATTTAAATATTTATTGTTTTATATATATACTTTCTTTAATATTATTTTATAAATATTATGATATTCATAAATATTAATTATTCCATTTTATGTGATAGTTATATTAATATATTGTGTGTTTCTCATTAATATTATTTATTTTTTTGTATTGTAATATTATTTTTATAATTACAATATTATCTTTTTATAAATTTTAATATCTATATTTTGGTATTCACAATATTATATTTATATTTATAATTATAACATTATCTTTCATAATAAGAATATTAAATTGTTAATGTTTTTAATATGTATTTTGTTCATCTTGTTTTTGATGTTTTATATTTCAGTGCTGCAATTTCGGGGACATGACACAACCAGCTGATTAAGCTGATTTTGCTCTGCTAGTAGCTCTAGCATCTGTGGGAGCAGGGCGGTGGCATTCTCAATGTTAGGTATAAGGTTAGAGATATAGTGACGAAGCTGCTGGATTTCAGCCTTGAGAGCTGCTTTGTCTTCTCTTTCCTTCATGACTCTATCCTTTATGCTATCCATTGCAACCTGAAGGAAATCAACCTTCGTTTGGCGTGTGCTTTTACCAAGGTTGACCTTTATCACATCGAAGTCTTCAACTTCTACCTCGTTCAAGTTCTTGTCCTCTGGGGAGTGGAGCAGTCTCTATTATGATCTCCTTGTCAACGTTCCTCTCTACATGAACCTGCTTCTTTATCCTCTTATCCGGTGTGTCCTAGTAGACATGATCAAAATCTGACAAGTCTAGTTTGTAGGATGGCTGCCTCCTTTTCCTGCCCAGCAGACTCTCAAGCCAAGACGAGTCTCGACTAATCTCACTGGAAGGATCGGTGCTAGTCATAGGAAAACCTGGTGAGTGGGAATGTGTAGAGGTATTGCTACGTGGTGGCGAGTCTAGGTCCAAGTCAATGTGAACCGAAACTGGAGACTATTGTGGTGTTGGCAATGGCAAAGGAGGTTGTACCTCTGACTCTGGCATGCTCCGAGCTGTATTTGTGGCTACCTCCACATGTGTTTTTGTAACAAGTGCCTTCCCTTTTGAATTATTAGACACTTTGTTTCCTTTAGGAGGGTTTCTCCTTTTCTTTTCTTTTGGTTTTGACGAGGATAGCAAGGAAGATTCCAATGGTGGCGGCTTTATATTTGGCATGACTGCCCTCCTTGTCTTCTTGCTATCCAAGTAGAGTACACTGTTATGAATAACTTTGCTTGATCTCTCTTTGACAGATGAGTATTCCTTGGCAAACCAATCGACAGCTGGAAGTGGTTGCATATCAACCTGTTCTCTGAAGAATTGAGGAAGTGTATCCCCATCATCATCTGACAATCCTCCCACATCCTCTGACATGGAGACAGATATCTGTGAGAGGGTGAACCTGTTGTAACTACGTCGGCACACCTCGAACTCGTCCTCCCAGTTGACCCACTAATCCTCCATAGAAGGCTTGTGGTAAGAGCGACCGCCAAGGTGTGTTGAGTAATAACCCCAAGGGTCATATGAGCATGTGTCAACAAGGTACTTAAGATTAAGTCTCGCTAACTCATGGCCTATAGTCTTGGCATCAACTGTTGTTTTGCACTTGTAAATTCCCATTTGCAATGGAAAATTGGCAGTTGGCTTGCGCTTGTGGCGTAGATGTGAATGAACATCATGTAATTGCCTCAGAAATTCCCTGAAAACCATCTTATCCGAAGGATATCGAGGTAGCATGGCTGGACTTCCTACATATCCGTAGACGCGAATGTAGGTATAGGTAGGGAACTGAATAAACCAGTCTGCCCATTCTACCATTGCTTCTCTGGCAACTGGTGAGATACGAACATGCAATTCCCAGTCTAGGTTCCCCACTGTGTGCATCAGGAACTCTTCTTGTACACACTTGAAATGTCGCTCAGACTTTGTGAACTCGAGCTAGTCATAATATTGATGAACTTTTTGTACACTGAGAATCCCCATTGTCTTCAACCCTCTAAACTGACCTTGGTAAGCAATTAGGTATACGAGATACGAACACATGTGAAACTTGTGGGCAACCAGGAAACCAGTAATCTGCTTGCGGAGAACGTCACTGATCAAAGAGGCCCAGTCGTAATGCTCTCACCTGGAAATAATCTGAGCAATGATGTAGTACATCCAAGGCTGAAATTTGTAAGCATCAATGTGACTAGAAACGCGATTAGAAAGAGTGATCAAAATCGCATACTCATCCTTGAATTCTCTGCGACCCACATTGTTTGGCAATTTAACTTTCTTTTGTTTCAGCCACCTTTCTACCATTTTTCTCTAACACATGTCCGTATCAGCATTGAATGCCTTTTCACACTGATCCATGGTAATGACCAAACTGTTTGGATGTTGAGGAATACCAAAACACCTCTCAATGTCCTGGGGCTTGAGACTACAATTCACCCGTCCATCTATTCATTGAATTTCTCAGGTAGTAGAATTGTAATGCTTTAGACAAGACACCACGAATTCTATGCAATGAACTGAAATAGGGAGTGAAGCCGCCTCTAGCAACCCAGATTCTACGATGTTTGGAAGTGTATTTGAACTTATTTTTGACCCTTTCAAGTCAACTTCTGGATTTACCTTACGCAAATCTGTATTAGCTGTTTCGATGAAATCATGAATTAAGACCAACTTGGTCTTGAATTCGGTTTGTGTGTACTGCATTCTGAAAAACTCGCCTGTTGACTGTAAACACGACTATATTCTAACAACTTTCTCCGGAAAGCCGAAAACACTCTTGATGAGGCTAAAAATAACCTGTCGGAGGGCAATTTTCACAAAAAATTCTTAGACGTGGGTTTTGTGCAGAAAATGATTCTAAACAAACCCTCAATGTCAGAAATCCAAAAAAACAACTTTTAGCTTGACATGCAAAGACTTTTCCGTAAAAAGCAACTGGGGCAGTAGATGTTGCGGGGGCAGATTTTTCTGAAAAAATCTGGAACATGGGTTTTGTGCAGAAGATGATTCTAAGCAAACCCAGATCCTTCGTTTTGAAAAATATTGACTTTTACTCCACCATGCAAAGGAATTTCTGAAAAGAAAGCAGAGCTTCGAGAAATGAACTACGAGACAATTTTCTCTGAAAAATTCCAACACATGGGTTTTGTAGAGAAAGTCGTGCACAACAAACCCAAATGATCAAAATTGTCAAAAGTCGCCGAATTCTTGGACAAGCGAGAGAATACCTAAGACAAGAATAAAAGAATTCAAGACAAAAGATAGAAGTTTTATGGTTCTGCCTCTGTAAAAGTCGCCATATTCTTGATTGAAGTCTACTGATTAATTTGGACTTGTATCTGCAAGGAAATTCTGAAAAATAATACTTGTAGCGCCTTCAAATACTGCTTGCACAAGAGAAAACTCGTTTGCACTCAACTTGTTGTGAGAGAAATGGACGCCTCTTTGAAATAAATAAAGAATTTTGAGGGTTTAGGCGCCAACTGCAAGTAAAAACCTTGATTTGGAAAGGAAATTATCCGATTGGACCTCACTTTGTTTAACAGAAACTGACTTGGAGTTAGAAATAGGCACCACCTTTTTATAGTTCAGTTTAACTCAACATGCATAATTAACATTGAGTTTCCAAATAGGCGTTGTTTACCTCGCGGAGTGTTTATATCAACGTACTGCGTACACAGGAAGTAAACGGAACTATAAGTAACACACAGAACAGAACAATACAATATGCTAGAATCATGAGACATTTGTATTCATTTCCAGTAAATATCACCATGTACAATCACAAAGTATTCCCGTACTATAAATCATGGACTCATAATCATAATGACTATAGTAGTGTGTCCCCGACTACAAAATTGAGTACATATAACGTTCGGCGGTTGGTTGAAACCAACCAACCGTCGTGACGTTCAATAACAACCCACTACAACTAATCGGGGCTTAATTACCCGAATGTACATGCCAACAATTATTCCCACTAAGACTATAGTTTTATTGCATTATAATAACTTGGCCGACTACGCTAAAGATATTTAACCACTTACAGGCGCCACCTTTAAAATATTGAAGAAATACGCCTTGGTGAAACTGAAGATTTTAATATTATTTAATTGAGTTAACTGAATTCCACCTTTCTGGGTTGTCTTGTAATTGCATGTTGATTCCAAAAAGTCAAAGTTTGACTTTCTAGGCGTCCTTCAAAAGTTAAGATTTTTAGCTAAGCTCCTATTTTGTAGCTCATTGAAAATGTCACCACAGCCTCTGTTGAACTCTGATTTCCAAGTGTTCGGTTGATCCTCAAGCTGAGCTGACACATCCACTGCGTAGCCAGAACAACTCTGATGAAATGTCTATTGGGAGCTGTGAGTGTTAAAAACTGAGTCTGGTACCTGAAAAACAAGGGCGCCTTTCTCAAAAAGAGTGTACACAACACCAGACTTAGCCAACTTTTTGTTTTGACATTTCATGCTTCAATCTGTCGTTGTCGGTGAATGATGACTCTCGTCGACTGGATGCTAGATCCATCGCGTAGCTAGAAGAATTCTGCAAAGAATAACTATATGTGGAGCATGTGAAAGTTAGTTTAGGCCCTCAAATGCAAGGGCGCCCCTAACCTGCAGGGGAGCAAAATGCATTTTTGACTGATTTTACAAATTGTAACTTTCAACTAAATGTTGAACTTTGACCCTCGCTATCAAAATTTGGATTGCTCCGATACGCACGTCATTGTTCTCATTGCGATGCTGAAACAACTTGGAAGAGATGTTCTTGGAAGTGATGAAGCGAGAAAACTGCTTCTAAGACCTCCAGTAGAAGGGCGCCCTTGTCAAAGGAGTATGTAAATTCCACAGCCATTTTTCTACTTGTTTTCATTCTTCAGTATTTTCTGCTGATTCTTCATCTACAGGCATTTGACAAACCCTGAGGGCTGATGGTTGGATTCACTAAATAGCTAGAAGGATTCTACACAGATCTCGTGAAGACGACGATTGCTAAAAACCTCATCTAAGTGGCCAAAAGGCTAGGTGCCCCTAGCCTGTAGAGGTACAGTTTGATATTTCCACTTTTATTTTCCCTTTGTTTTAAATGCTCGTTGGAACAACTGCCATAGTCACTCAACACATCTGATGATCTCGCGATCGAATGCATCGCAAAGCTAGGCCGAATCAGAAGAGTTCCCCCGAAAACGAAAACTACAAATTCATCCATCTGACATGTCTAATTCAAGGGCAGCCCTGACCTACAAGGCCGCAAAAACTGCAAATTTGACGGTCTTTGTAATGTGTAAATTCTCCGTAACTTCTGCTTCCACCTCCGATTGCCGAAGTTCCACAAATCGGATGGACTTGTTGTGACCTTTTCACACATCACCCCATCCAAGATGGGGACCCCCTAATTTTTGCTCCATTCTGGTCTTTTGGCTTCGGTTCTCTCTGTCTCTGGTCTTTTGTCCTTCCAGGGGTGTCCCGTTTGACCTCAGTTGAAGTAATTGACAAATTTAGGGTCTTTGTCCTTTAGACCCGTTCGAGGTCAAGATTAAGTTACTTAGGTGAAATCTAAGTGCAGCAACACATTCAGAAAGCTCAAGGCAGAATCCCCCTGAAATCTCATTGAAATTCGACCACATACTATTTTTAGTAAGTGCCTAATTCGAGGCCTGTTCCTCAGGATTTCGGGATTCTAACTACTTCAGCACAATCAGGCAACTTCAGAGTGCCTACACGTGAAATTTGAACAGATTTAGACAACTGGCTATTTTTAGCAGTTCAGCCTTCGAAGGCTATTTTCAGGGTTTAGACAAGCAATTCTCCGGTGAATGACAGGAGAATTGATCTGGGTTTTCCAAGACCTTCGCGATGGTGTAACATGCAAATCCAGTCAGGGACTTTCAGAGTTCAGCCTTCCGAGGCTATTTTTAGGGTTTGCATGCAAGAATTTTCAATGCATGTCTAGATATTCCATCTGGGTTTCACACGAGCTTCGCAGTGATATGACATACAAGTGGATCAGGTCAGTTTTCAAGGACTTACTATTTTTAGCCAGTGCCAGAACTTTGACCAGTTTTCTGGGTTTTTCTGGGTTTTTTGAGATCCCACGGGCACTGTGACATGCAAACTCGTCCAACATCCGATTGACCACTTTTCGGACACTTACTATAAATAGCAGCTTCAGTCCAGTAGCCACTTAGCACTTCATTCCAGAGAGCAGATTGGCAAATAGTAGAAATCAGGCGATCGGGAGTAGTCCAGAGCACATGCAAATCAGATTAGGGTTTCCCCTGCCACGTCCAAAAATAGATGAAGCAAAATGCAGAGAGGTCAGAACGAAGCACGCCGCCATGATCAGCATCCTTCAAGCTACCTACTGGCAAATTTTGAGCAAAATCGGAGGACTTACTATTTTTAGTAAGTCAGGACACGGCTATAAATAGCAGGCCTGCGCCGGGAGTCGGTATGAACAGAGCACTCAAGTTATCATGATCAGACATAGCAAGTTTCAGGTCGAACGGAGCTACTGAAGCAAGCAACTTTGAAACTTACTATAAATAGCAAGTGGCTAAAAATAGCACGTCATCACCAGAAGCAAGGGGTGAACAGGTCTCTTACAGCATCAAGAACGAGTGGAGCAAATTTCGAAGCAAACAGAGATACAAAAGTTGATCAATTCTAGGGTTGCTAAAAATAGTAAATGGCTAAAAATAGCATGTACTGTGCCAGATGAAGTATGAACAAGGTGACAAAAGTCAGTGAAGGCACAGCCACCCCACTTCCAACTCAGAACAGGATGAAATGCAAAGAAACCCTAACTTCTTCGGGTTTACTAAAAATAGAAAGCTAGGGCATAAAGGGCGTTGGAAACTCATAAAGGATGACTGGCATGCAGACACCTTCATATGCGCCTAGAAAGAATAGAAGATACAAAAATCTCTAGGTAAGATTTTCCTGAGCAGTGGTTGAAAGGCTCCAAAGGGAGATGAAAGGTCACCAAGGGAGGCATGGAAATTCTTCTAAGGCAAGGGATTTTCCTCCTCATATCCTCAAATGCGCCCAAGGAAGGTGAAGAGTCACCTAGGACGTGGAAATTTCCTCTAACACTATGAAATGCGCCTAAAATGGAGGTCGCACATGCTAAATGCGCCAGAGGAAGGTGAAAGGTCACCTAAGGCATAAAAGAAAAATTCCTAAGGCATGGAATTTTCCTCACACACCTCAATAGGCGCTCAAAGAAGGAAGTCTACAAGCTTGAATGCGCCAAGGGGAGGTGAAAAGCCACTTGAAAGGGGCGGAATTCCTTCCAACACATGCATATGCGCCCAAGAGTGGAAGCAGCCTAGCCCATATGCGCCCAAGGAAGCTGAAGGGTCACAAGATGGAGGCGCCTTCCTTTGCAAAGCCAATATGTGCCTAAGGCAAGAGATTTCCCTCTCACACTAGCAAATGCGCTTAGGGGAGGTGAAGAGTCACCTAGGATGTGGAAACTTCTTCTAACACTAGTGAATGCGCCCAACATGGAAGTCAACACCCCCATATGCGCCAAGGGGAGGTGAAGAGACACCTAGGCATGGGAATTTCCCTTCTCCATGGCATATGCGCCCAAGGTAAGGATGAAAGGTAAAACGTTGAAGGTGGAAGCTACCCATGAGGAATGCGCTAGAGGGAGGTGAAGGGTCACCATGTGAAATGCGCCAAGGGAAAAGTAATGCTAAGGGGGCGTGATTGTTTAAAAGACCAAGGGTTATATTTATTTATATTTTTCCTCTCCACTATATGAAATGCGCCTAGAAGTGGGCACTTGAAGAATGAAAATGGCTAAGTAAGAAAGAAAATGTCTGGGCATGGAATTGCCTAAGAGAGGAAATGGAAGTTGACATGCCCAAATGCGCCCTTCAAGGGTAAAATAATTAAAATAATTCCTAAGGCATTTCTTGAAGGAAAAATAATGAATACGCCTAGAGGATGATGTAAATTTCGAGAGTTATAAGAAAATCTTCAGAGAGAAAATTCTTCATGGAAAAATCAAGGAAATGTGCCAAGGCTAAGAAACTCGAAATTGCAGGAGTGGAAGACTTCCGGAGGACGAGATTAAAAACATTAGCTATTTTTATTATTTTTAAATAATAAACATTAAACGTACCCCTTCGTCCGAATACACATGAAAACAATGGATTCTGCGAAGATTTTTCTTCTGGGTATTGAACGTTTGCAATTCGGAAGTGATTCGGAGTTACTCCACACCTTGCTCACATCGTTTCGATGGATATTTTTCCCAGTGCCTATCTCAACTAAATTCCTAAGGCAAATTTGAGAAATTTCTCTAAGGCAAACGAATAAAATGGATGAGGAATTTCGCTAAGAAGCTTGAACTTGATAATTTTGCCAAGGATAAAATGAGATGAAATGCCTTAGCTAAACAATTCGAAATTGTTCAAGGGAATGAATGATTTAATATTTTAAAACCAAATGCAATGAGGCAGGCCTGTGCAGAGATGATGAATTCATGATTCTAGAAGTTTGAGATTCCGATGCTTCAGACGACAAGTGTTACAACGGAGAAAAGAGAGGGAAAATGAATTCAAAAAAAAAAATTGCCAAGTTTAGCCTCTGCGAGAATTCGACCAAGCATTAAGTTTTTGAGGTCTTCTTCATTTTTTTCTCACAAGTTGCTGAAGAGCTGAAAGTTGCTAAGTGCGAATTTGTGAGAAAGAGCTGGAGGTTGTGAGGATTTCGAATTTCTGGAGAGCTGGAGGTTGCTAATTTCGAATTTGTGAGAAGTGTGAATTTGCTGAAAAGAGTGAAGTTGCTGAAGAGGTGCGACCTAATTTGCTGAAGTCTCAAATTGCTGAGAGGTGCGAATTCCTTAGCTGCTGCAATTGCTGAGAAGATTCGACTTTGTGAAGTTTCATCCGATTGCTGAGAAATCTGAAGTTAAGAGGGTTGCAGTTGCTGAAAGTTCACATTCGTGAAGACATTTACAAGTTGCTGAAAGTACATTTCTTCTAGAAGAGAAGTACGAATTTGAAAGAAGTCTCAAGAGTTGCTGCAAATATAGAAAATTTCACAGCTGAAGTAAACAAGATAGTTGAGGTTTGCAGTTGGAAAATCAAGAAGTGTTGCAGCCTTTTTATTTAAAAATTTGCTGGCAACCTCAAAAGCGATATATTGTTTTATAAAATCTTGTTTTCTAATGACTCTCTTGCCTTTTTTGCAGAATGGCCGAATCAAGCAGAAGAGCTGCAGGCAGAAACAACCACACCGAGTCCAAACAGGCTGTGATCAAGAAATTGGGCAAGTCATTCTTGCCAGAATCCAAATTTTCATCCAAGCTCGGCAGGCTAGCTGACACGAACTTAGGCTCATTCAACATGGAAGCATTCAGAAGAAGGATAATGGGGACTGGAGGCCATCACCCGTCAGTGACTTCACACAGTATTGTCAGAAGTGGATTGTATGCAGCTGCCAACTTCCCGCCAGCTATCCGATGTCCAGAGCTCATCATGGAGTGCGCTTACCACTACAATGCAGAACAGAGAACAGTCACTTCGCCAGATGGCAAGGTGCTTGCTAACCTGACACCTGAAGCGATCGGAGAGGCATTTGGGATTCCAATTCATGAGAAGATGATCTACAAGACGAAAGAGAGAGCTGGAAAGATGTACTCATCCACCACAGACCGGTGTGCTGATTTGATAAACACTAGGTGGATGATTAAACCCAAGCCAACTCGCACTAAATTGCCCAAGCAGATAGTCTCAGAGGACTGGAGACACGAGTTTGGTGATTTCATTATGATGCTGAGCAGAGTTGGAGGATGCCCCCAATCGTTCATCTTTGAACCTTGGATGTTCTATTTTGTCAACTTGGTGTTAGAGGGAAAAGATTATATGGATTGGGCACTGATGATCAGTGATAACATACATGAGCAGCTTCATGGCGTGAGGAGAACGAAGACATTTTACATGGGCTCCTACCTTGTCTATATGATGGCTCGCATGACAAGATATAGAGGGATCTGTTACAAGGAACCAATCAGTCGCGGATCCCATCAGTTTAAAATATATGAAGCTTGTCCACAGTTGCATTTGAAAAGCACGACTAATTACAAGAGGGTCAATGACGCCTTTACCATGCACATAACGAGGACCTTGCAGTAGATAACCCACCACAGAATATCAAGGGAGGCACAGGAAATGATTGAGAAATTCGGATGTTGGTTTATCCAATTTTCAAAATTCACCTACATAAGGCTGCAAGGATTTTCCTCCTATCCATACAGATTGCCTCGGTATCCCACAAACAGGATAGTGATGCTAGAAGCATCTAGGCAACTGATTGCCTATGATAAGAAGAAGAAGAAGAAGAAGAAAGGTGGATTCGGATTCCCGATTACTATGGGAAATTCGGATGAAATCTGCCCATCGCTACAAGCAGCAAGAGAGGCAGAAGCGGAGCTCCAATTCTTCCACCTTTCCTATCACACCAGCAGGCACTACTACGATCTCCACAGAAACATCAGGTGGATATTGACAGAAGAGTTCAGGCACAAGGTGCAAATCGAAGACTTTTGGGCTAGTGCGGTGGATGAGATCGAAGTCAGAAAGAGAATGTTCTCTCGGATACAGTTGCTGATGGTCAGAGAATGTGAGATCATACCAGTGCCAAATCAGATTGACGAAGATATAAACGTAGTACAGGCTGACTACGAGACAGTAAGAGATACACCTTTACCTCTCCCAGATTGGTCTGAGCCAGAGGTCACTGACTTGGATACACTTTGTATCCCGGTCTTGACATTTACACGGAGTTGGGTAGAGAGGGACGTCAACCGACTCAAGGGAAGGTCAATTCCCCTTACCTACAATTTGATGGGAGACAGCAGATTGCAAACAACTAATCAAAGGAGACGGAGTAATCCAACTCCAGAGCCTCGAGGAAAGGAGCCAGTTCGACCTGAGCCGGTGGTAGTTGAGGAGTCCATGCATACGCCATCTCAGACACATTCTCCAAGCTTACAGGAGATGTCTTTGTTTGTTGATCAGAGGGAGAGATTGGATGTAGAGCAGACAGTGCAAGTGGTGAGTAGACCACCTCGTAGAGAATCAGTGGGTCAGAGCATCAACATGCCCCAAGAAGAACATCAGCAGGAAAATCAGCAAGAGACAGATGAGGGCACGGCTACTGATACTCAATTTCAACAGGAAATTGAGGCGGCTCTCGAGGGCGATGCTACTTCAGATCAGGATGCCCAAAGCTCGGGAGACACGGAGCCTATTGATGATGGTGAGCCTCGTCAGAACGATGGCAGAGGAGAGGTTCACGAGGTAGAGGCTAAGGTAGAACAGCCTTTTATTATATCAGACATGCGGCAGGAGGTGCCAGAGTGGCTAAGGGATCGGATGAGCCGTGATCCTGTAGATGAGACCGATCCCGTAGCCGAGATGGAGGAATTATTACAGAGGATCAGCGCACCTCCAGCAAAGAAAAAGGCTAGGAAGTTCTCCAAAATATCCACAGATGAGGACGGATCCCGAACCTTGCATATGGCAGTTCCTCGGGAAGAATGTGATAGAGACGAGGCCGTTCCTGAAAACTATGTTGTGACAACCATGGAACTAGGCCGCCCTACTAGAGCTCAAGTGGTAGAGGAGTGCGATAATTCCTATCGGGCACTCAAGGATAGATTGTCCCATGTTGAGGGCAAATACAAAAGGTTGAAGGTAGAGCACAAGACACTGATTGGCTACGTGCAGCACTTGTCCCGTCCTTGTGAGCAAGAAAATCCGGCAATTGAACTCCCAGCTGAGTTTTCTAGGGAGTCGATCAGTGGGCTAGAAGATTTGAAGAGAATGGCACAACAGACAAACAAGTGGGTTGCCGGTGTCCGTACAGAGACAAGAAAGTTCATGGAAGATCTTGCACATGCCTATGGGCAAGCTTCCGATATTATGGCTAGAGTGGAGGCAGTTAACCATGCTTGGGGGTGAGGCTCGCATCTATCAGACGAGAGTTGTTCTCCATTTAGGGGCTTTGATGAGCATACCTCAACGCACTTTGGTTGAGGGAGGTGTTATTCAGCAGGGAGATAGATACGACTTCGCCAGGTGGTATTCTTCAGTTGTCACAGGCCGGGGATTCTATGATGCATCACAGGCAGATTCTGTCAGGGTCAGAAAGGCCATGACGAACATCTTAGATGGAATTCTCAACACGTTGGAGGCAATCTTTGCCAAGAGGTTGACTGCTGAAAAGGTAACTGCAGATGGATTGAAGGACAGGTTGGCGCCATTCTTCTCTGAGGTGAAGACCTTCACACAGGACGATTTCGAGAACACAGCCACGTTCTCCAGTATCATACAGAACACCCAGGACGCTCTTGTTGCCTGGAAGAAATCATGTGCCCGGCATGGGCAAATAATTGCAGTTTTAGAGTTTCAATTGGATCACATTCCTCCTATCTCCGATCAGGAGGTTGAGGCAGTCTTGGCCAGATTCATCAGATTTGCCGCCAGCGAGAAGGAGAAAGGAAACGCCCTTCTGGACGATGACCTTCTGGAAGGAGACGACGTGCATTGATGGTAGGGTGTGGTGCATTG
This sequence comes from Sequoiadendron giganteum, assembly GCA_007115665.2. Taxonomy (NCBI): domain Eukaryota; kingdom Viridiplantae; phylum Streptophyta; class Pinopsida; order Cupressales; family Cupressaceae; genus Sequoiadendron; species Sequoiadendron giganteum. The sequence continues at coordinate 362,601,856 of CM021108.1, read as the reverse complement.
ATGAGGATTGGAGGGCGCATTCATTGCCCCACTCCTCTCAGTGGCGGTTTTTAGGGCAGAAACCCTAATTAGTGCATAGGTGGCTCAATCTGAGCCCTTTATTGTAATCAGATCTGAACCGTCCACTAATTGGACTCATTATAAAAGGGGCATCCCCCCTCATTTGTAAACAATTAGAATTAGAATCAGAGATAGATCAGAGCTAGACAGAGATAAAGATTGATAGAAGTTAAAGTAGAGCTAGGAGTTAGCTTAGTTGGAAAGGAAAGAAAGACTTACCCTTTGAAAGTTTTTGCAAAAGATTGTTGTGTAAGACTCTCATGATATAAAGATTTCATTGATTGGTGACTTCATTTTGTGTTGTGGGCAGTTAACGAGGTCTTTTCGTCTTTCCGATTCGAATAGAGTAAAGTAAAGTAGATTTGTTTCATGCAATTAGAGTTAATTGTGGAATGTGACATCAGTTTGGGCATATCTTCCCGTATCCATACCACTGGCGGACTTGCTGACGGTAAGTTTGCTCCTACGTGGTCAACTGGAATCTCAGCACTTAACTTCGATTGTGTTTAGTGTGCCCACTTGCTTCGTTGTGAAGGGGTGTGCATGGTGAATCTCAATCTGAACACCTCGTCCATCCTTTGAAGATTGCACCAGCTTTGTTCGAGTTGTCCGAAGGGGAGACGAAACGAAGTTTGGTTTGAAGACTATCAAAGCTAATCTTTGCATTCCATCTGTAAAAGTAGATTGTAGAATTCCTATCCCTACCTCCTTTAAATTCAGCATTTCCCGATCCATTCAAATACCAGAGCATCATAGTCAAAATCCTTCACTTGCTTGAACGTATAAAGTTGAACAATTACGTAAGTCCCCTTGGAATACCCAGCATATTCACATCAAACAACTGAGTCTATTCGCATTAAAGGAACCTTGGAGTCGAACGCATGAACTTTCACACAATCTTAGCATGCGGAACACTTTGATCAAGAGAGAATAGAATGGTCGTTGGACATTTTTATTCTGTGTTGGTGTTGTCATAAAACACACGTCAACAGGACTCACTTGATAGCTTGTCGGAAAGCTGACTGAAAACCGAAGAGAATGAATGTATTTGTAACCAGAAACAACTGAATTTGAGCCTCCAAATTGAAGGTTTCCCTTGAGCTACAGGGGCGCAGATTTTCTCTGGACTTCATAATTTTCTCCATTTCATCCTCTGCGAACACCGTGTTGCTTGTTGAGTTGATCACGTTGAAGCATTAATACTGCTGACGTGTGTGCGTGACTGTATTTCACCATTTTTACGTGTACGGACACTGCAAAGTTGACTTGCACGTTGATTGTGCAAGCGTCTCCCATGTTACAAAGTGAAGTGTTTCCAAACTTAGAATATTTTTCCAATTTTCGCTATTTTGAAAATCCACTCCATCGTGAAGATCTTTTAAAGCATCTTTCTCCATAGAATCTTCTGCTTTGAGTTTCAGGCTTAGATTTTGACACATGATATTGGCCAACTACCATCGACAACCTCGGGGGTCCTAACTTTTCTCCTAAAAAAGTGAAAACTACCCACCAGGCTTAAACTGACTTTTAACTGAAATTGACTTCACCATTGTGATCGTGAAGCAAAATAAGCCAATCAAAATTAATTTCAGCCAATTCTAACAAGTTTCTATTTTTAGGGTTTTTGACCTAAAAACAGGGGTCCGAAAACCAATATCTTCCTAACATCACACTGACCAAAATCCCATACTTGATTTGCCCAAAAACTGAGTTTTGACATCATTTTTACAAGGTTTAGACCATTTAAAGCAAAATGCCTTGATGAAACAAAAAATTTGGTTTGGGTACAACAGATAGCTCAAATAATCACTCAAAACCCTTGAACAACATATGAATGAATCAGTTCCAGTTTGTAAATTAAACCATTGAAAAGCATATGATAGATTAGCAATAATTCAATTCAATTTACATATAATAGCAGACCAGTTATACACAGAGCTGTAAAAATGGGTAGAAGCCTTCAAAAAGTGTGGCGCAAGGACTGAACACAAGTACAATGATGGTGCGAGTTGTACCATCCACAAAATGTTGAAAAGAGGTATGGCACAGGTTCACTTGGCTCCTAGAAAATGTACAATGCAGGTATAAATGCTAGCAGCTAGGATTAAACTTGTGTGGCGGCATCTGGAGTAGTGTTAGGTGCATAAAACCTTGCCAAATCTGTTGATAAATGACTGATATCAGACATGTAACAAGGCACAAACTAGGCACAGTTATATGTGATCCCCCGATTCTAACAAATAATGATATCGGTGAATTCTCTTGCAAATATAAATCATTCCAGCTAAAATAAATTGCAACAATAAGCTCAAATGCGATTCTCAAATGAAATTGCCACCAATGGATAAAAGGGTTTTTGTCCTAAAATCCACAATGGAAACCAAGATGGTTTCCATCCTTTGGATATCTCACACCAAGGGTTTTTCGTCCTTGAATGCGTAATGTGCCTTGCCAAATCCGATGTAAAAAGTCTGATCTTGTGCCTTAAACAATTTGACAAACACTTTGTATGCGACCTTGTCCTTGCTGATTCTGAGTTTCAGTTTAAGTTTGCTTGATTTAAATTGATGTCAATGCTGATTTGAATGCTTTTCAATGATGCAATTTGATTACAGTGAAAGAGAAATCAAATACAAACTGTTTTTGTATTTTCCAATGCAATAGATGACTGAAGATGACTCCAACAGCTTAAAGACATTTTAGCAAACACTTTGAATGCAAGTTACATCAGAGAATAACAACTTGTCATTTTGTCATACAATTTACTTGCAACCTCCAATGAATGCAATAATAACTACAGCTAGAGAACAAACGGTTGACTACCAAACTCCTCTTATTTTGTTTTGTTATTAGTTATTGAAAACAGACTCAATACAACACCTCGCTGATGACAACTCAGATCTGAATACATATGCCCTCATATCAGACGACTTGACTCAACGATGAATGCAATTACAAGATGGCTGTCTTGGAACAGCGTATGGACAAAAATGCAAACCGTTTTTCAATGACCGAGTTTAACAATGCAAACTAGCTCTAAATATGCATGACTATATTGGAACCTGGAAAATTAGTCCAATCTGAAGATGATGCAGCCCTCCAGCAGTCTGATCGAATTCATCACATAACTCGTCCTCCTTTAACTCTGTTTGCAGCGATTCTTCTTCAAAAGGCCTGGTGCTATCCCTCAGCACACAAACAGATTTTAATATGCTTCCAAATGACAAAGTCGTCCCTTCCTTAGCTGCGCCCCAGAGCCTACCTAATAGCCACGATTTCACTCATAACTTGCTGCGCTTCAGTCTGGACGCTTCCACGATTCTTCTAAATATTATTTTGTGCAAACTACAGCCTCCAAAAATGGCTGCGAACTTCCCTTGACATGCCATGATCAGATTATATTTTATTTATGCAAATCGTCCCTTCTTTAGAGCTGCGACTGGTGATTATGATGCTGCAATGAACCTCTCACAATCTGAAGATGAAATCGTTCCAAAATGGCAGTAAATGATGCTCTAAAATGCCTACTTAGGAATGATGCAAAAACTGAGATTTATTCTTCAAAGATCTGGAAATGTATTTGTCCAAAATCGAATTCTTCATGCCTTCAAAATTTGGCCAATGGCCATTAAATTTTGCCCAATGTGAAAGATTGAAATATCTCTCACTCCCAACTACCTAGGGTTGGTGTTGCACAGCCAAAACCAGCAAACTTAGAGAATTCAACTTCTCTAGCTATGTCAAGCATTCAAGCTCTCCAATATTCAAAAATTGTATTCAACTCAAGATATCCCAAAATGAACCTTTGCAACTCCTTTTATTCTTTCCTTGAGAGAGCACACTCACTTTCCCAACCCATGTGGGATAAAAGATATTCTTCAATTTTTATTTATTTAAGTGACTTTTTTATATTATTTTATTTTTTAGACACTTTAATATTAAATTTATTAAATAGAAGGTCACCTTTATTTATTTATTTATTTAATAACCTTATAAATAGTTAATTTAATAATTTCTCCTTATCGCTCCAAATTGGGGACATGACAGAATGCTCAAATTTGAAAACAGAATTCAACACAATGACAAATGGACGATTTGCTTTTAGGATTTTCCTTTCCTTTATAGGTGTCCCTTTAGGGCCCTCAATTTGATTTTACTTATTTTCTCTAGCTATTTAAAAAATACGTTTTAAATAAAGTATTACATGGGCCTTATAATGTCTCATTTAGACTTATGCTCTATAATATTGTTGTACCCCAAATTAATATTTTCGCTACACTTAGGCATTTTGAAGAAATGAGTCAAAATACTGTTAAATCTATCAAAAGGTCAAAACTGGGATTTGCATGGGGGTCAAAATTTGAATTTTTCAAAATCTGACAATCTGGGTCAGTTCAGAACGATCAAACCTACAATACCCAGATTTCAGTTTTTCGTCCCTAAATTTTAGGAAATTTTATATTTTTAGTAGTTTTCTAAAAATAGAAACTTTTTCTGGGTTTTTCTGGGTTTCTTAAGAAACGGATACTGGCAAAATTTTCTAAAAATAGAAAGTTTGGCTTCTAGGGTTAAGATTGATATTGATTGGCTCAAAATACTTCCTCATCAGGCCGGTGCAGTCAGAATCACAAATAGATCAGTTTTACCCTACTGGGTCTATTCTGCCTTTTCAGAAGCTTTTTCGGGAGATCCAAGGTCATCAATAAAGGTCAGTCAGTTGCCAGTGTCAGAATCAGATGTTCAAGCGTCAAACAGAAGCTATCAACGGCGAACGTGCACGAAAAATGGAGAAAGGAGGAAGCGGAAAAAGTTGAAAAATGCAAAAATTTGTCTAAGGCTAGAGAAGTTAGGCGCCCCTGCTCAGTTTGGGTGCCCAAACTTCAATGCCTTAGAATTTTTCTATTTCCGGCAGCCGAGACAAGGAAGGCACGTCAAACGAGGGATGAAGTTGAAAATTGCTAAAAATTGGCTAAGTCTGCTCAGCATGGGCGCCCCTGGAGAAGAAGTGCGCCCATCTTTTTGGAGGGTCAGATGATGGAGTCGGAGGTTGGCTCTCCCAAGCAACGTTGTTCAATTTCTCGTCAGCTTCGCAGCGGATGTCTCTGTCAGCTCGTCAGATCACCTTGTCGCCAACAAATCCAGATCAAACAGAGGTCACGGAGAGGGGTGTTTAGAAATCTGAAGGTGAAAAACGGTAAAAATGGCTAAGTCTGGTGAATCTGGGTGCCCCTGGAGAAGAAGGGCGCCCAAGTTTTTGAGGGGTTGAATAAATCAATTTGCAGAAGGTGCCTCTAACATAACTTCGTCAGAATTGATCAAGCTTTCCAACGCAATCATCAGCACGTCTATCGGAGCTGGCAGTCATCAGATATCAAAGGCTGAACAGAGGAGAAAAGTGAGTGGAATGACAAACGTCAGAAGCAACAGTGAAAAACTCTGAATAAAAACTATCTCTGGAGGAGATGGGCACCCCTGAAGGAGAAGGGCGCCTAGGGTTTAGATTTAAATGTCAGTTTCCAGAGATGAAGTATCCAGGAGACCCCTTCCAAAATCTTCTTAGCTATCCAGTGAACCTGACAGCCATTCAATTTGATTAGTACAATGTCCGGAATCATGAATTCATCTGAAGGTCAGAAGACAAGCAAAAATTTGAAGATCATAAAAATGGCTTAACACTGGAGAAAGTGGGCACCCCTGGTGGAGATAGGCACCTGACAATTTGAAGGGTCAAACAAAGTTTTTGTCAAAAGATGTCTCCAGAACAATGTCATTAGATTCGATCAGGCTCCGTGATGAAACTTTCAGTTCGTCAGTCGGATCAATCTGGAAGCTGGGAGACAGAATCAAACTAAGGTTGAAAATTGAGGAGAAGTTGAAAATAGTGAAAAATTGGTCAAGTCTGGAGAGACTAGGCGCCTCACCTCAAGAAGGGCGCCCAACTTGCAATGCCTTGTGAAATTTTTGAAAATTTCAAAGAAGGGAAAAACGTCTAAGTTCATTGCATGAACTTAAATTAGGGTTTTCAAAGAATTAGGATTTGAGAGTTGACAAAAAAACTTATTTGAAGGCATCTTTGTGTTTTATTTTTCATATTTTCTTGCAGGTGGCTTCAAGGAGAGATAGAGCAGCAACTTCAAACCTATATTTTCAAGATTCAAGAACATAAACTTGCTGGTTTTTCATAAATTTTCAAATCAACTCTCAAAGAAGGCTTGCTTTTTCATATTTCTTCATCCAGAACATCAAATTTGTGAATGAGGCTATTGTTTTAAATTTTCAGCGAGCTGGTTTATATTTGTTCTATCTTCTGGACAATTTTTGAAGGATTTTCTCAAGGTTGCAACAGCTGCTTTTTATTTTGCATGTCAGAGAAAACTTCAAAATTTTCAATTTCTAATCTTCTGGGTCTATTTCAAACCTTCTTCTAGACAAAACCCATATCATAGCTTTTTCAAAGAAACTTAAAGTGGTTTTTTTTTCAGTCAGAAGCCAAGGTTTTCAACATCTGATCAACTGGGTTCATCCAGAATATGCTCATGAACAATACCCAGATGCCAGCTTTTTCTGTTTTTTTGAGGGAAAATTAGGGTTTGCTGCTTTTTTAGTCTTCACTTCAAATTTTCAAAAACGGACGATCTGGGTTGGCTTGTAACGGAATTCTAATCAAAATCCATATCTCAGAAAAATTTCCAAAAATTCATCCGTTTGACAAAGAAAAATCAGCAAACTAAACTTAGAAAGTTTGACAAAACTTTTCAAAACCTAGGTGTGTTCACAATCAATCTTCGAGTTTTACAGAATGGAGTACATCCTGTTGTGACCTTTTCACACATCACCCCATGCCAGATGGGGACCCCCTATTTTTGCTCCATTTTGGTCTTTTGGCTTTGGTTTTGCGTCTCTCTCTCTCTCTCTTATTTCGCTGTTCTTTTGGGGATGTTTCTGTATTTGACCTAATTTGAAATTTTGGCTAAGTCTGAAGTGAATCTGTGAAACCAGGGTTTTGTTCTTCAGGCTGGATTGAGATTAAATCAAGTTGATAAATTGACATCTGAGTGCAGCCGTGCAGTCAGAAGGCCCAAGACAGGATCCCACTGAAATCTTACTGAAACCTGACAACTTACTGTTTTTAGTAAATACCTAATTTGAGGTCTTTTCCTCAGGATTTCGGGATTCTAACTACTTCAGCACATTCAGGCAGCTTTTGAATGCCTACACATGAAATTTGAACAGATTCAGACAACTGGCTATTTTTAGCAGTCCAGCCTTCAGAGGCCATTTTCAGGGTTTAAACATACGATTCTCCGATGAACGACAAGAGAATCGATCTAGGTTTTTTAGTACCTTCGCGATGGTGTAACATACAAATCGAGATGGTGACTTTCAGCAGTATAGCCTTCAAAGGCTATTTTTAGGGTTTGCATGCAGAGTTTTTCAATGCATGTCCGGATATTCCATGTGGGTTTTGCGAGAGCTTCGCAGTGGTATGACATGCAAGCAGAGAAGATCAAGTTTCAAGGACTTACTATTTTTAGCCAATGCCCGCATGTCGACGAGTTTTCTAGGTTTTTCTGGGTTTTTTGAGATCCCACGGGCACTGTGACATGCAAACTCATCCGACATCAGATTGGCCACTTTCCGGGCACTTACTATAAATAGCAGGTTCACCCCAACAGTCACCCGGCACTTCAGTTCAACAAGCAGAATGGCATGCAACATAAATCAAGTCAAACGGAGGCCGTTTGAGGCACATGCAATTCAAATTAGGGTTTCCAGCTTCGATGCCTAAAAAGTAGGGTAAAAAGCCAAAATTTTGAAAAATGAAGATATCCCACTGCAATCAGCAACCTTTAGGCAATCTACTGGTGAAATTTGGGCTCAATCCGAGCACTTACTATTTATAGTAAGTCACCTCCAGAACACGGCTATAAATAGCAGGCCAACACAAGAGGCAGGTGTGAACAGGTTCACCAAGCGATGAGGATCACGCCTAGCAAATTTCAGGTCAATCGAAGCTGCGGAAGTCAAGCAATTTTAGGGTTTGCTAAAAATAGCAGGGTGGCTAAAAATAGCAAATGATCTCGGGCAACAGGTATAAACAAGGTAGCAAGGCCACAGGAAGCATATCACACCAGCTCCAGACTCAAAACAGATGAAAAACCATGAAGAGCCATGCATTTCCAAAATTTACTAAAAATAGAGTGGCAAGACAGAGCTAAGGCGTTGAAAATTTCTAAATGGAAACTGGCAGGAGAAGAGGTAAAATGCACCCTTGGCATGAAGAAGGCTTTAAAATTTCTAAGTATGAGGAATTCCTCCTCATACCTCAAAATGTGCCCAGCTTGCAGATCATAAAGGAGAAAACGTGGTGATAAAAATCTAGGACACGGAAGTTTTCCTCCTCACACCCTCAAATGCACCCAAAGAGGTTGAGAGCCTGGAAAATGTCTAAGTATGGAAGAAATTCCTCCACCCTACCTCAAATGCGCCCCAGCTGAGAATGTTACACCCCGATTGTATAGCTACTATTGCATAGGGCAAATGAGTGTATTGTGTGAATCTTTGATATGAATAAAACGTGTTTTGTTATCAAATGAATGTTCTCTATTTAAATGACTGTCTCATTTGGTTGGTACTTCTATTGATGTTATGTTGCATGCAAAGTATTGAATTGAGAATATTCTAACTTAGACGTTTTGTATACTGTTGATGTTATGAACAAGTAACTGCCGAGATTGTATGTCTGTGGATGCAGGAACAGGAACTATTCCTCCAGGCAGAGGGGAGACATCACTCGAGAGAGGGGCTTGGTCGAGTAACCGGTAAAGTTGATCATATGAGCATACACACACTTCACTAAGGGTTTTGGGAACTGAGTCAGATTAAGTTGTCATGATAAGTCATCCTTAGGCTTAGGAGTTTCTGATTACTTCTTTATACTTTATGAGTGGTGTTCCTTGATTGACTGACTTATTGTTCTGAGAACCTTGAATGTGAAATGTGAACTGATAAGTAACTGATGCCTGGAATTTACAGTTAAATGTATATATACATGTTTGTGCGTTTACATCTATTAGAGGTGCTCTGACTGGCCTATAATAACGTAATTGGAGATTTGAAAATAAACATGTATAGATATATTTAAGTGTAAACTGAGTAAGTTATTAATATATTTAATAATATATTTAATATCAATATTATTATAGTTTTACCGATAATATATTAATATATCTAATATAATATTCGAATATTATATAGATATATTTATATATTTAAATAAAGGTAAATTAAAAACTATATTAATATTATATTGAATATAATACAAAATATATTAATACATTTTAATGTGAATATTAAAATGACTAAACCTTTGGAAAGTTTGATATAGACTTATAATCTTTGGTAATTATTTATTTACCTTTGAAAAATAATGGCATAATCTTTGGTAATTACTTTACATTACCATACAAAGGAAATTCGAAATATTTAAATATGGAAAATACATTGAAAGTATTGAAAGGTAAGGAATTTCGAATTTAAAAGACCATTGGAAATTTATAAAAATTAATGAAGGAAATGAAAGTTTAAACTATGGACTTTTGAAAGGCTTAAAAGAAATATTTGAAAATCGCGGATTTCTTCCCGTGAAGAAATCGCGCGACTGTTTTGAACAGTGAATAGTGGAAAATGGCAGCATTTGAAGCCCGCGCCCAGTTCGCACAATGTGGACTTGGTCGCAGCTGTATGAAACGCCACCAGTGTGGACGCGTGGGTGAAAGAAAGAAAGAAACAACTGCGAAAAACCCTTGACGTTTTCAAACTGAAACTAAAAACGCCATTTGTGCTGCAGTCCACCATTTTTGAGGGCAAATTTAATGATTAAATCTGTACGTGGTTGCTTCACGAAATTCACAAGGGATATGTTGAAACATTCTTGGAAAATATGTTGAATCATCACTCAGTTTTGCTGTGTGTCTGGTTATTCGATTGCCACAACAGATTTTGACATTTTCAAAGGAAGAGGTGTCGAATTCTCATGCCTACAATGTAGTAAACATGAGAATTCGAAACCTATAAATAGGTTCACTTTCATTGTTAAAAATCACTCATTCACTCACTCTCCTTTGCATTGGAATCACGAATTTCAGTGCTGTGGTATTTCTGTGTGTTAAAATTCCCTCTTGTTGAGAGCTTTATTCACCTACACTGCTGTTGCATTTGCAGTAAGTTGCAAACCATCATTGCAATTAGATTGTGAGATAGATTGTGAAAGCCATTACCTTTTTGTGAAAGCCATTTGCAAATTGAGACTGTATTGCTGAGAGCAACCTTTCCTCATACCAAATTGCATTTACCTGAAAGTAGTATTTGTTCAAGCTGAGAGAAGGCTGCGAAGGACGGTGGAGCAAGAACTGAAGCTACCGATCGAGCTCATACGCAAAAGGAAATCAGGCATGAGAAATATCTTTGTAGAATTTCTGTCATTGATTTTAAAATGCGTTATTAGTTTGCTTGATTATGCCTTGCATTATGCTGTAGTTTGAAAGGAAAAATAATAGGAAACCTCTATGTTTCTATGGAATTGCTGAATTATGAATGGTTAAATTTCCTTAGAAAAGCTTATTGAATTAAGTAATAGCTTAAAGAGCTTGTTGAATTGGGAATAGCTTAAATTTCATTAGAAAAGGCTTATTGAATTAAGAAATAGCTTAAGAGCTTGATGAATTGGAAATAGCTTAAAAGCTTGTTGAAATGAATTAGTTTGAATTTATAGGAGAATTTGAAAAGGAATAACATAAAAAGGGAAATGTTTGATTACTTCTTAGTAAAAGTACCTTATGTTTTGTATTGCTTGAATACTCCTTAAACTCCTTAAATAAAGGAAAGGGACTAGTTATTAATACTAGGACGAGGGTGGATTCAATACCAAGGTAGTTTAAAGCTTTAGAGTTAAATAGGTTAACCAGAGAAAGCTATGTACTCCATGGATAAAGATTTCCATGTTAGGAAGTACTAGAGGGACCCCTTGTTGACTGTACTCCATTCCCTATTTAAGTAATTGAGGTAGGATAGTCTGGGATGATTGACTATCCAGTGAAGGACTAAAACCTACGCGTAGTGTAAGATAGCCTTAAGTCAAATCGGCCCTGAGTAGTGTATATGATAGATGACCTTCATTCGAAGTACTGAATGAGAATACTTTGGCCTAACTAGTGGAAGGTACGACATCCACTTAGATGTGAGATAGTTGAGACTACACTGTCAGTTCATTGTGATCCATCATGCTAGTTCGGGATTATGAAATAGCAAGTTCTAGATGTATAGGACACAACACTATGCTCAGTTGGGTTGTCGCAGCCGGTTACTTTACCAATCTCTGTGATGTTTCTCCTCCACCGCAGGCGACGGATACACCAAGATTTGAAAGGAAGGGAACCTGGACCATCTTACTACTATTTGTGCAAAAGCTTACGAGCTATGTATGTAATTTATTTTACTTTTGTACTCTGATTTATATTTTCAATGAAAATGGAATTCATGTGGAAATATATATTGTAACTTGCATGTATTTATCAATAAAGAAAGGAAGAATTTTATTGCAATGTCTTAGTTACTTGTTACTTTTATATGTTTGGAATGAAATGTTAGAAAATTTTTAATTACCCAAGGATGGGGTCGTTACAAAGAAGACATAGCGGGAAAATTTCTAAGGCAATAAAATTTCCTCCAGCCTAGGTGAAATGCGCCCAGCAAGAGGGAGGATGTTTAAAAAATTCTCTGAGTGTGGAGAAATTCCTCCTCACACCCCTAAATGCGCCCACCACAAGCAAGGTGCTAGGAAATTATCTAAGGCATGAAAAATAGAAGTTGAGGGGGCTAAATGCGCCCACCTTGAGTGAGCATTTGAAAATCTTCTAAGGCAAAATGGAAGTAGCACATGCAAAATGCGCTCTCAAGGGAGAAGGGTGGCTGAAAGTTTCTAAGGCATGAAACAAAAGCTCCAAGGGTAAAATGTGCCCAATAGGTGTAAGAGGTTCAAAAACATTTCCTAAGGCAAGCAAATTCCTTCACATTAGGCCAAATGCGCCCTCAAAAGAAAGTATCATGTGTCAAATGCGCCCAAGGGGTAGAATGGAAGTCAACACATGCAAATGCGCCCAAGTTGACAAGAAGGAGGAAGTGACTTTGAAAAGTTTCTAAGTATGAAGGGAATGAAACCTCACTAGCTAAAATGCGCCCAGGCATGAAGGGGTCAAGGAAAGGAAATTGCTAAGTGTTGAGAATGAAAGGGGACCCTCTAGAATGCGCCCTCCAGCAAAGGTAAAGTATAAAAACGCCTAAGGCATAAAAAATGGAAGCATAGAGTGGTAAATGCACCCAAGGTGATGTGAAGGTGATAATTTGTCTAAGGCAAGAAAGCAAAAGCATGGAGTAGGAAATGCGCCCATGAAGTGAAGTGGTGTTATGAAAATTTCTAAGTATGAAAATTGCAGCACATACTCTCAAATGCGCCTAAGGCAATGTGAGGGCTTAAAAGGTTTCTAAGTCAAAAACAAAAGAAAGCACCTTGAAATGCGCCCAAGCTTATATGGAGGCTTAAAAAGTTTCTAAGGCACTTCAAAATTTGCCTAAGGCATTGAAAATGGAAGCTTGGATGTAGAAATGCGCCCAAGTTGTGAGCAGGCCTCAAATAAATCCAAGTGTGGAAAATAAAAGCAGCAAGGGTAAAATGCACCCAAGGTTGAGAGGATGTTGGTAAAATGTTTCTAAGGCATAGCAAAAGTAGACCCCTTTAAATGTGCCCATCATAAGGAGGAAATGACAAGCTGAGAAATCTCTAAGGCGTTGAAAATGAAAGTTCAAGGGGTCATATGTGCCCAAGGTAAGGAGGAGATAAAAGACTTGGTCATATGTGCCCAAGGTAAGGAGGAGATAAAAGACTTAGGAATTTGTCTATGGCATTAAAATAAAATGCCACTGAAGGGAATGTGCCTAGAGAGAAGGAAATGCTGAAGGAATTTCTAAGTTAGAAAATGGAAGTAAAGATTTCAAATGCGCTCCAAGGAAGTTGGGACTTGAGAAAAGTTGCTAAGTGAAAGGTAAAGGTTGCTAAGGCGTGGAAATGCTTGGGAGATGAGGGTAAAGGTATGTGTTATAAAGTGCACCCAAGGTGAGTTGATTAAATTAAAAGGTTTCTAAGGCATTTTACAAGGTGAAATTAGAAAATTCGCCTAAGGAAGAGACGATATTAAATTTTTCAAGTACAAGGTGAATTGTGCCCGTAAGCAGGAAGAGAATTTCTTCAGGAAATAAGGAAAGTGCCAAGGCATAAAAAAAATGAAGACTGCAGGTGTGGAATACGTCCAGAATAAAATGGAATCAACCTTAGCAAATTTTATTATTTTTCAAAAGTAATAAAAATTAAATGTACCCCTTCGTTTGGATACACATGAAAACGATGATTTCTGAGGGGAAATTTCTTCTAGGTATTGGATATTTCTCACTGGGAGATGATTTGAGGTTCTTCCACACCTTGCTCATGTTGTTTCGGCAAAGATTTCGGCCTGGCACCCGTTTAGCAAATTTCCTAAGGCTCTGAGGGATAAATTTTCTAAAGCATGGTAAAATAAAGCTCAAGAGGTCAAATACACTCGCAGGGTGGAGATGAAATTTGTCCAAGGCATAGGAGAATTTGAAGATGGAATGAAGCTAGAACATCAAGCATTCAGATGTTGAAAAGTTATAAAAGTTTGCTGGAAATGGTGAACTCTATCACGATCCGGAGATCAAGCGGTCAGAACATGGAAATTGGGTAAGTAAAGTGAATTTATATTATAAGCGTTCTGAAGCTTTTCTTTCTGTTTTGTAGGATGAACACTGGAGCCTCAGCGTAAGGACTTGAGGTGATGAAGTTGGACAATGTTACAACTTTGGAAAGAGAAACGAAAGTGAAGATTTGTATAAGGCACTAACAACGTGATGCAAAAGAGGCAAATGCGCCCAAGGCAATGGGCTAGAGAAATGTGAAAGTCACAAGAGAGAAATGCATCCAAGAATGAAAGCAACAGGAGGACTTAACGAAGAAGAACTTTTTGCAAGGAGGGTTTGAACCAAGTGTTGTTGTGTGCTTGCCTCCTCCTAACGCAACAGAATTGGCAAAGAAGAACAGTGGGAACACGTTTCTGGACGAGAATCTTCTAGAAGAAGATAGTGGGCATTAATTGCAGATAATGGTTCCTGCAGAGGAGTGGAGAATATTATGTGCATTCATTGCCCCACTCCTCTCAATGGCGGTTTTTAGGGCAAAAACCCTAATTAGGGCACGTGTGGCTCAATCTGAGCCCTTTATTGTAATTGAATCTTAGTCGTCCACTAAAATGGGCTAGCTATAAAAGGGGCATCCCCCCTCATTTGTAATTCAAGTAGATTAGAACAAGAAATCAGAGAGTATAAAGGATAGAAGTTAGAATAGATAAAGAGTTAGCTTAGAAGATAGCTTAGTTTGAAAAGGAAGGAAAACTTTCCCTTTGAAAGTTTTGTAAGAGGTTGTTGTGAAAAACTCTCATAATACAAAGGTTTATCATTGCATGGTGGTGCTATCTTTTGTTGTGAATAGCTAGCAAGGCCTTTTCGTCTTTCCAATTCAAGTAGATAGAGTAGAGTAGACTTTATTTTATGCAAGTAGTTGTTAGTTGTGTTGTCCCTAATTTTTTACTTGTTAAAAATTGGGATAACCAATGAAAATTTTGATTAAATTTGAAGGTTTTCTTCTCTATGGCACGTACTTTGAGGTGCAAAGATTAGCAAATCTCAGTTTTTAAGTCTATAGTCCTTTGGGTTACCGCTTTTTACACATTCTCACCTGTTTTCGTCAATTTCTGAGTCATTTTTAGTGTGTTTTTTATCCAATTCGGGTTTTTCTGGCACCACTGCAAGTAGGAGTTTTTGAACTGAATTGCAAGTTACTTTAAAAATGTCTTTAATAGGAACTTTTTGAGATACTTGCAATTATAGGAACTTTTTAAGTTCATTACAAGTCATTTTTCATAAAATACTTGTAATTGCTCGAAAAAGGTCCGATTTCTTTTAAGTCACTTGCAATTACTTGAAAAAGGTCCGATTTCTCTTAAAACATTTGCAATTGCATGAAAAAGGTCCGATTTTATCTTAAGTTACTTGTAATTGTTCAAAAAAGGTCCGATTTCCTTTAAGATTGCTTGCTATTGCATTTGAAAATCCCGATTTGCTCATGAAGTGTTTTTAAATGTCAGTTTTTATTAAAGTAACTTGCATTTGTCTTTGAAAGACCCGATTCACTTGCAAATCACTTCAAAAGCCCCGATTTCATTTTAAGTAACTTGCTGGAGGCGTGTCAAAGTCCGACGCCATTCTTCATGGAAGCAATTCAAATCCTATTTCGCCTCTCTTCCCTTGGAGATCTCATAAATTCATTTGCTTAAGGATCGGGCTTTCAACTGTAAATAATCGAGTCTTTTTCATTATTCTAAGTTTGCAATCGCGCCTAGGGTTTCTTCTTCTTGTTTGTCTGCAATTTTCGTTTCAGGTATGTTTCTTCTTCTTTTCTTTGTCTCTATTTATTTTATGTCTTCTTTGTGTGTGTTTTGTTCACCAATGGCTTTGCTGAAAACGTTTTCACCAAAACGCGTTTCGCCATGTCTATGCCTTCATGCTATTCACCAAAATGCGTTTCTCTTCTCCACATTCACAAACGCGTTTCTCTTTCCATACGCTTTACGCGTCTCTTCACAAAAAAGCGCTTCTTTTTCATTTTTGCCATTTCATCATAACGCATTTCGCCACTCCATATAACTGCATTTATTCCACTTCATATGTTGTCATCTTCCTTTCAGCTGGAAACGCGTTTTTTTTTGTTCTTTATTTGCAAAACGTTTTTCTTCACATTTCATATGCCTCCAAATGCCTCATATCAAAATGCGTTTTCCTCATGGTATCCATTTTCTTCACTTCATCCCGTGTACCATTTCTGAAAATAGAAAAGAAACAAAAAATAAAATAAAAATGATGATCTTTGTGAAGAGAAGTAATTCAGGTTTTTACTCACCCATTACAAGTCGGAGATTTTTATCAAATATACAAGTGAAAAAAGTAATGTTCTTTTACTTGCAATGCTTTCCAAAAATTCCGACATTAACTTCCCACTTGCAGTCGGCCTTCAAAATCCCGAAATGCTTTTAAAGTGCCTTAAAAACGGACTTTTTATCCTTGACTGCAAATACAATTTAAAAAGTTGTGATTTGCACTTTTTAAAGTTGCAGTCTAACTTTTTCATTTGTCATAAAAAGTCATATGTCCTTTTCACTCGCAATCAGCCTCCAAAAACCCGAAATGAGTTATAATACTCATTTTTTGCCCTCAAACAGCCAAAATACCATTCTGAGTTTGAGTCTTCGCCATGTCTACGCCTGTAAACGTTGATGATGTCTTGACCATATGGAACTTTCATCGCAGTCTTGCAAATTCTTGTTCGATGACGGAGGAACCTTCTTCTCCACCGAACAAAAAGATGAAGTACAAATACGACAAATACCAGAATGAGATTTCACCTTCTCATGTTGTCTCAATAATTGAAGAAATCAAAGACACGGAGATTGGGCATGTCGATATGTCCGAGTTTTTGGAGAGAGCTGAGAAATCAACTTCTCACTATATGCAGTTGCTGTTTAAAAGTCATATTCATTTGGTTGCTTCCTTTCCTGTTGCTGTCCTAGAACCAGAGTTCGTCCTTGCGTGCGCAGCCCATTTTGACAGAGAATCCAGAACCATTAAAGATGATGATGGGAAGGTAGTCATACGGCTTGATCTAGAAACCATTCATAGGGTTTTCAGAGTTCCGGATTCACCCATATCTTCAGATATCTCAGTGAAGAGTGCTCTAGATCATTATGAGCAAAAGAAAGATGATTGTAAACAGCACATCAATACCAAATGGCTTCTCAAGCGACGAGCTGGTGTGTCTCGTTGGGCTAAGCTGTATCGATCTGACTTCAAGGAAGAAATTAATGATACCATCACTCTCTTAAGCAGAATCATAGGGTTGAAATTCTCTAATGTCTTTGAGAAGTGGATGTACAAATTCATAGTGGTGATTAGAAAGGCACAACACCCAATCTTCTTGGGTGAAATAATCAGTGATAGCTTATGTGAGCAGCTTGCACAAGTTCCTACCACACTCACTTTCTATATGAATTCCTATCTAGTTTATATTGCAGCTTCATTGAAATAGTTTCCAGGCCTTTCTACCGTCGGAGATAGATCTCTAGTCCCAGTCTGGGAATACTATGATCAGTTGCCTTTGATTCCTGGCAGGATTCATTACAGAAGAGTTCAAGATGCATTCTTTGGCTATTTCATGTGCCTTTTTGACAAGAACTTGCAGAACAAAAGAGTATCAGATATTGCTTGGAAAAAAGTCAATGAATTTGGTTGCCTATTTCTTCAGTTTCCTACCTTTACCTATATGAGGGTTGTCTGTTTTGAAGATCAACCATACATGCTGCCAAGGTATCCAACTGATAAGATCATTGTAATGGAGCTAGCAAGACAGTTGATGACAGTGCATGCACGGCAAGCTTTGCAACATAAAACTCGAGTGAGTATCTCATCTCATAAACCATTACAGATTGGGAGATACTCCTTGACAAGTACTGCAAAGGCAAAAGCTATGCAAACCGAGATTCAGGAGGTTAAGATGAAGAGATTCAAGGCTAGAACAGATTTTGATTTCAGGGGCATGAAGGACAAGATAAAGAGGGCTTTCACTCATGTGCATCGCCTTGAAGATATTTGGGCAGATCTCCGAACAGAGAAAGATATATATAAGATGGACTATTGCAGGCTTAAAGTTGAGCAGGTTATTGATTTTAATCTAACCCTGATTCCTGAAGGAGTAGTTGATGATGGGCTGATTTTAGACCCAGAATATGAAGAACAAAGAGTTGTTGATGCTTTTATTCCAGCAATACAATGGTCTAATAAAGAATCAGTTTCTATCTTCAATAGATTTCAGTCAATCTTGGCAAATACTAACTCTTGGCTCAAGAGTATAGGCGTCAAGACTATAAAAATCAGGGTTAATAATGAAGTTGATTCAGCTAGACCTGTTGGATTGAAATCAGAAGTCAGGGATAAATCCAAGGAAGGGGCTTCTTCTTCAGGGACGAGGATCAAGCTGAGAGTCAACCGTGCCATAGAACAACCTCTGGAGGAACCAACATTAAAAGGGAAGGAGGTAAGAGAGATGCAGATTCAAGTCATCAATCAGCAAGAAAAAGAAGTTCTTCAGTCTCCTATTGCACTAAGGATAATGTCCCCTCAGATTGATGCTGCATCTGTATCAGTAATGTCTCTGTTGTCTCAATTTGATAGTGATATCGATTCCTTTTCAACGGTTTATGTTCCTCCTATTGAAGCTGCTCCTCATACATCAACTTCACCAACGGTGACTGTTTCTATAGAGAACATACATGATAATCTGGAAAATGTTTTTGATGCTAATCCAATGTATCCAAACACATCACAGATAACATTTCCAGAAATTGATACATCTGCTGCAAGCTTTGATAGTTTCATAACTAACGTTGATCACAATGTGCCATCCAGTCAAGCTTTTGTTGCGATTCAAACTGAGACATCTCCAAGAGTAACAACTGTGACTCAAAATGAATCTATTGCTGTTTCAAATACGGTTGTTGTTTCAAATACTGACACATTGGATCTTCCTCCATGGTTGAGTTCAGTCACTCTAAAGAGAAAGAAACAGGCAATCTCTCCAGATGTATTTGATTTCCATCAATTGAAGAGTTCAAAGCCAAAAGCTGCAAAGGAAGCTAAGACAATCTCACGGGTAGTTGTGGACAGCAACAAAATGAAATATGCAGAAATAGTTGAACCCCTTGCAGATAAGTCACCAGAAGAAATGCAAGTTTCTGATTATAAATTCACAAGGGTGGATTTAGGCAAGCAGACACATGCTGGTATGATGCAAGACGCTCAAAATTCAGTATCTGTTCTAACACATAGTTACAATGAGCTTCTGGCAAAGAAAGAAAAGCTGAAAGAGGAAAATTCACAGCTTATCTTAGTTATTCAGAAGATTGCCAATTCTTCAGAGCAAGTTAATCCTTTAACTTCTTTCACTTCTGAAGAATCAGTCAAGCAATTGGAGAAAGTTGCGCAAAAAGCCAAAGTAGTTGATTCTTGGGTAACACAACTGATTGATCAAAGCATACCAGTGATTGAAAAGACATTACAGATTTTGAATAATGTCAGAATAGCAAAGATAAAGCTGAATCAAACTTTGGAAGTTTTTAAACAAAGTTTGGATCCACTTGAAAAAAACTTGAAAATTTGGCATGAGATAGATTAGATCAAGTTACAGATTCTATGCAGCAATTCAATTCTACCAAGCAAAGAAAAATACATAGAATTTGAAGAACTCATGACAAATAAAACATTGGTTATTCAAGATCTCGTCAAAGATGTCCAAGCTACTCTAGAAATGAGTGATGAAGTTCAGCAAGACATCCTTTCAAGCTTTGAGAAAATCCCTTGCAAAATTCTGAATCAGGAAGGAGAATTACTTGCAGCTGATATGGTCACTACAGAGATGGCAGCAAATCTTCGTCAAGAACTGGAATCAGAACAATTTACCATGGATTCAATTCACAAGTTGGTCAACCATAGAATGATCCTTGATAAAATGCAATCTGTTTGTGAAGAACATAGACTAGCGACGATAGGATATTTTGATGTAATCTTGAAGACTGTGGCAGTTGCCAAGAACACACTAGGCCCCGATCCAGCTGAGTTGCAAGAAATTATCAGCAGATTTCAATCTTTCAAAGCTAGGATTGATGTAGAATAAAATGTTTTACCTTTATGCATTTTGTTTTCGACAAACTACATGTAAAAACAAATTTTGTAATCGCAAGTGTTTCTTTCACTTGCAATTTTGTAAATTGTAATTACATGTAATCTAATTACAAGTCAAAATAGTTTAAGATTGTAATTTTGAATAAATCAATTGCAAGTAGTTGGTGGTTGAGAGAATTTCTCAAGTTAGTTGGGATCCTCCCACCTTTTTCTCAAGGCCTCTCTCCTATAAATACTTGAGGAGGTCCTTTGTAATTTTTATCTTTTTGGCAAGCAAGAAAACTCTGCAAAATTTTGTACTCATAAAGACTTTGAGCTTTATAATTACAAGTTGTTCATTTTCAAATAATATCAAAGAGTTGCAGATTTCAGACTTTGTGTTGAATTCTCACTTTGTGCCCATTGTGTTCTTATGTCATTTTGGGGCATTGCTTTGTGATCATTTGAGAATTGAGAAAGATTGCTAGGGAGAGCTTCAATTAATATATTTTCAGTCTTTGTGCTGTCAATATTGAAGATTGAATTTATAAACTAGAAGTTAAGAGGAATTGCAAATCTTTGTGCTCGTAACGATTCTCATTTATAGTAGTTAAATAGATATATCATATGTTCAGACTTTGTGCTGTCATACGCTGTATTTTATCATTAAAGTCATCTTTTAAAAGGGTAGATAAGATTGCAGATTTTCAAGACTTTGCGCTTGAGGTTGTTTTCCTGTCCCGAAGGAAGTGATGGAAGTCTTTGAGCTTTCAAAAAACTTCATTTCCTTTCTACTGGTTTTATTTGCAAGCTGCTGTTATAAAATTCATGTTACTTTTCTGCGAAGAGAAAAGAGTTTAATCTCTCCTGAAACAAGAGGAAAGATTATTGTCCCACCCATATTTGTTTTTAGTTATTTAGATAGGGGGAGCCTTCCCTTAAATAGGAGAGTTTAACTCACACACTGTGTTGAAATCACCATTTTGCTAAACCTCATAAGTTTACAAAACATTCAACCAACAAGTTGTGGAGTGTGGCGTTTCGGTTTGAGCATATCTTCTTTCATCCATACCACTAGCGGGCTTGCTGATGGTAAGTTCGCCTTGCGTGGTCAACTGGAGTATTGGCACTTAACTTTGATTGTGGCTCATATGTCCATATGCATCATTGTGATGGTATGTACATGTGTCATAATTTGAACACCTTTCTCATCCTTTGAAGATTGCACCAACTTTGTTAGAGTTGTCCAAAGGGAGACGAAGCAAAGTCTGGTTTGAAGATTGTTTAAGTCGATCCTCGTCCTCCACCCTTTAGGAGTAGATGGTAGCATCTCTAATCCTTATATCCTTTTACATTCAGCATTATCCGGTTAGTTTAAGAACTTGAGCATCATCGACAAATCTCCCGAAATTTGAAGATCCTTTCTTCTGAATGAGCAACTCACGTAAGTCCCCTTGGAATACCCAGCATATTCACATCAACCAACTGAGTCTATTCGCGATAAAAGGAACCTTGGAGTTGAACGCATGAACTTTCACGCAATCTTAACATGCGGAATACTTTGATCAAAAGAGAATAGGGTGACTGTTGAACATTTTATTTTGTGTTGGTGTTGTCATAAAAAACACGTCAACACATCCCTACAGAGTTTAAAACCAAATCAGCACTATACCATGATTTCATAGAAACAGCCGAGACTGACTTCACCATATCAAGCCAGTATTCAAGCTGCGTGCTTTGGAAGATGCAGGCAATGTCACCATCAGGCATCTTGGCAATTTAGGTCTTCTCGCAGCAGCATCCATACATTTTTCAGTACAAAGCTTGGAATTCATAATTGCTTGTATCAAGCATTATAATCTTGCCACAAGGGAAATCCAGTCAGTAGATGGAAGAATCATATGCAGCTTAAAGCCAGAGATGATCAAGAAATGCTTCTCAATTCCACCATGGCCCGGAAGTGTTACCATCAACATAGAAGAATGTGAAAGGATATGGGAAGAGCACCAAGAAAAGTATAGCAAAAAAATCGCACACAAGTGGTTGAAAGAAAAACACAGTACATTTCCAAAGAACATCGAGAGAGGAGAGTTCAAGAATGAATTTGCCATTATTATTACCTTACTCAACTGAATTACTGGTCAAGCGGATGCAACGAAGTTTCAGCCTTGGATGTTCTACGTGATACCTCACATCATGAAGAAGACAGAGTTCTATGACTGGCCTACATTAATCAGTGATTGCCTTCATCATCAAATAACTGAATATTTCAATAAACATGCATTCCATATGATCTCCTACCTAGTCTACTTGGTTGCTTTTCAAGGCAAATTCAGAGGGTTAAACACGGAGGATTTTATAAATGTACAACATGTTTATAAATACTACACTCAGTTGGAGTTCACTGCAACATCACATCACTACAAAAGAGTGAATGAAATTCCTAATATATACAGTGCGTGACCTAGACAATGAGCTACATGTATGCATTTCATCTATTGCCAGGGCAGCAATGTCAGAATGGGCGGATTGGTTTATTCAGTTTGCTACTTTCACTTACCTAAGGGTTTATGGCTATTCAGGTGCTCCTCTTATGTTACCGAGATATCCGTCAGATGAAGTTGTGTATATGGAGTTTCTAAGGCAAGTATCAGATGTTCACACCTGCTTGCGAAACAAAAAGAAACCAGCCTTCAGCTTCCGTTTTGAAATGGGAATATACAGGTGTAGATCATCCGCAAATGCTAAAATAATGGGTAATGAGTTAGATAAACTTGGTCTCAAGCCTTTCAACGAGAGACGATCTTATGATCCTCATGGTGTCTATGTAGCTCGACTTGGTCAAAACTATGCTCGTGTTCCCGCATTTGAGGATTTTTGGGCTAATTCCAGAGATGAATTCGAGGTGCGAAGGCGAAGCAATAGTAGACTCACCCTTCATCAAATGAAAGATTGTTTATCCGAAGATATTGAAGGGTTATCTAATGATGACGAGGATGTAATTCTCCCAACCTATATTAGAAATCAGATTGAGCAACAACCCCTTCCGCAGGTCAATTGGGCCGATAAAGAATGCCTTATAGTGGAAGAAAGGACTCGTCAAGTTGTTGATTACAGCAAGACCTTCTTGACACTCAAAAGAATGAAGTCAATTCCAATAGCAGAGCCGCAAAGGGTTCATCCATTGCTTCCTTCTTCTTCTAAAGCTCAATCAAAGACAAAAGGAAAAGGTCAAGAAGTTGTGAAGGGTAGTGTTGACGTGCTTTTTATGACGACATCAACACAAAATAAAAATGCCCAACGGTCATTCTATTCTCTCTTGATCAAAGTATCCTGCATGCTAAGATTGCACGAAAGTTCATGCTTCAACTCCAAGGTTCCTTTAACGCGAATAGACTCAGTTGCCTAATGTGAATATGCTGGGTATTCAAGGGGATTTACATAATTGTTCGATTTTGTGAAGCAGTTAGGACATGAATGATTTGACAATATTGCTCCGATTCCTAAATTAACCGGGAAATATTGAATTAAAAAGGGATAGGGATAGGAATTCTGCAAATCTACTTCTAAAGGGTGGAGGACGAGGATCGACTTAAACAACCTTCAAACCAGACTTTGCTTCGTCTCCTTTCGGACAACTCTGACGAAGTTGGTCCAATCTTCAAAGGATGAGAAAGGTGTTCAAATTATGACACAACACGTACATACCATCACCACGATGCATACGGACATATGAGCCACAATCGAAGTTAAGTGCCAATACTCCAGTTGACCACACAAGGCGAACTTACCATCAGTAAGCCCGCTAGTGGTATGGATGAAAGAAGATGTGCTCAAATCGCAACGCCACACTCCACAATTAACAACTACTTGCATAAAATAAAGTCTACTCTACTCAATCTACTTGAATCGGAAAGATGAAAGGGCCTTGCTAGCTACTCATAACAAAGAAGAAATCACCAAGCAATGAAACTTTATATTATGAAAGTGTTCACAACAACCATTTACAAAACTTCAAAGGGAAAGTTTTCCTTCCTTTTCAAACTAAGCTATCTTCTAAGCTAAATGCTATATGCCTTCTATTCTCTAACTCAACTCTATCTCTGATTCAATTCTAGTTCTAATCTAATAGATCACAAATGAGGGGGGATGCCCCTTTTATAGCTAACCCATTTCAATGGACGGTTCGGATTCAATTACAATGAAGGGCTCAGAATCGAGCCACCTATGCCCTGATTAGGGTTTCTGCCCTAAAAACTGCCACAGAGAGGAGTGGGCAATGAATGCACAGAATATTCTCCACTCCCTTGCAGGAATCATAATGAGCAATTAATGCCCACTACCATCATCAAGAAGATCCTCATCCATGAGAGCGTTCCCATTGGCCTTCTCCCGGATAGCAAACTCGATCAACCGGGCCAATAACGCTTCAACCTCCTGGGCAGAAATCGGTGGAATATGGTTGAGCTGGAACTCCAAGACCGCTACCGTCTGCTCGTGCCGGATGTAAGATTTCTTCCATGCCACCAAGGCATCCTGGGTATGCTGAATTATACTAGAGAAAGTGGAGACATTCTCAAAGCCATCCAAGACAAGCGACCTCGCAGTTGAGAAGAATGGAGCCAGTTTGTCTTTCAAGCCATCAGCAGTTATTTCCTCCGGGGCCAACTTCCTAGCAAATATGGCCTCTAAGGTATTAAGGACTCCCTCCAAGATGTTACCCATTGCTTTCCTCACTCTGGCTGAATCTGACCTTGCTGCATCGTGAAATCCACGGCCTGTGACCACCGAGGAGTACCAACCAGTGAAATCATACCTGTCACCCCTCTGAATTACACCTCCATCCACCAAAGTTTCTAGAGGTATATGCATCAAAGCCCCCAAACGAAGTACAGTCTACGTCTGATAGATGCGGGTATCGCCCCAGGCCTGATCCACCATGTCAATCCGTGCCAAAATACTTGAGGCCTGTCGATAAGCATTGGCGAGGTCCTCCAAGAATTTCCTTGTCTCAGTACGAACATGGCTAACCCACTTATCCACTTCCGTTTCCATTTTCTTTAAATCCTCTAAGCCAACAACTGACTCCCTCGGAAGCTCTGGTGGGCATTCTACTGTTGGGTTTGCTGGTTCACCTAGACGTGCTAGACTCTGCACATATCCTATCAAGGTTTTGTGCTCCTCCTTCAATTTCTTATACTTCCCTTCTGTTCTGAGCAACTGATCTTTCAGCGTCTGATAGGAGTTATCGAACTCCTCGACAATTTGGGCTCCCGTAGGACGACCCAACTCTACGATGGTGATCACATAGTTCTCGGGCCTCTCCTCGGCTCGATCATACTCCTCCCTCGGAACAACCACCTGAAGCGTGCGAGAGCCTGACTCATCAGTCGAGATCCTTGAAAACTTCCTAGCCCTTTTCTTTTCTGGTGGCGCACTGATCCTCCTGAGGAACTCCTCCATCTCGATGGTTGGATCCGTATCATCCTCGGGTTCTCTTCTCATTCTGTCCGAAAGCCAATCCGGCACCGTCTGCTGCGGATTACAAACGACAAGGGGCTGCTCTTCCGTTGCCTCCACCTCGTGCACTTCCTCTCTTCTTGCACTATTCTACTCAGGCTCATCATCTTCCACGAGCTGCGTACCTCCCATCCCTTGGGTTCCCTGTTCTATGTTTTCCTCTTCCTCCAATGTCATGTCCAATATCTGTTGGAAACGAGCGTCAGCCACTGTTTCCTCTTCTTCCTCTTGTCGGCCAGCCCCGGATACACTGACGCTTATACTATCTAATTCTCGGATGTTGGGTTGATCCAACTCCTCAAGCTCCCGCTCTTCACCCAATCCTGCCCTCTAATTAGCAAATAATGAAATCACTCTCAAACTCGAAGACTGAGTTTACGAGTGCATAGGTGATGCTTGTTCCATCCTCAACGGTATCGGCTGGGTTGGTACTTCTACTTGTGCTTCCGGTGTTTGAGCAACCTATTTTCCCCTTCTCACCAATAGCGGCCTTGGGTCACCCATCAAGCTATAAGTAAGGGCGATCGATCTGCTCTTAACTCTGCATGCATGTCTATCGACCCAAGCTCTTGTGAAAGTCAACACCGGAATAGAGAGCGTGTCCAAGTCCATGATTTCCGGCTCGGACCAATCAGGTGGTGGGACTGGAGTATCCCTGACTAAACCATAGTCGGGCTGTATAACGTTGACATCCTCTTCCACCTGGTCGGGAACTAGGATGACCTCACATTCCCTGATCAATTTGAGGGGAAGCCTAGAAAACATCCTTTTCCTTATTTCAACCTCATCAACAACATTTGCCCAGAAGTCCTCAATGTGGGCCTTGTGTCGTTACTCGACGTTTTGTATCATTCGGATGTTTCTGTAAGGATCGAAATCCTGTCTGCCTGTGTGATGCGATAGATGATAGAATTGCAGCTCATCCTCTGCCTCCCGAGTTGCCTGCAAGGAGGGACACACCTCAGTGGAATTTCCCATGGCAATAGGAAAGTCAAGTCCACCCTTCTTCTTCTTTTTCTGAATCCTCTCATAGACGATCCATTGCCTAGATATTTCCAGCATTATAATGTGATCGGTGGGGTACCTCGGTAGCCGGTATGGATACGAAGTGAACCCCTGCAGCCTAATGTAAGTGAATTTCGGAAATTGGATGAGCCAATATCCGTATTCCTCTATCAATGCTTGTGCCTCTTTGGATATTCTTTGCTGGGTTCTCCGCTGAGAACGCAGCAAAGGGTCCTCGTGATGTGCATTGTGAATGCGTCACTAGCCCGTTTGTAACTGGCAGGGTTAGTTAGATGCAACTGTGTGCAGGCCTCATGGATTTTGAACTGATCAGGTGCACAGCCTATTGGCTCCTTGTATGTAATCCCTCGGTACTTGGTCACTCTTGCCAGCATATATATCACATACGAGCTCATGTAAAAGGTTTCCGTCCCCCTCAGGCTCCTGAACTGTTCATCTATGTTATCACTGATCATTCTTGCCCAGTCAACACACTCCTTTCCCTCCAAGATGATCTCGATGAAGTAGAACATCCAAGGCTCGAAGAAGTAGGCTTGTGCACTCCCATTTATTCGGCTCAACATCATCATCAAGTTGCAGTATTCCTGTTTCACATCTTCGGCAATTATTTGCTTTGGGAGTCTAGTGCGAGGTGGCTTTGGCTTTTGCATCCAGACTCTGTTGATGACCGCAGCAACCCTCTCGAAGGAGGTGGAGTACATTTTATCCGCCCTCTCCTTTGATCTGTAGGAATCCCAAATGCCTCTCCGACGACATCTGGCGTGAAGTTGGCAAGCAATTTGCCATCCGGCGAGACAATGGTTCTACGCTCCGGCTTGTAGTAGTTTGCACACTCCATGATTAGCTCTGGGCACTGAATTGCTGGTGGAAAACCAGCGGCTGCGTAGATACCACTCTTCATGATGTTATGTGTCGTGACTGACGGTTGATGGCCTCCCAGTCCGTACATCCTAGACCTAAGTGCATTTAGATTAAACGAGCCGAGGTTGGTGTCACTTAATCCTGCCAACTTTGAGACAATTGCCGATTTTGGAAGAAATGACTTGGCGAGCCTTTTGATCATTGCCTGCCAGGATGAGCTAGCCTTGGCCATTTCAGTGTTTGCAGCTCTGCCTGCGGCTCTGCTTGTTCCTACAACATCCTTTGCTCCAGCCATCTGCAAGAATAAGATAGAATAATAATAAGTTAGGTTGCAGATTTTTAATAAAATAAAATAGCCTCCGAGACGGCTGCGGATGTGGAGTTAGCTTTTGAAAATAAAATTCTTCAGCATAATTATCTAACTCCAAACCTCAAACTATATAAAAACTCTGAGCTTATAAAGAAGCTTTCAGCAACTGCACTCTGACTAGCGAAGAAAATTACAGCAAACCAACAACTTTCAGCAATGTGGCTATTTTCTCAGCACAGAATAAATTAAATCTTTTCTCTCAACTTCTGTCAACCTCAGCAACTTTCAACCTCAGCAACTTGAAGAATGAAGAAATGAAGAGAGATTGCTACAATTTCTTCTCAACTCCAACAGCAGCTCGAATAAATAAAATCTGCAGCAACTCCAAGAACTCTCATGCAACTTCGAAAATGATTTCAACAACCTTAACTCTCAGCATTTTGAAAATAAAATCTCCAACAACTTCAAGAACCTCTACAACTTCAAAAATCCATAGCAACTTCAACTTTCAGCATTCCGGAAATATCTCTCCAGCAACTGCAGTATATGATTTTGAAATTTGCAGCTACACCCCTCAGCTCTTCAAGAATTAAAATCCTTAGCAACTTCGCTCCTAGAAAAATAAAATCCAACCTCACTCTCAGCAACTTCGAAAAAGATTTTGATCTCTCACAAAATTCTTCACTTCAGCAATTCCAAGCTCTTCGAAACGTGTGAAGAAATGAAAGAAATGAAGTTGTTTAAATAACTCTTCACGAAGAATCCTGCTAAGTAGTGCTGGGGCTAATTTTAGCACCTTCATCAATTCTCCACTCTCTCTGTTCGGCATCTTCTAATTCAAGCGCAGTAGTGGGCTAGTCATCAGCCGGTCATTATGGCAGTTGCCATTAATAAGGATTCTTTCCTTGTAAAAATTCGAATTTTCCCCTTAGTCTGCTAGTTAAGTCTTGGTGATTTAAACAACTCGCGAGAAAAATCACTTGACTTGATTGAAAACTCCATTTTAAAATTCTCGCCATGTTCAATTAAATTTATCTCGAAACAATTCATGGGAGATTTAAAATTATTTTCAACTTGTTAAAATGTCTGTCATTTAAATCCTCAATTTCATGAAATTTGCCTTAGACATTTTAAATTTTCCCTTTCTAAAATATTCAACTCCGGGTGATTTAAAATCACTCGCTCGCTCCGATTAATCCACCCTCCGAGATTTAATTTCCCTTAGGATAATAATCTAGTCAAAACAAATTTCCTCTGAAAATATCAAAATCTCCCCTAGGAAAATAATTTTAAAATTTCTCGACCCATGGGTGTATTTTAAAGAGGTTCATTTGATTTTCCACTTGACCCATGGAAAATATATCAGTTGCTTCCGCCTTGGAAATAAAACTTCGTCACTGTGTCCACTTCATTTAAATGTCTCTGAAATTTTTTTTAAAATTCATCAAGTCATCTTTTCATGCCAAGGGCGTGTTTTTCCCTAGTGAAATGTTATTTCACTTAGAAAATATTTCTAACATTTTCTCTACCATAGGCGTATATTTTTGATGAAATACTTATTTCATTTAGAGAAATTTCTCACTTTACACCTCTGGCGCACTTCACCCTTTGGCATCTATTCTTTTGTGACTTAGAAATTTTCTCAAGTCATTTCACATCTTGGGCGTATTTCACTCAGTGATGTTTTATTTTGCTAGCTTTTACCCTTGCCACGCCTTAGAAATTCTTTCAATCAAGGGCGCATTTAGCATGAGCCACTTTCATTTTCCACACTTAGAGAATTTTTTAAAATCTCCACTTCAACTTGGGCGCATATTCATGTGTCTACTTCTACTCCTCGTGCCTTAGCATCTTATTGCCTCTTGGGTGTATTTTACATATGCAAGCTTTGATTTCTCACTTAGAAATTTTTTATCTTGATTATCCCATCAAGGGCGCATTTAGAGGGTCAAGCTCACACTTTCCATGCCTTAGAGAATTTGAGACTCCATCACCTTGAGCGCGCACTTCATGGGGCTAGCTCTTACTTGAGGGCGTCTTTAGCATGGTGAGCTTTTGTTTGATGACTTAGGCATTTTCAATTTATTCCTTCATCATGGGCGCACTTGATACTCTCCACCTTTGCTTTAATGCCTTAGGCGTCTTTGCTTGGCATCACCAACTTGGGTGCATTTGATGGCATGAGCTCCCATTTGAGGGCGCATTTCAGACCTCATGCTTTCATGCCTTAGCGTTTTTTTTTTTTTCATGCCTTAAGACTTTTTCAGCAAACTCCTAACTCTTCTTGGGCGCAAATACTACCTCAAGCTTTCACTTTTTTGCCTTAGGCGTTTTTGATAAATTCATCTTGGCTTGGCGCATTTAGGGTGGCAAGCTTTTGTTTGAGGGCGCATTTCAATGTCCCTACTTCAACTTCATGCCTTAGGCGTTTTTAAACTTCCTTTCCCTTTCTTGGATGTGGGCGCATTTTCATATATGAGCTTTCAAGTTGAGGGTGCAAATTGCCATGTCCACTTTCATTTTTATACTTAGAATATTTTAGGCCATCAATCTTGAGGTGGGCGCATTTTGCCTAGGAAGCTTTCATTTTTCTGCCTTAGAAACTTTTGAAGTCACTTGCTTACCTTGAGGGCGCATTTTGGGTGTCATGCTTCATTCTCATGCCTTAGAAATATTTCGGCCCAACCACTCCCAGCACAAGGGCGCATTTGATGGGGTCTACTTCTATCTCATGCCTTAGAAATATTTCACACCTTTGCTTCAACTTGGGCGCATTTGGCACCCTCAACTTTTATTTTCCATGCCTTAGCAGATTTCATGTTAACCTCTCCATGGTGGGCGCATTTAGGGGGTGGTACTTTCAATTTCACACTTAGCCGCATTTTGAAGGTGACCCCCTTGAAGTTTCCACGCCTTAGGAATTTTCATAGTCTCCCTCTTGAAGGTGGGCGCATTTTGACCCTTGTGCTTTTGTTTTTGCCTTGGGAAAATTTTCACACTTACAATTTTGCTTGAGGGCGCATTTGAGAGGGTGTGCTCTCACTTCTCTATACTTAGACAAATTTCCATGCCTCAGAGATCTTGATCTCACATTCTATTTTTAGTAAGTCTTTGCTTTTCTGACTTCCATGGCTTCGTTTGGCATGAAAATTTCACCATATGACCCTCTTTGCCTTGTGAACCCGTATTGCCAGTCCCACATGTCAGCCTGCTATTTATAGTAAGCCCTTGATTTCCTTGACTTCCTCAATTCCGTTTTGCCTGAAAATTTCATCATCTGATCTTCTTCGCCTCGTGAACCTGTTTTGCCAGTTATCTGCCCTGACTTGCTATTTATAGCCACCTGCTATTTATAGTAAGCCCTTGATTTTTGACTTCAGTAGCTCTGTTTGACCTGAAACTTGCAACGCCTGATCCTGAGAACTTGAGTGTCGCTCTGATGCCAACCTCGGGTGCAGACCTGCTATTTATAGCCGTGCCCTGACTTACTAAAAATAGTAAGTTCTCCGATTCTGCTCAAATTTTGCCAGCAGGTGCCTTGAAGTATGCTGACATTGGTGGGGTACTTCGTTTTGACTATTTCTGGATTTCACCCCCTATAAAAGTGGAAACCCTAATTTGACTTGCATGTATCCCGAACGGTCTCCGTTTGACCTCTTTCCTTCTGCATGTCGTTCTGCTTGCTGAACTGGAGTGTTAGGCGGCTGCCAGAGTGTACCTGCTAAAAATAGAAACTGCCTGAAAAGTGACTCATCCACTGCCGGATGGTTTTGCATGTTATATTGCCCGTGGGGTCTCAAAAAAACCCAGAAAAACCCAAAAAACTGGTTTGCATGCATGCACTGGCTAAAAATAGTAAGTCCTCGAAATTTGATCTTCTCCGCTTGCATGTCACACTGTTGCGTAGCTCTTGAAAAACCCAGAAGGAATATCCGGACATGCGTTAGAGAACTCCGCATGCAAACCCTAAAAATAGCCTCTGAAGGCTGAACTCTGAAAGTGGTCATCTCGGTTTGCATGTTATATCGTTGCGAAGGTTTCGAGAAACCCAGAAGTAATCTCTGGACATGTAATGAAGAATCATATGTTTGACCCCTGAAAATGGCTCCTGAAGCCTGAACTGCTAAAAATAGCAAGTTGTCTGCTCTGGCTCAAAATTTACATGCAAGCAGCTTGGTGTGTTTTGAATGTGTCGAAGCTGACAGAATTCCAAAATTCTGCTGAAACAGTCCCCGATTGAGTACTTACTATAAATAGTAAGTTGTTAGAATTCGATAAAAATTCAGTGAGACTTTGCTGGAAGCCTTTTGACTACTGTACTAAGCTTGAATTTCAATTTTACAACTCAGTTTGACCTTTAATAAGCCTGAAGGATGAAAACCCTAATTACACAGACTTAACCAATACTTCAACCTGGGTCAAACGACAGGACATCCCCGGAAGGACCAGAGATAGAGAGAGAGAGATGCACTAACCAAAACCAAACGACCAGAATGGAGCAAAAATTAGGGGATCCCCATCTGAATGGAGTGATGTGTGAAAAAGGTCGCAACATGTAGTAGGTCTACAAAGAGTGCAAAGAAGAGGTTGGACAACACAAGTATTGTCATCTAGGAGCTGCCTACAGCTGAAATAGAAGCCCCTCCACATGAGCCCATACCTCAAGAAGAAATAGAAGATGTGCCTTTGATACAAGACCCTTTGCCATCTCTGAGGTCTTCACCAATTCACATTGATTTGGAAGACGAGGAGATAGAGGCCGATGTTGCAGTTATTCCTCCCATGGATGTTAGTAGAGATACCACATCTTGGCTTGAAAGTTCCTTGGGAAGGACAAGAAGAAGGCCTTCTTATCAAGTAAATGTTGATAATCTCAACGTATATCAGGAAGCACCCAAAAAGAAGGGAAATAAACAAATCCACTTTGAGAGAAATCCTAATGGTGAAATGGTCATGGAGACAGCTATGCCTCTTGAAGATAGAATCAGAGATGAGGTGGATGTTGATGATTTTATAATGGTCAAAGAAAATCTTGGTAAAAGTACCCGACATGCTGACATGACTTTGTTCAAGATGGTAACTAAAAATATTCAAAAAAGAGTGCAAAAGAATGGGGAAGACAAGGCAGCCCTCAAGGCTGAAAATCATCAACTCCGGTTGTGTATATCTAATCTCATTCATGGCACCTCACAAACAACACAGTTGCTTCCCCAAGTTTTAGGGACACCAACTGATCAGCAGTAGTTGAGGCAGTTGGTTATTTGTAGAAAAGAAACTCAAGAATGGATTGAAGAGTTCATTATCAGAGGAAAAGAGATTCTAGCACAGGTCTTTCAGCTGAGATACAAGGCTCATGACTTACGTGTCGTATTCCAACACTCTGCTGATTTGTTTCTCACTGAGTTCGTAGATCTGATTTTGTTTCAGTTTGTGTTTGCCTTCTTTGTGCTCCTGAGTTTGTTTGCTAATAACATTAAAATGGTACTAAAGAGCATATGCATACAATGAAACTTCAAATAATCTAAGCTACTGAAAAAATTTGAGTACATTGCTCAATTTAGAGGCCAAATATAATTTCTTCATTACAAAATAAGATGCTTACAACATATAGTTTTCATCAGATTCGAAACTAAGTATTTCATAAACCATACTTTAACTTACAGCCAAACATCACTGTGAATAGTGACTTGCTACAGTACCCGCCCCCAAAGAAATGCACACAATTTTTGGAAAACGAACTTCTCCCACCAAACTCCAAATTGGCACGCCTTCTAGGATAAGGGCGCCCCCTTTAGGAAAGATAGCAGCCTCTTAGAAGAAGCGTTTCTTTTAATATGTGCTAATTAAAACCCTCAAGAAATGCAGTGGGCTGTAGCTTCATAAAAACAGTCCCAAAATGCTCCAAAAGCGAACAGCAATCGTGCAAAAGTGAATGGAGTCCATGGCAGTCCAAACCCTTTTGAAAATGGCTCAAATAAACTGCGAACAGCAACTTGTGTCTCCAAAAGAAGCCACCAAAAACTGATCAGCAACTTTAAGGTGGTGTTTCACACCCTCAAGCAGCTCCAAACGAAGAACCAAGCCCCACCAAGCTCACCCACTGCAAGAAATCAGGAAACCCTAGTCTCCTTCTTCCTCCAAAGCAACACTTCCAAGTTTCTTCAAACTAAAATCATTCATCCATGAAAAGGGTCGAACTTTCTCTCTTGATATTTATAATTTTACATAGGAAACACTATTCATTAAAGTGAGCACTATTCACTTAAGTTATTTCTTTTTTCACTTTAGGCATGAATAGTATCTGCAAAATATAAAGTGACCTTTTCATTTTAAAGACACATGGTCCCTAGGCCAAGGATGGTGAAATAAAAGGTGAGTATCATAAATTTAAGCACAAATATCCTGCCAAACGCAACAATTCACCCTGTCACCATACTCTGAAGATCCATACTGCAAATTGACGACCAAGTGCCCGTCCAAGAAACCCTCTATCCAGAACTATTAGCCTACGAGGGTCAGGAAAATAGGCTAATCCCCCAACTCTGATGCTCGTGAAAAAGGGGACATTATAGTCCGCCCTCCCTGAAATTGCTTGTCCCCAAGCAATCTCTACTGCAAAGAAACCTCACTCCCCAGAAGGCCCAAAAGAAGAACTGTAAAATGTCTCATGCATCACCAACTAACTCCGGAAGCACCAGCATAAACGCAACTGCGCCAAATATTCCTAGATCCCAAGCCCAAAATGAAGGTTTGTCGTGTCTACCTTCCTCCGACTTCCGCTGCACTCTACTGCCCCCAACTTCATCGTGCTATGAGTGGTGAAGTAACCCAATGGGACCCATCCAATATTCAATACTAAACCTGTCACCACCTGGATCCCAAAACAATCTGAACTCACATCCATCTGTCATGCAGAGATAAGAATATCTAGAAGCATCCGCTATGCCACATCTCTCTCTATCCTTCGTTAAACACCCATGGATGCGATAGTTAACCCAACCATCATGCCAACTGACACCACAATCACTCTGTAACACTGTACCTGAATGTAATCCCTGTGACATAAAAGTAGCAACCCTTGTCGAATACATATTAGCATGGTGGATAACTGACTGCTGACCTTGCAAGTAATCCTCTGCAAACAACTGAGTCAGGTACTTGCAGCCTCTAACCCCGTTTTTCGAAGATGGCAAACTCCCATCCCACAACGGATGGTATAACCCTGGAGCCAATCCACATCGATGCATCATCAAGTCCCCCGCCTGTGGATCAAAAGA
Source organism: Sequoiadendron giganteum (assembly GCA_007115665.2). Taxonomy (NCBI): domain Eukaryota; kingdom Viridiplantae; phylum Streptophyta; class Pinopsida; order Cupressales; family Cupressaceae; genus Sequoiadendron; species Sequoiadendron giganteum. The sequence goes on along the minus strand of CM021108.1, from coordinate 362,566,909 downwards.
AACATGATGAGCACTCCTCACTGTATAGTTACGATAGAATGCTCCAACCTCGGTGAATGGCTCATCACTAGCAATACTGGAATCAAGCAGCTGATCACTCTGACTTTGAGGCATAACAAGTTGGCATCCAAAATCAATTGCATGGGATGAGGTAATAGATTTGTTTCCAGGAGAGGGAAACAAATCCACATGAGAGCCATACTCCCAACCAGATGACACCTCGCAAGTCCCCTGTGGAGATGATGGAGTAGCATCGTGTACTAACACACAACTCTCAAGAGAATCCACCATAGCCACACAAGAGCTATCAGCTATTAGACCTGCGTCATCTATCATCGTACTGACCACCAGAGAGCCTGATGTAACATGTGGTTTTCTGCTGCTCTCAGTCAAAGTACTCAGCTCAACTGAGTCAACTGCCCCTATATCTGGGATGGATGTTACCACATCCTCACTACAACCCATAGATGTCAAATCATGACCAACTGCCATTGTAGGAAACTATACTGTAACTGTAGCTAGTAGAGACTGTGCCAAACTAAACTCCACGGTAAGCTCCTCCAACCGTGATGTTGACTCCCGAAGGATCAACTGGGCGCTGTGCAATGAGTCCATAGTCACCTCAAGCTCATGAGTGAGCTTGTCAACCTCCTCTTCTTTCCCCTTCAATGCATCATAGCAAATACCATCCCACTCGAGAAGATAGTTCCTATCAGCAAGTAACTTCAAATAATTATGTTTCATTAATCCAATAGCTTCTCATAGTGTATGGAACTTGTTGTGACCTTTTCACACATCACCCCATCCAAGATGGGGACCCCCTAATTTTTGCTCCATTCTGGTCTTTTGGCTTTGGTTCTCTTTGTCTCTGATCTTTTGTCCTTCCGGGGATGTCCCGTCTTTTGACCTAAGTTGAAATGATTGCCAAGTCTACGAAATTAGGGTTTCTATCATTCAGGCTTGTTTAAGGTCAAATGTAGTTAGCAAAGTAAAATCTAAGTGCAGCAGTACAGTCGGAAAGTTCAAGGCAGGATCTTACTAAAATCTTACTGAAATCTGACGACTTACTATTTTTAGTAAGTACCTAATTTGAGGTCTTTTCCTCAGGATTTCAGAATTCCAACTACTTCAGCACATTCAAGCAGCTTCAGAGTGCCTACACGAGAAATTTGAACAAATTTGGACAACTGACTATTTTTAGCAGTTTAGCCTTCAGAGGCTATTTTCAGGATTTAAACATACGATTCTCCGATGCATGACTGGAGAATCGATCTGGGTTTTTCAAGACCTTCGCGATGGTATAACATGCAAACCGGGATGGTGACTTTCAGCGGTACAACCTTCAAAGGCTATTTTTAGGGTTTGCATGCAGTGATTTTCAGTACATGTCCGGATATTCCATATGGGTTTTGCGAGAGCTTCGCAATGGTGTGACATGCAAACGGAGTTGATCATTTTTCAGGGACTTACTGTTTTTAGCCGGTGCTCACACATCGACCAGTTTTCTAGGTTTTTTCTGGGTTTTTTGAGATCCCACGGGCATTGTGACATGCAAACTCATCCGACATCAGATATACAGCTTTCCGGACACTTACTATAAATAGCAGCTTCAGTCCAGCAACTACCCAACGCTTCAGTCCAGCAAGCAGAGTAACAAACAACAAAAATCAAGGGAAGCGGGAGCAGTCCGGAGCGCATGCAAGTCAGATGAGGGTTTCCCCTGCTATGTCTAAAAATAGATGGAACAAAATGCATAAATGTCAAAACGAAGCATGCCACCATGATCAGCATGTTTCAGGCTGCCTACTAGCGAAATTTGAGCACGATCTGAATACTTACTATTTTTAGTAAGTCATCTCATGGCTATAAATAGCACGTACTGTGCCAGAGGCAAAGGTGAACAGGTCACTTACAGCATCAAGAACGACTGGAATGAATTTCGAAGCAAACGGAGATACAAAAATTGATCAATTTTAGGGTTTGCTAAAAATAGCATAACAGTGCGGGCAAAGGGTATAAACAAGGTGGCAAAGTCAGTGGGAGCACAGCCACTGTTACACCCCGATTGTATAGCTACTATTGCATAGGGCAATTGATTGTAATGTTTGAATCTTTGTGATGAATAAAACATGTTTTTGTTATCAAAATGAATAAGTTCTATTTAAATGTGTGCCTCATTTGATTAATACTTCTATTGATGTTATGTTGCATGCATAGAATTAAATTATGAATATTCTAACTTAAGATGTTTTGTATACTCTTGACATTGTGAACAAGTAACTGCCGAGATTATATGTCTATGGATGCAGGAACAGAAACTATTCCTCCAAGCAGAGGGGAGACATCACTCGGGAGAGGGGCTTGGTCGAGTAACCGGTAAAGTTAATCAAATTGACCATACACACACTTCACTAAGGGTTTTGGGAACTGAGTCAGATTGAGTTATCTTGATAAGTCATCCTTTGGCTTAGGAGTTTTGGATTACTTCTTTATGCTTTATGAGTGGTGTTACTTGTTGACTGACTTACTGTTCTGTAAGATTTTGAATGTTAAATATGAACTAATAAGTGTGGTATAGACAAGATGTATATGCGTATACATGTACCACTCATATGTACGTAACAACATGTATGACATGTCGATACAGATGTATGATGGGCAATTATTATGCCATACACATGTGTCGACATGACATACATACGGATACGTATACATGGCTGGCACACCTATAAACATATGCACACTATCTATAATGTTGTTATAACGTTATATTGATGCCTAGAATTTACAGTTAAACGTATATATACATGTTTGTACAAACAGGTGTATTAAGGGTACGCTGACTAGCCTGTAATACACGTATTTGGATAATTAAATACAAATTTGTATAGATATATTTAAATGTAAATTTATGAATGTGTTTATATATATATTTAATATTATATTTAAAATAAATGTTATTATAGTTTTACCTGGAATAAAATATATAAATATATCTATAGTAATATTTAAATATTATATAGATATATCTATATATATATATTTAAATACGGTAAATAAAACTATAATAGGATATATATTTAATATAATGCAAAATATAAATATAACATTTTATTTATATTTTAAATAAATATTACCTTGGAAAATAAATTAAATTTGACTGTATAGTCATTTGGCAAATAATATGTATTTACCAAGAGAAAGAAAATAATTTCGACTTCTATAGTCTATTAGGAAAATTCGTTTGAATATGCCATGAAGATTTAAAATGTTGAAACATTAGAAAACTTTTGAAAGGTTTAGCAAATACGTTTTTAAAACCTTGAGCTATGCTTAAAATCGCGAATTCCCTTCATTGTGGAAAAAACGCGAACTGTGGAAATGGCCGAAATGGTTAATAAAAATGGAAACCGCGCGCAGCTCCTCACGCCAAGAGACCAGGTCGCAAGCTGCAGTGTCACCATTCTAGAAATGCGAGTGGAGGGGCAGAATGAAAGCCAGGTGGGCGCGTTTTTACTTCGACGTTTTCTTACCTGGGATTAATCCGCCATTTCTGGGCGCCTATGAGGAGTAACACCTATAGGTGTCTGTCATTCGTAAATTACCATGTGAGAGTGGAAACATTCTTCATAAATTAGGTTGAATCATCTCTCCTTTTTGCTGAGTATCATGCTAGATTACTGCCACTGCATATGTTGACATTTTCAATGAGAAAGGTGTCGAATTCTCATGCCTAAAATGTAGTAAGCATGAGAATTCGAAACCTATATATATAGGAGTTTATCTCATTGTCATACACACGAATTTCCTATCTATTTTTGCTTAAATCCGAATTCCTTTTGGAGAACCATATTCTGTCATTGCTGTAGAAGCATTTGCTTGAGAACCATATTTTGTCATTGCTGTATAGCATTTGTTTGAGAGCCAATTTGCATATATCCCATCGCCCTTTTTGAGAGACTGGTATTTTTATATGCTGCAAGCATAAAATACAAAACTAGTAATAGAAACCAGAATTGAGAGGAGTGATACTAAAGAAGGAAGAAAAGTAGTTGCAGACTGGAATCATTTACAGCAAGGAAACAGGCATGGGAAATGTCTTTAATCAATTCTGTTGTTTTAATTGATTTGCCTGATTAAAATTTGCATTGCTTTGCTTTGTGATATGAAGTAGAGTAGGAAAGTATTAGAAGAAATTTTGTTGGAATAGGATAGCTTGTTATTAAGGAAATACTTAATTTCATAGGGAAAGCTTGTTTGTGAAAGGATAGCTTGTTATTAAGAAATTCTTAATTTCATTAAGAAAACTTGTTTTTAAGTAAATATCTTGATTTCATTAGAATAGCTTGAATTCTTGGGATTGACTTGTTTATAAAAGGAAAACTCATTTATAAGGGGAAAAGCCTGTTTATAGCTTGTTATGAAAGAATAGCTAGTCCATGTTATAAAGGGTATGTTTGAAATGAATTTACTTGAATACTACTTGAATTCATTATATAAAAGAAAAGAGGAACTAGTTATTAAATACTAGGTCGAGGATGGAACCAGTACCAAGGTAGTCTAAAGCTTTAAAGTTAGTAAACTAGGAAAAGCTATGTTCTCCATGGATAAAGAAGTCCAGGATAGGAGTTACCCGAGGGACCCTTGTTGACTGCATTTCCATTCCTGATTAAGTAGTTTGTTTGAAGGTAGGTTGTCTGAAACAGGATATACCTCCCTTATGTACCTATTGATGTAGAATGTCTAAAGGTAGGTAATCTGAAACAGGATATACCTATCTTGTGTAAATCTCTTAGAAAAATGTTGTAGGTTAGTCTGGGATAAAAGATTATCCAAAAGTAAAGGACGATACCTATGCATAGTGTAAGATAGCCTTAAGTCAAATCGGCCCTGAGTAGTGTATATGATAGATGACCTTCATTCGAAGTACTGAATGTGAATACTTTGGCCAAAGTAGTGGAAGGTACGACATCCACTTAGATGTGAGATAGTCGAGACTACACTGTCAGTTCATTGTGATCCATCATGCTAGTTCGGGATTGTGAAATAGCAAGTTCTAGATGTATAGGACACAACACTATGCTCAGTTGGGTTGTCGCAGCCGGTTACTTTACCAATCTCTTCGTTCGAAGGGAGGGCCATCTATCGAATGATAGATGTGCGGGGGACCGCATTAACAGTCCGTGGTTGGTGGAAAAGCGCCTGAGTGATGTTTCTCCTCCACAGCAGGCGACAGATACACCAAGATTTGAAAGTAAGGGAACCTGGACCGTCTTAATACTATTTGTGGAAAAGCTTACGAGCTATGTATGTAAATGTTTTACTTTTGTACTCTGATTTATATTTACAATGAAAATAGAATTCATGTGGAAATATATATTGTAAACTTGCAGTATTTATCAATAAAGAAAGGAAGAATTTTATTGTAATGTCTTTGTTAATTGTTACTTTTATATGTTTGAAATGAAATGTTAGAAAAATTTTAATTACCCAGTTTGGGGATCGTTACAGCCACGCCTGCTCCAGCTCAGAACAGGATGAAATGCAAAGAATCCCTAATTTCTCCGAATTTGCTAAAAATAGAAAGTCAGGGCATGGCTAGGGCATTGGAAACTTATAAGAGATACTGGCATGAAGACACATGAAATGCGCCCTCAAATGGAAGCAGCATAGGGAAATGCGCCCAAAATTTCCTTGAGCAGGGGTCAAATGCGCCCACACAAGCAAAGACTAGCAAGAAAATTCTTCTAAGGCATGAAAATTCCTCCTCATACCCCTATTTGCGCCCAAGGAAGGTGAAAAGTCACTAAGTTTTGGCGTTTTCCCTTGCCTAGGAAAAATGCGCCCAAAAGTGGAAGCTATCAAGGGAAAATGCACCCAAGGAAGGTGAAGGGTCACCAAGGGCGTGGAAATTCCTTCACCACCCCTCATATGCGCCCACAAGTTACTCCTACCCATGGTAAATGCGCCCAAGGGGCCACATGAGGTAAAACGTTGGAAGATAAAGGAAAATGCGCTAAGGTAAAAAGAGTTTCCCTCTTGGCACATGAAATGCGCCCTCAAATGGAAGCCCACCATGCAATATGCGCCCAAGGGAGGTGAGAAGTCACAAGGGCTAGGAAAATTCCTCTTCACATCCCTATTTGCACCCAAGAGTGGAAGTTGACTAGGCTATTTGCGCCCAAGAGTGGAAGTTGCATGTGTGATTTGCGCTCAAGGTTTTCTCCTCCACATGTTGTATGCGCCTAAGGCAAAGGTAAAGGCAAAGGTTGATGCATATGGTGAAGTGCACCCCTCATGGGTAATTTACAATGAATTTTCTAGAAATCTTTCCTAAGGCGAAAGGGGATTGCTAAGGCATAGGGAGATAACATGGAAGCTCACATGCTCAAATGCGCCCTTCAAGGGTAAGATAATTAAATTTAAATTTTCTAAGGCATTTTCTAAGGAGAAAATGAGAAATGCACCTAGGAGGTGATGTTAAAATTTCCAGAGGCAAGATGAGATATGCCAGATAGAGGGAAAATTCTTCAGGAGAAAATCAAGGAAAAATGCCAAGGCAGAGGAATTGAATTGTAGGTGAGAAACGAGTCCAGAATAAAATGGAATAAACCTTAGCCATTTTATTATTTTAAAATAATAAAATTAAAAGTACCCCTTCATCCGGATACACATGAAAACGATGAATTCTGAAGGGAATTCACTTCTGGGTATTGAACGTTTTCAATTGCGAGATGGTTTGAACTTATTCCACGCCTTGCTCACATCATTTCGGTGGATATTTTTGCCTAGTGTCTATTTTGATAAATTTCCTAAGGCAAATTTAAAGAATTCCTCTAAAGCAAATAAAATGAATGAGTTTACTAAGATGTTTCGCTTGAGGATTGAACTGGATAATTTTGCCAAGGCAAGAACGAAATAAAGATGACTTAGCTAAATGAATTAAAATTGTTCGAAGAAGTGATTAATCCAATATTTTAAGCAAAACAAATGTGATGAGGCAAGCCTATGCAGGGGTGATGAAATTCATAATTCTAGAAGCTCAAGATTCTGATGCTTCGGATGACAAGTGTTGCAACTGGCCAAAGGAGGGAAAATGGAATTCAAAAACGTGCTAAGTATAGCCTCTACTGGATTTCGACCTGGCTATAAGATTTTGAGTCCTCTTCATTCTTCTCACCGGTTGCTAAGTGCAAAATATTTGCTAAGGCTGAAGTATGAGTTTGCAGAGATAGAGAATCCTCAAGTTGCTGGGAAATTCGAATTTGTGAAGAAGCTTGAGTTGCTAAGAAGTACGACTTGAGAGTTTGAAATTGTTAAAGAACTAAAAGTCGAACTGGTGGAGAAAAGGGGAGTGAAGTTGCTGCAAGTGCGAACTTCTAAGTCTCCAGTTGCTGAAGGTGAAAAGGCACGATTTGATTTTTTACAAGCTGGAGTTGCTGAAGGCACGACTTTGTGAGGAGGTTTCATTTGCCTGCTGAAGTATGAAATTGAGTCTAGACATTTGGAAATTGCTGTAGTACAAATTTCCAAGCTTGCTGAAATACGAATTTAGGAGGAACAAACAAGTTGCTGAAAGTACGTCTGTGGAAGAGAAGGGCGAATTTGAAAAGAAGTTTCATAACTGCTGAGGGCGAATTTCTACAAGCAGACATTTCCAAGCATTTGATATCATACTGCTGCAAGTACAGAAATTTCACAGTTGAAGTAAAACATTGAAGTGAACAAGAGTGTTGAGGTTTGCAACTGAAAGTGACAAAGTGTTGCAGCCTTTTTATTTGAAAATCTGTTGGCACCCTCAAAAGTAGTTTATTATTTTATAAAATCTTGTTTTCTAACTCTCTTGCGTTTTTGCAGAATGGCTGAATCAAGCAGAAGAGCTGCAGGCAGAGGGAACCACACTGAATCCGCAAAGGCAAACACATCAAGACAAGCAGTGATCAAGAAATTGAGCAAGTCCTTCTTGCCAGAGTCAAAATTTTCTTCAAAGTTGGGCAACCTAGCTGACACAAACTTGGGCTCGTTTAACCTAGAGGCATTCAAAAGGAAGATAATGGGGACTGCAGGTCATCACCCATTAGTTACCTCACACAATATTGTTAGGAGTGGACTATATGTAGCTGCTAGCTTTCTGCCAACTATCCGGTGTCCAGAGCTAATCATAGAATGCGCCAACCACTACAACATAGAGCAGAGGACTGTCATTTCGCCAAATGGCAAGATATTGGCTAACCTGACACCAAAGGCAATCGGAGAAGCATTTGGAATACCAGTCCACGAAAAGATGATTTACAAAACAAGGGAAAGGGCAGAAAAGATGTACTCATCCACATCAGACCGGTGTGTTGATTTGATAAATACCAGGTGGATGATCAAACCTAGGTCAACTCGTACAAAATTACCCAAACAGATAATCTCAGAGGATTTGAGGCAAGAGTTTGGTGATCTGATAATGATGCTGAGCAGGGTTGGAGGATGCCCCCAAGCGTTCATCTTTGAACCTTGGATGTTTTATTATGTCAACTTGGTGCTAGAAGGCAAAGATTACGTGGATCGGGCACTGATGATAAGTGACAATATACATGAGCAGCTCCGTGGTGTAAGGAGAACAAAAACGTTTTACATGGGCTCTTACATTGTCTACATGTTGGCTCGCATGACGAAGTATAGGGGAATTTCCTATAAGGAACCAATCGGGTGTGGTTCCCATCAATTTAAGATACATGAGGCTTGTCCTCAGTTGCATCTGACAAGCACCACCAATTACAAAAGGGTCAATGACGCCTTCACTATGCACATAAGGAGGACCTTGCAGCAAAGAACCCATCACAAAATATCCAAGGAAGCACAAGAGTTGATTGAGAAGTTCGGGTGTTGGTTTATCCAATTTCCGAAGTTTACCTACATAAGGCTGCAAGGATTTTCTTCCTATCCTTATAGATTGCCCCGGTATCCCACAAACAGAATAGTGATGCTGAAAGTATCTAGGCAACTTATTGCCTATGATAAGATTCAAAAGAAGAAGAAGAAAGGTGGACTTGGATTCCCGATTACCATGGGGAATTCAGATGAAATTTGCCCATCACTACAAGCAGCTAGAGAGGCAGAAAACGAGCTCCAATTCTTCCAAATTTCCTACCACACCAACAGGCATCACTATGATCCCCACGGGAACATCAGATGGATACTATCAGAAGAGTTCAGGCACAAGGCACATATCGAAGACTTTTGGGCCAGTGCAGTGGATGAGATCGAGATCAGGAAGAGAATGTTCTCTCGAATACCGTTGGTAATGATCAGGGAATGCGAGATTGTCCCAGTGCCAGACCAAATCGAAGAAGACATCAACGTTGTACAGGCTAATTACGAGACAGTAAGAAATACGCCTCTACCACTCCCAGATTGGTCGGAGCCAGAGATTACCGACTTGGATACACTCTGTATCCCAATCTTAACATTCACACGGAGCTGGGTAGAGAGGCATGTCAACCGACTTAAGGGAAGATCATTCCCCCTTACATATAATTTGATGGGAGACCACAGGTCGCCAGCAGCTAGACAGAGAAGGCAGGTGGATCAAACTCCAGAGCCAAGAGGGAAGGAACCAGTTCAACCTGAGCCTTTGAGAGTTGAGGAATCCTTGCATACACCATCTCGGGCACATTCTCTGAGTATGCAGGAGGTATCACTATTTGCTGATCAGAGGGAGAGATTGGATGTAGAGCAAGTAGTGCAAGGGACAAGCCAGCCACCTCGTAGAGAGTCAGTGGGCCAGAGCATCAACATGCCCCGGGAAGAAAATCAGCAAGAGACAGATGAGGGGACGGCCACAGATACTCAATTTCAGCAGGAAATTGAGGCAGCTCTCGAGGATGATGCTACTTCAGATCAGGATGCCCAGAGCTCAAGAGATACTGAGCCTATTGATGATGATGAGCCTCGTCAGAACGATGGCAGGGGAGAAGTTCATGAGGTAGAGGCCGAGGTTGAGCAGCCTTTCGTTATATTAGACATGCGGCAGGGGGTGCCAGAATGGCTAAGGGATAGGATGAGACGTGACCCTATGGATGAGACTGATCCTACAACCAAGATAGAGGAGTTGTTACAGAGGATCAGTGCACCTCCAACGAAGAAGAAGGCCAGGAAGTTCTCCAAAATATCAACAGATGAGGATGGCTCTCGAACGTTGCATGTGGCAGTGCCTAGAGTGGAGTGTGATCGGGATGAGGCCATTCCCGAAAATTATGTGATTACAACTATGGAACTTGGATGTTGATCAGAGGGAGAGATTGGATGTAGAGCAGACAGTGCAAGTGGCAAGCCAGCCACCTCGTAGAGAATCAGTGGGCCAGAGCATCAACATGCCCCGAGAAGATAATCAGCAAGAGACAGATGAGGGGACGGCCACTGATACTCAGTTTCAGCAGGAGATTGAGGCAACTCTCGAGGATGATGCTACTTCGGATCAGGATGCCCAGAGCTCAAGAGACACTGAGCCTATTGATGATAATGAGCCTCGTCAGAACGATGGCAGAGATGAAGTTCACGAGGTAGAGGCCGAAGTGGAGCAGCCTTTTGTTATATCAGACATGCGGCAGGAGGTGCCAGAATGGCTAAGGGATAGGATGAGGCGTGATCCTGTAGATGAGACTGATCCCGCAGTTGAGATGGAGGAGTTGTTACAGAGGATCAGCGCACCTCCAACAAAGAAGGCTAGGAAGTTCTCCAAAATATCCACAGATGAGGATGGATCTCAAACTTTACATGTGGCGGTGCCTCGGGTAGAGTGTGATCGGGATGAGGCCGTTCCCGAAAATTATGTTGTTACAACTATGGAACTTGGCCGCCCTACTGGAGCACAGGTAGTAGAGGAGTGCGAGAATTCCTATCGAGCACTCAAAGATAGATTGTCCTATGTTGAGGGCAAGTACAAGAAATTGAAGGTAGAGCACAAGACACTGATTGGCTACGTGCAGCACTTGTCTCATCCTTGTGGGCAAGAGAATCCAGCAATTCAGCTTCCAGCTGAATTTTCCAGGGAGTCAATCAGTGGGTTAGAGGATTTGAAAAAGATGGCACAACAGGCAAATAAGTGGGTTGCCGACGTCCGTGCTGAAACAAGAAAGTTTATGGAGGATCTTGCACATGCCTATCGGCAAGCCTCCGATATTATGGCAAGGATGGATGTAGTTAACCATGCTTGGGGTGAGGCTCGTATCTATCAGACGAGAGTTGTTCTCCGTTTAGGGGCTTTGATGAGCATACCTCTACAAGTTTTGGTTGAGGGACGTGTGATTCAGCAGGGGGATAGATATGACTTCGTCGGATGGTACTATTCAGTGGTCACAGGTCAAGGATTCTACGATGGATCACAGACGGATTCTGTCAGGGTCAGAAAGGCCATGACGAATATCTTAGATGGAGTCCTCAACACATTGGAGGCAATCTTTGCCAAGAGGCTAACTTCTGAAGAAGTGACTGCAGATGGTTTGAGGAATAGACTAACGCCATTATTTTCTGAGGTGAAGACCTTCACGCAGGATGACTTCGAGAACACTTCTACATTCTCCAGCATTATACAGAACACCCAAGATGCCCTTGTTGCCTGGAAGAAATCTTGTGCCCGGCATGGGCAAACAGTTACAGTTTTAGAATTTCAGCTAGATCACATTCCTCCCATTTCGGATCAGGAAGCTGAGGCAATATTGGCTAGGTTCATCAGATTTGCAGCCAACAAAAAGGAGAAAGGTAACGCCCTTCTGGATGATGATCTTCTGGAAGGGAACGATGTGCATTGATGGCGGATAGTGGTTCATTGATGAGGAGTGGAGAATATTCAGCGCATTCATTGCCCAACTCCTCTCAGTGGCGGTTTTTAGGGCTAGAACCCTAATCAAGGCTTAGGTGGCTCAATCTGGGCCTTCTATTGTATTTGAATCTAAGCCGTCCACTGGAATGGGCTAAATATAAAAGGGGTATCCCCCCTCATTTGTAAAATATCAAAGTTAGACATAAATCAGAGATAGAGTTGAGCTAGTTAGAAGTTAAAGAGTAGAGCTAGGAGTTAGCTTAGTTTGGAAAGGAAAGAAAGACTTTCCCTATGAAAGTTTTTGTAAAAGATTGTTGTGTAAGACTCATAATATAAGGATTTTCATTGATTGGTGATTCTATCTTGCATTGTGGGTAGTTGACAAGATCTTTTCGTCTTTCCAATTCAAGTAGAGTAGAGTAGAATAGACTTTGTTTTATGCAAGTAGCTATTAATTGTGGAGTGTGGCGTTGGTTTGGGCAAATTTTCTTTTATCCATACCACTGGCGGGCTTGCTGATGGTAAGTCCACCCCTGCATGGTCAACTGGAATATCCATACCTAACTTCGGTTGTGATTCATTTGTTCACTTGCATCGTTGTGACGGGGTGCATATGTTGAATCACAATTTGAACATCTTATCCATCCTTTGAAGATTGCACCAACTTTGTTAGAGTTGTCCGAAGGGGAGACGAAGCAAAGTTTGGTTTGAAGATTGTCAAAGTCTTTCCTCGCATTCCACTCTTTAGAAATAGATTGTAGACTCCCTATCCCTCTTCCCTTTAAATTCAGTATTTCCCAGTCAGTTCAAATACCAAAGCATCATCGTCAAAACCTTTCATCTGCTTGACAAAATTGAACAATTATGTAAGTCCCCTTGGAATACCCAGCATATTCACATCAACCAACTGAGTCTATTCGCAATAAAAGGAACCTTGGAGTTGAACGCATGAACTTTCACGCAATCTTAGCATGCGGAACACTTTGATCAAGAGAGAATAGAGTGACCGTTGGACATTTTATTCTGTGTTGGTGTTGTCATAAAACACACGTCAACAGAACTCTCCAAGGGAAAGACTGCTATCACCGTGCTCATCTGACATAAGAATACTCCAACCATAGGTTGCCAACATCTGTCGAGCAACATCAAAATGCTCCAAGGTTGTAACAATCATATTATCACTAACCTTCAACTGCCCCATCAGATGGTGATGCCCCTATGACTCATCATTTCCACCTAAATCTGCACTATAGTAAGAGGCTGAGTCCTCATCACTCACCTCATGATCAGCAACATCATGTGTGCTATCCTCAATGCACACATCAACAACTAAGGTACTGCTGCTATGTACCTCAACGGATGGCTCATCGAGTAAGGTAGAAACTGCTGATATGACAGTATCTTCACACACTTCCTCTTCCAATGTAACTGTATCACCATCCAACTCACGATCCTGTGGTTCTATGTCAACACATGAATCATCAAACTTGTTCTCTAAGGCCTGATCTGGAAAATCAGTCTCACCATGACATGAATCCACGCCAAATACTGCACCAGTAGTACCCAATTCTTGAGTACTTTCATGTGACAACTCAATAGTAGCATCTTGCACATGTGTAGCCACCGTTGTTTCATGTTGTTGCAGGCTACGAGCTAATCTTCATTGCAAAAGCGTGAGTTTTCACTGGGTATTATTCAAGATGCTCTCAACACTGATCCTGACTCCACCATACCATAAGTGGTGAAGCAATACACTGGGACCCCTCCAAACGGCAGTGCTAACTCTACCTCCACCTGGATCCCAACTCAATAAACCATGCCAATTCCAAACACTATGTTGATACACCTCAGGTGTCATACTTGAATCGCACAGATAAACTGAAAATCTATCAACCTCAACACCATCTGACTTCAGCGACGCCACTCGGATATACCCTTTTTCCAAATTGCAGCAAGTCTCCAAGTCTTGAATCAAATGATAATCAGCATGGGAGAATAAAGTAGAGGACCTGCTAAACCGAGAATCGTCATCTGAAGTCGGAGACAAGTCATACCAAAGCTGACTAGAGCACTCCTTATTCCACCTACCTCTTTGTGCCATCAAAGTCATCATCAAATCCTGTGTATGTGGTATGAAAATAAGTTGATGAGCATACCTCATGCTGCAATCGAGGTGGAACTCTCCTGACTGTGCTAATTGAGTGCTCACCAAATAACCCTTAACATCCTCAAGCTCTAGAGAGAGCTTATCAGCTTCCTCTTCTTCCCTCATCAAGGAATCTAAATAGATCCCGACAAGGCTAAGTAGGGTGTCTCTGTCTGAAAGAAGGTTCAAATAATTCGTCTTCATTGTTTCCATACCTTCTTTGACAATCTGCAAGGCATCATGAGAAGATCCGGCTCTAGTCCTTTCTTGTCTTGTCTCTAACTAAACTGCCCAAAGATGATCTTCAATTAATTTGTGCATCCTATCATGATGAGATAATCCCGCAATAATCCCATCCTCCTTCACTTTCAACTTAGTCTCTAGGCTACAAACAACTCCTGCACCATATGATGAAGCCTCTAACTGTTCTTGCTTACCCATGTCTGGAATCTTCACCAAGTTCTTCGATTGCCCAGGCTTACCAACCTCATCACTGTCATTAGAACAAAGTGCATCTCTTCTCTACGTAAGGAGTCCTCTAAGGTTAGCTATTCCCTTTTGTCTTGCTATGTTGATGAGATTGACTTTATATTTTACCTTTTGAAGGTGTTGCCTCGCATTGGCAGCCACTAAACTAGCCTCCTTGGCTTTTTGCAACCATCCTTCGTTCAACTTTTCGGACCTCTTTACCTCTTCGCTGCCAAAATATACAAAACCAGCCCTCACATGCTTGATATCTTCATGTCTACCAAATGGTGTAGTCAAAACACTAGTGGCTGCTCCACTAAGTAGAAGATCAATTTTCACATTCTCCTCAATATCTTGGGCCTTCGACCGACTTTCATATGGCTGAATAACATCCACCAAACCACAATCCGATTCCTTGTCATGATAGGTTGAAGTGATGCTAAACTCATATAATGAGGTATCACAAGAAATTTGACCTTCATGTTGCTGCTCTGGTGTAACTGATTTAACTTCAACGAACCTTTGCTTTTCTTCAACCTTGACGCCACCATGAAGTGTCATGTGATCCAAATCTTCCTCTTCGCAAATTTGTTTTGTACTCTCCTTAGGATCATCAATAGGCTGATCACTAACTGCTGCAAATTCATTGTAGAGATTTCTAGAAGTTTCTCCTATAGATGCATCTTCTCTCTCCTTTTTGTCTTGTGATCTAGACCTAAAGAAGGATAATTTGTATTGCTCTGAATTTGGGTCTAAAAGCATTTTATTCATCCTTTTTGAAATATGTCTTGACTCCTTCGCTACGATATCCAACTGCTTTAATATGGCATTCCATTGCTTCCCATGAGTAGCCATGAAGCACAACTAAAAACTTTTGCAACTAAAACTCACCCAACAGGTTGGCAAGAAACCGCTCTGATACCACTGTGGTGTTCCAACACTCTGCTGATTTGTTTCTCACTGAGTTCGTAGATCTGATTTTGTTTCAGTTTGTGTTTGCCTTCTTTGTGCTCCTGAGTTTGTTTGCTAATAACATTAAAATGGTACTAAAGAGCATATGCATACAATGAAACTTCAAATAATCTAAGCTACTGAAACAACTTGAGTACATTGCTCAATTTAGAGGCCAAATATAATTTCTTCATTACAAAATAAGATGCTTACAACATATAGTTTTCATCAGATTCGAAACTAAGTATTTCATAAACCCTACTTTAACTTACAGCCAAACATCACTGTGAATAGTGACTTGCTACAGTACCCGCCCCCAAAAAAGTGCACACAACTTTTGGAAGACGAACTTCTCCCACCAAAATCCGGATTGGCAAGCCTTCTAGGATAAGGGCGCCCCCTTTAGGAAAGATAGCAGCCTCTTAGAAGAGGCGTTTCTTTTAATATGTGCTGATTAAAACCCTCAAGAAATGCAGCTGGCTGTAGCTTCCAAAAAGTAGTCCCAAAATGCTCCACAAGCGAACAGCTCTCGTGCAAATGTGAATGGAGTCTATGGCAGTCCAAACCCCTTTGAAAATGGCTCAAATAAACTGCGAACAGCAACTTGTGTTTCCAAAAGAAGCCACCAAAAACTGATCAGCAGCTTTAAGGTGGTGTTTCACACCCTCAAGCAGCTCCAAATGAAGAACCAAGCCCCACCAGGCTCACCCACTGCAAGAAATCAGGAAACCCTAGTCTCCTTCTTCCTCCAAAGCAATACTTCCAAGTTTCTTCAAGCTAAAATCATTCATCCATGAAAAGGGTCGAACTTTCTCTCTTGATATTTATAATTTTACATAGGAAACACTATTCATTAAAGTGAGCACTATTCACTTAAGTTATTTCTTTTTTCACTTTAGGCATGAATAGTAACTGCAAAATTTAAAGTGACCCTTTCATTTTAAAGACACATGGTCCCTAGGCCGAGGATGGTGAAATAAAAGGTGAGTATCATAAATTTAAGCACAAGTATCCTGTCAAACGCAACAATTCACCCTGTCACCATACTTTGAAGATCCATACTGCAAACTAACGACCAAGTGCCTGTCCAAGAAACCCTATATCCAGAACTATTAGCCTACGAGGGTCAGGAAAATAGGCTAGTCCCCCAACTATGATGCTCGTGAAAAAGGGGACATTACATTACGTCAAGGTATCCAAGATTTTGAGCAGTGGATAGCCGAGTTCAAGCCTATGCATGAAATCATAATTGCAGATTTGGATATGGCTTACGGCTCTACGATGGCAAGAGAACACAAAAGACAGATCTTGGAGTGGAAAGGAGGTCACCTTTTCAAGATTAATACATATGTGAGAATATCTGAGGAGTTTGTTGTGTATAGGTTAAGAGTTATTGATACTCTTAAGTTCATCAGAGAATTTGTTGCAGCAATTCCTTGTCAGTATTGCCTTGAAGATGGTTCATACATTGGGCATGACGTAGTCCAAGCAGAGTTTCAGAGTATCATGTGTGGCAGCAATGGCAGTGTTGGAAGAATGAAGGTGGTTTCCATGATGTCAACGAAGTTCGAGAAAGCAGCCAATGAGGGTGAAGATTTCCTAAGATCTATTGCAGATGGTGAGGAAATCTTGGAAAAGCGACATTTTGTTATTAATAGTATTGGTACTCCCACCAAGGATGAAGTTGCCCGCTTTTTAGCGGATGTGATCGAGATTTAAATCAGCTTTCTTTTAGAAGCTTCTTTCTAGCTTTCTTTCTATTCTTGTCATGATTCTTATCCATTTTTTGAGGATAGAAAGAAAACGATTGTAATGAATTGGCATTTTCTATTTTTAGATGCTTTCTAGGTTTTAGATGTTTTATCTTTTCTAGGATTAGAAATAAAGCTTGCATGTTGGCAAGTAATAGTTGTAAAAGCAAGGAGAATTTAAGGTTCCCTACTCCTCTGCTTGTCTATAAATAAGAGCAGTGTTTGCTCATTTTAGTTTAACCGCGCTTGTGATAACAGAATTGCTGAGCCTATACCTTCATGTTTGTTATCGATTAGTGTCAGTTCACTTTGTGTTAAGGGCAAGTTTGCATGCCTCTTTTAGCTGCAAGTTCTTGTTCAGTATATGTGTCTTGTGTCAAGTGATGATCTGGTTTGATCGCATGTTGTGTGTATTTTGCCACAACTTGCTGTCCCGGAATTGTAACTTTGTGCCAGAAGTTTGAGTAAATAAAGTCCTGAGCGTGCTTTGCTGCCCCATTATAAAAATCTTAGATTTCCATTTATTATGTTGTGCCTAGAAGTGTGAAGAAATAAAGTCTTGAGCGTGCTTTGCTGCCTTGATATAAAATCTCATATTTCCGTAATGCTTTTATGATCTCTTTTTTAGCTTGCATTGAAATTCAATAGATGTATGTTGAGAAAAGTTTGTTTAACTATCTTTGTCAGAAAATGAATCTCATCCATTTCTAACTCTCTTACTCTACGTTTACTTGAGAGGCTAGAAACGTCAATAGCGTAGGTTAGTTGTAGTTGTTAAGTTTCATTAAAGGGAAAACCTCAGCTGCAACATCTAGAGTTCTATAACCTTGTGTTCTCGCAGCTGAATCAAAAAGATAGGCAAAATTAGTTTAGTTTACTTTCTTTATGCAACTCAGCAAAAGAGGGAGCTTCCCCTCCTAATTCGAAGAGCAGTTTACTGCACATAGTTGTTTGTTTCCAAAATGCATTCCAGAGGTGCGATTTGAAACACCAACAAATATTTAAGTTGGTCTTTTGAAAAGATGATTGAGCCCAACTTAAAATACTATTATTAAATTATTTCCCTTATTTTGTCCTTTAGTCTACAAAAAATAAAAATAAGCTATAGGCCTTCAATTAATTCCTGTATTCCTAAGAAGGGGGAATAACAATCCCCCCTCTCCAAATTACTTGCCCTCAAGCAAATACAAATCCAAATGCTCAAGTATCTTTGTGCCTCCCCATGTAGTGTCTTCCACAAGGAGATTCTTCTAAGGTGCTAGATACTCTACAATATTCATGTTCCTCAACTTCTCTCTAATGTTGATGATGGATTCGGAAACCAAGATTAGCTTCCCATCATTATCCAAGGGAGGCAACTTTGTTGAAGGACTAATGTGTTGCCCAAGTGCTCTTTTGAGGCATGAAACATGGAAAACATTATGAATCTTGTTGTGTTCTGCCAACAATTCATAGACGTTCACCCACTCTCCTCACAATCATATATGGTCCATAGAACCTTGGCTTGATCTTTTGGGATCCCTTTTTCTTGATGGAGGGCTACTTGTATGGCTGCAACCTTAGAAACACCAAATCTCCAACCTCAAATGTCCTCTCCATGTGATTCTAATCAACATAGAGCTTCTGCTTATTTTGAGCTTGTTGAAGATGATTCTTGAGTGACCCCAATATGTCTTGGCTATGCTTAACCAAGTCACTAGCAATTGCTACCCTACTATCTATAAACACCAAATCCACAAAAGTTAGAGCATCATAACCATATAGTGCCATAAACGAAAATTCACTTGTAGATATATAATAGGAAATGTTGTATAGTGTACTAGCATTCATCCAAATGCAGCCATTCGATAAAATATCCTCACACTAATTGTTTTGGATTTAGTTTTTTTGCAAATATTTGAAAAAATTGATAATTTTCAGAGCAGCCCACAAAAAATAATATATTCTTCCACAAATGATAATATTCCTTGCATTTGTCACACCTTCAATGAGACATTACAAATATATATAGGAGTTACATCTCCTACTTTATAGGTGAACCTCGTATAACTACTTCTATTTAGATGAGTTGTTTTAACTACTCATAAAACAACCAAACAAACCTCAACAAATTACTATTTTCACATTTGTAATAGCTACGTGAGTTGTGTTAACAACACACAACTCACATTATGTGAACACTAACAATAAATTTCCCAACATTCCCCCCCTTACTGTGAACATAGTAAAAACTCACACCCTTCAACTACAAAAAGCCCAACCCTTGTGGCTCATGATCTTGATTCAAATGAAAGGCACCTCTCATCAACCTTTCATGGTTTTCACACAGGTTTATCAAAAACATGGATATGAACATGACCACACTCATCTGTTAATCTCATATTGGTTTTTTGGATTACCACTAACCTTTTCAAGATCCATGAATTGTATTACACTAGTGCTTTTGTTCATTACAATATTTTACACTAGGAGGTTACATAAGGAAATAACACACATGACTAGAAATAGAGATTGTTTTTGATCCTTCAAACCCTAGCTGATTGAAGCTCCTCAAATAAGCCAAACCTGCAAATAAGCTCAATGATAAATCCACCTCTCAATGTGGAGTTGGGTTTTCGTCCAATCCATAGATTTCTGAGGGTTATCGTCCTCAGAAATGGTTGCACCTAAAGTGATCAGCTAAAAATGGAGAAATCTCAAATATGTCAAGTCAAGAAATGAGAGCCTTCGAGGAGAAAGAGGGCCTTATATAGAAATTTTATAAACCACTTTTGGACCCTGTTGACGTGTTTTTTATGACAACACCAACACAGAATAAAATGTCCAATGGTCACTCTATTCCCTCTTGATCAAAGTATTCCGCATGCTAAGATTGCGTGAAAGTTCATGCGTTCAACTCCAAGGTTCCTTTTGTCGCGAGTAGACTCAGTTGGTTGATGTGAATATGCTGGATATTCCAAGGGGACTTACGTGAGTTGCTCATTCAGAAGAAAGGATTCTCAAATTTCAGGAGATTTGTCGATGACGCTCAGGTTCTTAAACTAACCGGATAATGCTGAATGTAAAAGGATATAAGGATTAGAGATGCCACCATCTACTCCTAAAGGGTGGAGGACGAGGATCGGCTTAAACAGTCTTCAAACCAAACTTTGCTTCGTCTCCCTTCAGACAACTCTGACAAAGTTGGTGCAATCTTCAAAGGATGAGTAAGATGTTCAAATTGTGATTCAACATGTGCACTCCGTCACAACGATGCAAATGAACACACGAATCACAACCGAAGTTAGGTACTGATATTCCAGTTGACCACACAAGGCGAACTTACCATCAGCAAGCCCGCTAGTGGTATGGATGAAAGAAGATATGCTCAAACCACAACGCCACACTCCACAATTAACAACGATTTGCATAAAATAAAGTCTACTCTACTCTATCAATTTGAATTGGAAAGACGAAAAGGCCTTGCTAGCTATTCACAACAAAAGATAGAACCACCATGCAATGATAAACCTTTGTATTATGAGAGTTTTCCACAACAACCTCTTACAAAACTTTCAAAGGGAAAGTTTTCCTTCCTTTTCAAACTAAGCTATCTTCTAAGCTAACTCTATCTATTCTAACTTCTATTCTCTCTACTCTCAATCTAATATCTACTTAGTTACAAATGAGGGGGGATGCCCCTTTTATAGTTGGCCCAGTCCAACGGACGGCTTAGATTGAATTACAATAAAGGGCTCAGATCGAGCCACATATGCCCTAATTAGGGTTCTTGCCCTAAAAACCGCCACAAAGAGGAGTGGGGCAATGAATGCACAGAATATTCTCCACTCCTCTGCAGGAACCATTATCTGCAATTAATGCCCACTTTCTTCCTCTAGAAGATTCTCGTCCAGAAACGCGTTCCCACTGTCTGTCTGCCAATTTTGTTGCGTTAGGAGGAGAGGCGAGTACGTGGTTGATATGAAAGTGATGAGCAAAGAATTCCTCCTGTTCGGCCCTCCTGTTGCTTTGACTCCAGGACGCACTTCTTCCTTGCAACTTTCATATTTCTTTAGCCCATTGCCTTGGGCGCATTTGCCTCTTTTGCATCACGTTCTTAGTGCCTTAGACAAATCTTCACTTTCGTTTCCAAAGTTGCAACGTTGTCTAGCTTCATCAAGTCCTCATGCCTTGGCTTCAACGTTCATCCTGCAAAACAAAAGAAGAGTATCAGAACACTTTATAATCTAAATTCACTTTACTTACCTTATTCCCATGTTTTGACTGATTGATCTCCGGATGTGGTAGAATTCATCACTTTTCTAGCAAACTTTCATCATGGGCGTATCCACCACCTTGCCTGGAGTTTGTGCCTTAGAAGATATTTCATCTTGGGGGGTGCATTTGAACGCTTGATGTTCGAGCTTCAGTTCATTTTCAAATTCCTTCATGCCTTAGACAAATTTCTTCCCCGTGAGTGTATTTGACCCCCTCTGCTTTCCTTTTCGATGCCTTAGAAAATTTATCCATCTGAGCCTTAGGAACTTTGTTGAACGGGTGCTAGGCCAAAATCCCTGCCGAAACAACACGAGCAAGGTGTGGAAGAACCTCAAATCATCTCCCAGTGAGAAATATCCAATACCCAGAAGAAATTTCCCCTCAGAAATCATCGTTTTCATGTGTATCCAAACGAAGGGGTACATTTAATTTTTATTATTTTGAAAATAATAAAATTGCTAAGGTTCACCCGTTTTTTTTTTACTCTGGAGGAATTCCACGCCTGTAATCTCCATTTTTCATGCCTTAGTATTTTCATGCTTCCCTGAAGAAATTCCCTCCTGCATCTGGGAGCATATCACCTTGCACTTAGAGATTTTATACCACCTCCTCCAGGCGTATTTTCTAATTTCCCCTTAGAAAATGCCTTAGAAAATTTATTTTAAATATCACATCCTTGGGCACACTTCATAACACATACCTTTACCTTCGTTTCCCAAGCAATTTCACGCCTTAAAATTTTGCCTTACACTTAGCAACTTTTCTCAAGTCCCAACTTCCTTGGAGCGTATTTGAAATCTTCTACTTCCATTTTCTAACTTAGAAATTCCTTCAACATTTCCTTCTCTCTAGGCGTATTCCCTTCAGTGGCATTTTATTTTAATGCCATAGACAAATTCCTAAGTCTTATATCTCCTCCTTACCCTGGGCGCATATGACTTCTTGAACTCTCATTTTCAATGCCTTGGAGATTTCTCAACTTGTCATTTCCTCCTTATGATGGGCGCATTTTACCCCATGAGCCTCCATTTCCCTCATATTTAGAAAATATTCTAAGTCTTGCCTTCATACTTCCTCAGAGGGCGCATTTAGAGGTTTGTGCTTTTATTTTTCAACACTTAGAAAATTCTCAATTCAGCTTCACTTGCTGGGCGCATTTACCACCTTGTGCTTCTATTTTCCTTTACTTAGAAAATTCTCAATTCAGCTTCACTTGCTGGGCGCATTTACCACCTTGTGCTTTCATTATTGTGACTTAGAATACTTTTTGAGTGGCCTTGCTTGAGGGCGCATTTGAGGTCTTCTACTTTTATTTCCCCACGCCTTTGACATCTCCTTCTATCATCTTCCTTGGATGCATATGGAAGGGGTGTCCACCTTCACTTTTCTCCACTTAAACTTATTTACCTCATACTCCTTCTAAGGGCGCATTTAGGGGGCGCTACTTCTATTTTCATGCCTTAGAAATTATTTCAACCAGCAAGCTACCTTGGGCACGTTTTGAAGGGGGAACTTTTATTTTGACACTTAGAAATTTTCTAAACTCCCCCACCTCAAGCCAAGGGCGCATTTTATGGGTGGAGCTTCTATTTCTCCAACACTTAAAAAACCCTTTCAACTTTCATCCCCTTCATGGGCGCATTTGAGGGGGTGTGCTCTCACTTTAGACAAATTTTGAAGACCCTCAAACCCCTTTGCTTTTCCTTGGGCGCATTTTGACCCCTATGCTTCCATTTTTTACCTTGGAATATTTTCAGGTCATCAGTCTTGAGGTGGGCGCATTTTAGCTAGGAAGCTTTTATTTCTCTTCACTTAGAAAATTTTCAAGCCTTCAGCATTTCCTTGAGGGCGCATTTGAGACATTGAACTTTTATCTTCATTATGGGCGCATTCCCATGTGTGAGCTTTAATTTTGAAGGTGGGCGCATTTGGAAGGGGTTACTTTCATTCTTGTGCCTTACGCGTTTTTCTCATCTTACTTGGGCGCATTTCAAGGGGTCCACTTCTACTTGAGGGCGCATTTTGACCCTTGTGCTCACATTTTTTACTTTCCATGCCTTAGATTTTTCTAGGCATCCTCCAACATGGGCGCATTTGACATAGCTTACTTCCAATTTTACGCCTTAGCAACTTTCCAATGATCTCCTTACCCTTGGGCGCATTTTAGCTGGGAAGCTTTCACTTGAGGGCGCATTTACACATGTGAGCTCTTAATTTTGCCTTGTAAAATTTCTCTTAGCCACCTCCAGCACAAGGGCGCATTTCATAGGATGAACTTTGATTTTGACTTAGAATTTTTGCCTTGATTATTCCATCAAGGGCGCATTTAGAGGGTCAAGCTCACATTTTCCATGCCTCTGCCTGCCCTTGCTTTTGCATTCTATTTTTAGCAAGTCCCTTGATTTACGACTTCTACAGCTTCGTTCTGCCTAAAAATTTCACCATATGATCCTCGTAGTTTGATGAACTTGTTTTCCCTGTCCCATGCTCTGACCTGCCATTTATAGCCACCTGCTATTTATAGTAAGTTCCAAAGTTGCCTGACTTTTGTAGCTCTGATTGACCTGAAATTTTCACCACGTGGTCCTCATCACTTGATGACCCTGTTCACACCTGCCTCTCGTGCTAACCTGCTATTTATAGCCGCGTTCTGAAGGTGACTTACTATAAATAGTAAGTGCTCGGATTGCGCCCAAATTTTACCAGTAGATTGCCTGAAGGATGCTGATCGCAATGGGAATCTTCGTTTTTCAAAATTATGGCCTTTTACCCTTCTTTTTAGGCACCGAAGTAGGAAACCCTAATCTGACTTGCATGTGCCTCAAATGACCTCTGTTTGACTTGATTTTTGCTATATGTCGTTCTGCTTGCTGAACTGAAGTGGTGGGTAGCTACTGGGATGACACTGCTATTTATAGTAAGTGTCCGGAAAGTGGTCAACCGGATGTCGGACGAGTTTGCATGTCACAGTGCCCGTGGGATCTCAAAAAACCCAGAAAAACCCAAAAAACTGGTCGACATGCGGGCACTGGCTAAAAATAGTAAGTCCCTGAAAACTGATCCGTTCTGCTTGCATGTCACATCATTGCGAACGTCTTGCAAAACCCACATGGAATATCCGGACATGCACTGAAAATCTCTGCATGCAAATCCTAAAAATAGCCTCCGAAGGCCGAACTCTGAAAGTCACCATCTCGGTTTGCATGTTACACCATCGTGAAGGTCTAGAAAAACCCAGATCAATTCTCCTGTCATTTATCGGAGAATTGTATGTTGAAGCCCTGAAAATAGCTCGTGAAGCCAGAATTGCTAAAAATAGCCAGTTGTCTGAATCAGCTCAAATTTCATGCGTAGGCCCTTGGAAGCTGCCTAAATGTGTTGAAGTAGTTAGAATCCCGAAATCCTGATGAAAAGCTCACAGATTGAACACTTGCTAAAAATAGTAAGTCGTCAGAACATGAGGAAAATTCAGTGGGAGCCTCCTGGAAGCAATGTTAAGCTTAGCTGTCAATTTATCAACTTGATTTAATCTTAATCCAACCTGAAAACCCTAACTTCACAGATTCCCTTCAGACTCGGCCAAAATTTCTAATTAGGTCAAATACAGATACATCCCCAGAAAAACAGAGAAATCAGAGAGAGAGAGAGAGACAAAAAACAAAAGCCAAAAAACCAAAATGGAGCAAAAATTGGGGGGTCCCCATTTGAATGGGGCGATGTGTGAAAAAGGTCACAATAGACCCCAACACTTCATTAATGATTTTTAATAAATTACTTCCCCTTCAACCCTAGGCGTCCACTTTTCGGAAATAAATATTTTATTTTAATTTCCTTTTTACCTTTTTCCCACTTAAAGTCACTTTATAATTTTTAATTTATTTTTCTCAAGTGACTTAAGTAATAATATTTTATAAAGGCTCAATAAAGTAATATTTTTAATTTCTCCTTGGCCAAATAATATTATAATTATCTCTCTTATTTTTCCATGGCCAAAATATTAACAGGTACAACAACTCATTCCCTCTCCAATCGGATTAACCTACGGGAATGGCTAATAGGCCAATCAATCTACTGAATGGTGATCATGCCGGAAATCGGGACATGACACAATACTATGTCAAATGTAAATATATTGTACTATTCTCATTAATTGATGAATACAAACTGAAAAAATGCTAGAGCCTTGAGTATTATTGAACCTATTACAATGGAAAATTAGAAATAAACCACTAGATACTGTTGACGTGCTTTTATGACAACGCCAGCACAGAATAAAATGTCCAATGGTCACTCTATTCTCTCTTGATCAAAGTATTCTGCATGCTAAGATTGCATGAAAGTTCATGCGTTCAACTCCAAGGTTCCTTTTATCGCGAATAGACTCAGTTGGTTGATGTGTATATGCTGGTTATTTCAAGGGGACTTACGCAGTTGTTCAATCATAGTGAAGCAAATGAATGATTTTGACGATATTGCTTTGATGTCTGAGTCGATCGGGAAATACTGAATTAAAAGGGGATAGGGATAGGAATTCTACAAATCTACTTCTAAAGGGTGGAGGACGAGGATCGACTTAAACCATCTTCAAACCAGACTTTGCTTTGTCTCCTTTCGGACAACTCCGACAAAGTTGGTGCAATCTTCAAAGGATGAGAAAGGTGTTCAAATTATGACACAACATGTTCATACCATCACCACGATGCATATGGACATATGAGCCACAATTGAAGTTAAGTGTCAATACTCCAGTTGACCACGCAAGGCGAACTTACCATCAGTAAGCCCGCTAGTGGTATGGATGAAAGAAGATATGTTTAAATCACAGCGCCACACTCCACAATTAACGACTACTTGCATGAATTGAAAGTCTATTTTACTCTATCTACTTGAATTGGAAAGACGAACAAGCCTTGCTAGCTACTCACAATAGAAGATAGAACCACCAAACAATGATAAATCTTTATATTATGAGAGTGTTCACAACAACTTCTTACAAAGTCCTCAATGGGAAAACTTCCTTTCCTCCTCAATCTAAGCTAACTTCTAAGCTAAATGCTATATGCCTTCTATTCTCTAGCTCAACTCTATCTCTGATTCTATTCTAGTTCTAATGAATTACAAATGAGGGGGGATACCCCTTTTATAATAAACCCAGTCCAGTGGACGGTTCAGATCTGATTACAATAAAGGGCTCGGATTGAGCCACCCATGCCCTAATTAGGGTTTATGCCCTAAAAACCGCCACTGAGAGGAGTGGGGCAATGAATGTGCAGAATATTCTCCACTCCTCTGCAGGTCCACTACCTGCAATCAATGCACATCGTCCTCCTGCAGCAGATCGTCATCCAGAAGAGTGTTTCCTTTCTCCTTCTCGCTGGCTGCAAATCTGGTGAACCTGGCTAATACTTCCTCAACTTCCTGATCGGAGATAGGAGGAATGTGATCCAACTGAAACTCTAAAACTGCAACTTTTGCCCATGCCGGGCACATGATTTCTTCCAGCAACAAGGGCATCCTGGGTGTTCTGTATGATACTAGAGAACGTGGCAGTGTTCTCGAAATCATCCTGAGTGAAGGTTTTCACCTCAGAGAAGAATGGTGTCAATCTGTCCTTTAGTCCATCTGCAGTTATCTCTTCAGAAGTCAACCTCCTGGCAAAGATTGCCTCCAATGTGTTGAGAACTCCATCCAAGATGTTCGTCATGGCCTTCCTGACCCTGACCGAATCTGCTTGTGATGCATCATAGAATCCCCGGCCTGTGACTACTGAAGAATACCATCTGGCAAAGTCGTATCTATCTCCCTACTGGATAACACCTCCCTCAACCAAAGTGTGTTGAGGTATGCTCATCAAAGCCCCTAGACGGAGAACAACTCTCGTCTAATAGATGTTAGCCTCACCCAAAGCATGGTTAACTGCCTCCACTCTAGCCATAATATCGGAAGCTTGCCCATAGGCATGTGCAAGATCTTCCATAAACTTTCTTGTCTTTGTACGCACACTGGCAACCCACGTGTCTGCCTGCTGTGCCATTCTCCTTAAATCTTCTAATCCACTGATTAACTCCCTGGAAAACTCAGCTGGGAGCTCGATTGCAGGATTTTCTTGCCCACAAGGATGGGACAAGTGCTGCACGTAGCCAATCAGTGTCCGATGCTCTACCTTCAACCTCTTGTACTTGCTCTCAACATGGGACAATCTGTCCTTGAGTGTCCGATGGGAATTATCGCACTCCTCTACCACCTGTGCCCCAGTAGGGCGGCCTAGTTCCATGGTTGTCACAATATAGTTCTCAGGAATGGCCTCGTCTCTATCACATTCCTCCCGTGGAATTGCCATATGCAAGGTTCGGGATCCATCCTCATCTGTGGATATTCTGGAAAACTTCCTAGCCTTCTTCTTCATGGGAGTTGCATTGATCCTTTGCAGCAATTCCTCCATCTCGACTGCAGGATCAGTCTCATCCACAGGATCATGCCTCATCCTATCCCTCAGCCAGTCTGGCACCTCCTGTCGTGTGTCTGCTATGATGAAAGGCTGCTCTACCTCGGCCTCTACTTCATGGCCCTCGTTCCGACGAGGCTCATCATCATCTATGGGCTCAGTGTCTCCTGAGCTCTGGGCATCTCGATCGGAAGCAGCATCATCCTCGAGAGCTACCTCAATCTCATGCTGAAACTGAGTATCTGTGGCAGTGCCTTCATCGGTCTCCTGCCGATTCTCCTGTTGATTATCGTCTCGGGGCACGTTGATGCTCTGGCCCACGGACTCCCTACGAAGTGGCTGGCTCTCTATTTGTACTGCCCGTTCTGCCTGTTCTGCCTACAACCTCTCCCTCTGATCAGCAAATAGGGACACTTCCTGTATGCTCGGAGAATGTGTTCGAGCCGGCATGTGCAAGGATTCCTCAACTCTCACAGGCTCCGGTCGAACTGGCTCTTTTCCCCTAGGCTTTGGAGTTGGATTACTCCGTCTCCTCGGATCAGTTGTCTGCAATCTGCTGTCTCCCATCAAATTGTAGGTAAGGGGAATTGACCTTCCCTTTAGTCGGCTGACATGTCTCTCTATCCAACTCCGTGTAAATGTCAGGACTGTGATACAAAGTGTATCCAAGTCGGTGATCTCTGGCTCTGACCAATCTGGGAGTGGCAAGGGCGTGTTTCTTACTGTATCGTAATCAGCCTGTACAACATTTATGTCCTCCTCAATCTGATCTGGTACAGGAATAATCTCGCAATCTCTGATCATTGCCAATGGTATCCGGGAAAACATCCTCTTTCTGACTTCGACCTCATCCACTGCACTTGCCCAAAAATTTTCTATTTGTGCCTTGTGCCTAAACTCCTCTGTCAATACCCACCTGATATTTCTATGAGGATCGTAGTAGTGTCTGCTGGAATGGTAAGAAAGCTGAAAGAACTGGAGCTCCGCCTCTGCCTCCCTTGCTGCCTGCAGTGATGGGCATACTTCGTCTGAATTTCCCATAGCAATCGGGAACCCAAGTCGCCCTTCTTCTTCTTCTTTTGAATCTTATCGTAGGCAATCAGTTGCCTAGAAACTTCCAGCATCACTACCTTGTTCGTGGGATATCGGGGCAACCTGTATGGGTAGGAAGAGAATCCCTGCAGCCTTATGTAAGTGAATTTTGGGAATTGGATAAACCAACATCCAAATTTCTCAATCATTTCTTGTGCCTCCCTCGATATTCTGTGATGGGTCCTTTGCTGCAAGGTCCTCGTGATGTGCATAGTAAAGGCATCGTTGACTCTTTTGTAATTAGTAGTGCTTGTCAAATGCAACTGCGGACAAGCCTCGAATATTTTGAATTGCTGAGAACCGCAACCAATTGGTTCTTTGTAAGAGATCCCCCTATATCTTGTCATGCGAGCCAGCATATAGACGAGGTAAGAGCCCATATAAAATGTTTTAGTCCTCCTCACATTGCGGAGCTGCTCATGTAGACCATCACTGATTAACAGTGCCCAATCCATGAAATCCTTGCCCTCCAGTACCAAGTTGACAAAGTAAAACATCCAAGGTTCGAAGACGAACGCTTGGGGACACCCTCCAACTCTACTCAACATCATAATCAGGTCGCCAAACTCTTGCTTCAAGTCTTCGGAGATTATCTGTTTGGGCAACTTCGTACGAGTTGGTTTGGGCTTGATCATCCACCTAGTGTTTATCACATCAGCACACCGGTCTGTTGTGGATGAATACATTCTGTCAGCCCTGTCCTTCGTTTTGTAAATCATTTTCTCGTGGGCGGGGATCCCGAATGCCTCTCCGATTGCTTGTGGTGTCAGGTTAGCCAGCACCTTGCCATCTGGCGCAATGATCGTCCTCTTCTCTGAATCGTAGTGGTGAGAGCATTCCATAATGAGCTCCGGGCACCGGATGGCTGGTGGAAAATTTGCAGCTGCATATAATCCACTTCTGACAATGCTATGTGAAGTCACTGATGGGCGATGGCCTCCAGTCCCCATTATCCTTCTTTTGAACGCCTCCAGGTTAAACGAGCCCAGGTTTGTGTCTGCCAGCCTGCCCAACTTTGATGTGAATTTTGATTCTGGCAGGAAAGACTTGCTTAATTTCTTGATTACTGCCTGTCTGGACTCAGCGTGGACGTTCTTGCCTGTAGCTCTTCTGCTTGACTCGGCCATTCTGTAAAAAGGGTAAGATAGTCAGCAAACAAGATTATTTTAAAATAAAATAATAACCATTATTGAGGGTGTCAGCAGATTTTTCTTTTAATTGACAAAGGCTGCAACACTTCTTGATGTTTTCAACTGCAAACCTCAACTATTGCCTATTTACTTCAACGTTCTTAGAAGTTTCCTCTGGGTTACAGCAACACAATGCCCAATACTTGGAAATGTTTGCCTGCAGCAATTTAATTTTAACAAATTTGAAACCTCCTCTTTGAAGTTCGCACTTTTCCTTCTAACTTAGCAACTTAAAACTTTCTTCCCAAGTCGCACCTCAGCATTCAACAACTTCACTTTGACGAATTCGAACTTTGTCACAAATGCAGCAATTTAGGAACTCACTTCTCAGCAACTTGAAATTCTGACAAGGTAGGTCGCACTTCTCCAGCAAGTTTGTGGCTTTAGCAACTCCAATCTTCCAGCAACTTTACTTTGACAAATTCGAACCCCCTCACAATTGTAGCAATTTAGAAACTCTAGCTCTCCAAAAAATTCGAAATCCTCAACCTCCAGCTCCTCTCACAAATTCAAACTTCTTACTTTCAGCTCTTCAGCAACTTGTGAGAGAAAAAATGAAGAGGACTTTAAAACTTATAGCTTGGTCAAATTCCTGCAGAGGCTAAACTTAGCAAATATTTTGAATTCATTTCCCCTCTCTTTTCCAGTTGTAACACTTATCGTCTGAAGCATCGGAATCTCAAACTTCTAGAATTGTGAATTCATCACCTCTGCACAGTCCTGCCTCATTGCGTTTGATTTCTTAAAACATTAAATCGTTTACTTCTTTGAACGATTTCGAAAAGTTTGGCTAAGGCATTCTGGCAAAATTATCAAGTTCAAACTCTTTAGCGAAATTTCTCATCCATTTTAGTCGTTTGCCTTAGAGAAATTTTTCAATTTTGCCTTAGGAATTTTATTAAAATAGGTACCGGGCAAAATATCCATCGAAACGACGTGAGTGAGGCGTGGAGTAACTCTGAATCACTTCCGAATTGCAAACATTTAATACCCAGACGAAAAATCTTCCCGGAATCCATTGTCTTCATGTGTATCCGGACGAAGGGGTACGTTTAATTTTTATTATTTTTTTAAAAAATAATAAAAAAGGCTAATGTTTTCAATCTTGTCCTCCGGATGTCTTTCACTCCTGCAATTTCAATCTTCTCGGCCTTGGAAAATTATCTTGATTTTCCCTGAAGAATTTTCCTCTGAAGATTTTTATAACTCTGGAAATTTGGCACCATCCTCTAGGCGTATTCTTCATTTTCCCTTAAGAAAATGCCTTAGGAATTTTTTGAAAATTAAAATTTTATCTCTAGAGGGCGCATCTGAACATGTCATGAGTTTCATTTTATTCCTTAGGCAATTCCACGCCTAGACACTTCTTAGCAATTTTCATGCTTAGCAAAAATTTTTTTATTTCACTTTTCATAAATCCCCACTCACTAGGAGCTCTTCATATAATGAAGAGGAAAAAGAAAATAAAAGAAATCCTTGGTCTTTTAAAAATCACGCCCTCTTGACATTATTCCCCCTTTGGCGTATTTCACACATTGACCCCTTATCTCCTCCTAGCGCATTTAGCCTTGTGGACTTCCACCTCCAAGCGCATTTGACATGTTGAGGAGAAGACTTCCTTTACCCTTGGCGCTTTTCACTTTCACTTCTACGTTTTACCTTTCATCCTTACCTTGGGCGCATTTGTCATTGAGAAGAGGAATTCCCATGCCTTTCAAGTGTCTTTTCACCTCCTTTAGGCACATTTAGGCCAAGCAACTTCCATTTTAGGCGTATCTCATTGTGGTCAAGGAAAACCCACACCTTTCAAGTGACTTTTCAGCTCCTTTAGGCGCATATGGGGGGGGAGGGGGAGGGGGTAGACTTCTATTTCATCCTTGAGCGCATTTCCTCATGTGAGATGGAAAACCCACGCCTAAGACATGACTCTTGACCTTCCTTGGGCGCATTTGCTAGTGCTAGGAGGAAGCTTCTTTGACTTAGTGAATTTTTTGATGTGTTTTTGGTGACCTTTCAGCTCCTTTGGGCGCGCTTTGACTAGGCTACTTCCATGTTGGGCGCATTTCATTGTGTTGGAAGGAATTCCGCCCCCTTTGAGTGACTCTTCAGCTCCTTTAGGCGCATTTGCTAGTGTGAGAGGGAAGTTTCTTTGCCTTAGGCGCATATTGGCTTGTGAGGAGGAAAATGCTATGTCCATAGTGTCCCTTCACCTTCTCTAGGCGCATATAGCCCATGATACTTCCATCTTAGGCACATTCACTATGTGGTCAAGGAAAACCCACGCCTAAAGTGACTTTTCAGCTCCCTCTGGCGCATTTTGCCTTGCAGACTTCCATTTTAGGCGCATTTGAGGATGCCTTAGGAAATTTTGATGTGTTAGAATAATTCCCAAATTTTGGTGAGGATGCCTTAGGAAATTTTGATGTGTTAGAATAATTCCCGAATTTTGGTGACCTTTCACCTTCCCCCCGGCGCATTTCACACCTTGCTCAGGAAAATCTCACACTTAGAGAATTTTGAAGCTTTCCTTCCTCCTGGGCTGATATGAAGGTGTGTGCATGTCAGCTATATTTGTAAAATTTCCAACGCCCCAAACCTATTCTGGCTTTCTATTTTTAGCAAATTCGGAGAAATTAGGGTTTCATTGATTTTCACCCCGTTCTGAACTGGAACTGGCGTGGTTGTGCCTCCATCTGGTGCTGTCTTCCTGTTCACATCTTATCTGGCACAATACATGCTAATTTTAGCCATTTGCTATTTTTAGCAAACCCTAGAATTGATCAATTTCGTATCTCCGTTTGTTTTGGAATTTGCTCCGGTTGCCTTGATGCTGCAAGAGACTCGCTCACACCTTTTCCTTGACGAGGACGTGCTATTTTTAGCCATGAGGTGACTTGCTAAAAATAGTAAGTATTCAGATCGTGTTCAAATTTTACCAGTAGGTAGCCTGAAGGATGATGATTCCGGTGGCGTGCTTCGTTTTGAAATCTCTGCATTTTGCTTCATCTATTTTTAGACGCGGCAGGGGAAACCCTAATCTGATCTGCATGTGCTCTGATTTGTTCCTGACTGTCCTTGATCGTGCCTGATTGCACCTGATCGCTGGAATGGAGTGGTGGGTAGCTGCTGGGATGATACTGCTATTTATAGTAAGTGTCTGGAAAGTGGTCACCCAGATGTCGGACGAGTTTGCATGTCACAGTGCCCGTGGGATCTCAAAAAACCCAGAAAAACCCAAAAAACTGGTCAAAGTTTTGGCACTGGCTAAAAATAGTAAGTCCTCGAAAATTGACCTAATCCATTTGCATGTCATATCATTGCAAAGGTCTTCGAAAACCCAGATCAATTCCCCTGTCACTCACCGGAGAATTGCTCGTTTAAATTCTGAAAATAGCCTCTGAAGGCTTAACTGCTAAAAATAGCCAGTTGTCAGAATCCATTCAAATTTCGCGCGTAGGCATTCTGAAGCTGCCTGACTGTGGTGGAACTGACAGAATTCCAAAATCTCGATAAAATAGTCCTAAATTGAATACTTACTAAAAATAGTAAGTTGTCGGAATACAGTGAAAATTTAGTGGGACCCTGTTGGAAGTCTTCTGACTGCTGTACTAAGCTCGAATTTCAATTTTATAACTCAGTTTGACCTTTAATAAGCCTGACTGATGAAAACCCTAATTTCACAGACTTGAACAATACTTCAACCCAGGTCAAACGACGGGACATCCCCGGAAGGACCAAAGATAGAGAGAGAGACGCACTAACCAAAGCCAAAAGACCAGAATGGAGCAAAAATTAGGGGGTCCCCATCTGGGATGGGGTGATGTGTGAAAAAGGTCACAACAGATACCAATATAACCTCCCTACTATGTGGTACATTTCACAAAAAAGATTTCAAACTGCCTTTAACTCTTTCCAAAAATCAGAAAATTTCACAAACTGAAATATGCACTATAATACTCATATGGAATATTTTAGCAGTAGTACAGATCACTATAGCAGCCATGCAGATCACTATAACAGCCATACGGGTCACTGTAACAATGGTACAAATCACTGTAGCAATAGTATAGTGTTGGCAATCTGATTGTCATTGATGCCAAAAGGAGATCTGAGTAATATTAGTTAGTGAGATTGTTGATGGATGTCAAAAGGAAGATTGTGGCCAGTCATGATGGTCATTGATGTCAAGCAGTCTCGCTCTGATTGATGCATATGAAGTTGCAAGGAAAGCCTTGAAGAATTGCAGAAGTTCGAGCTTTGGACTTCAGACTTACTCCATACAACTTGCTAAGAGAAGAAAGAGTTAGCTGTTTTCAACTAAGTCTGATCGAGCTTCGGACTTCAGGCTTAAGGCCTACCTTATGCTGAAGGCTTCGAGCATCAGGATTTGGCGTTAAGTCTTACGCCTTAAGTCTAAGAAAGAGATGAAAGAGGTATGCGGGAACCTCGAACCCCGACCCCCGAAAAGGTTTCAGGCATCATTTGGTCGGAGATAAGGCTTGCCCATTATTGTAATGCTAAAGAAGGTAAGCAGTAAATAGGATGAAGGAAACCCAAAGGTTGACACCCAAAAGGGTTAAAACTGCTAAGTCTAAGAAGGATAGTTTCGAGCATTGCGGTTCGGAAGGTTGGCTTACACCTTACCAAAAAGGCAGGTAAGCAGTAAACAGAAAGCTCGAAGGCCGACACTCGAAAGGGTTAAAGCTACCGAAGGAAGTGGTTGGGCATCGCAGAGCAGTAAGAAGGCTTATGACTTATCAAAAACTAAGAAAGAGGTAAGCGGTATGTGCAAGCCCTGATACCCAAAAGGGTTAAGTCTTAGGAAGGAAATCCATACAAGATGATGTCAGCGACCATAAATGATGACGTTAGTCGAGTCTTCAAGCAAACCAAAGGTGTTTCGGAGTTTCGGAGTTCGGAGTTTTGGAGGTCAGAGTATTGGTTTGCGATGGAATGAAGGAAGGTAGAAGGTAAAGGGTAAGGCCAATGGCCAAACCCCGATAGGTGAATAAAGGATTCGGACTTAGGTGTTCGGTCTTGTTTATGAAGTCTTGCAATGCATTGCAAGTAAGCGGTAAGAGGGGTTAGCGATCCCCGACCCTCGACAAGTATGGCAAATGACAAGTGTCCTCAAGTGACATGTGGCGATCGGTGATTGATTGAAGTAAATCAAGGCATTTAAATGTTAGCCGATGGATCACGGCGCGATCAATGGCCAGCATTTAAAGATTTGTTTTGACAATAGCTAGGCGGCAAAACGGTGGAACTTCCAATCAGGTGAATGTAATTGTGGCACAAAAAATGAAATTGATTGTTGTAACTACTCCAGCAATATGTTTGCTAATTGATCGGAAGAAGTGGACGACTTCATTAATGCATAGACAGTCACGAAATCTGGAAGAGGTCGATCAAGCATGAATGGCGTCAAATGATATGAAACCCTAAGATTGATTTACGCCAAGATAGAGAATGCAATGTATAAGGATGGTGTGTGTTGAAGAATGTAGTAGTGTGTATGCATTCAATGAGCACATACTATGTTAGAAGAAGAGTGAAGAGAGTTGAGGAAATGCTCGCAAAGCAAAGCAAAGATTGAGCAGTTGCAAATTGAGTCTGTAACACATAATTATCATCATTTGAATCATATGTAACTGGAGTAGTTGCTCCAAATAATTTCATTGTAAATCTAATTGGTTGGTGCCATCAGATAGCTAGGTTGGTGCTCAGATTAGGGAGCGGGTGCTTCCTTAGAGTTGGTGCTCTTAAACCAAGGGATTGGTGTGTCCCTAGGGTTGGTTCCCTTAAACATTGTAACCAATGAGGTTTTATTGTGAGGTTGGATTAGGATAGTAGATCCTAGTAGCATTTCTCATCGTGGTTTTTCCCATATTGGGTCCACGTATATCTAGTGTTATGAGCATTGGTGTGTGTGATCTCTGCATATTTGTTTAATCTGCATAACAAGGATTAAAAGAAAAGTTTTAATTGAACTACTAATTCACCCCCGTTCCCCCCCCACCCGCTCCCCCCTCTCAATAGATAGTTGTGCTCCAACATATAGATCACCGTACCATACACCAAAAATCAAGAGATCCAAAAATTTCCAACAATCAGCACTCTAGTGATTGATTGATGAAATCACTCAAATGTCTAGGAGGGTTTTTCATCCTAAAAACCTTTCTTTGCTAAAGGGTTTTTGTCCTATGTTGAAAACGGTGAACAATGTTCAATCTCAGAAGACTAGGATTTGATAAAATGAACGAAATGACATTTCTCTCCTCAAGTTTCCCTTTTATATATACTTTTAGAATAATAAAATATTATTATTCATTTCCCTCCAAAGTGAGTTTTTATAATCTTTTAAATTAGTATTAATGTTGGACCCTATATTGAGTCACTTTTATCATTTTATGGTTCCCTTTTAAATTTAACTCTATAATTGTAATGTCCCCATTTTTAGCATTGCACTTCTCAGTGATTGATGGCCTATCCCTGGGGTGCTGTCGGCTAGTCAGAGGTAGAATTAGGGTTTCCGACTGTTTGGTGGGTTCTCTTGAGGATTCAAGGTTCTACTTGTTGGAGTTTGGGTGTTTGGATTCTGGATTCCTTCTGGGTTTTCAGAAAGCTTCGCAATGGTGGCGCATGCATTGCATTCTGAGCAACTTCTTGAATTTACTATTTTTAGTAAATTCTATATTTAGCAGTGGTCCAGTCAGCACCAGCTCAATCAACTTTCCTTCACTTGCAGTTCATTGGGTGATCCTAATTTTTGGCTTAAGAGGTTCATTTTGGAGAAATAAGTTATTTAAAGTCAATAATGTTTTATTTTATAAAATAACCCCTTGTCCTAGTAATATGACTTTAAGTCATTTTAAAGAAGGGGACTTTGAGGGTTATTCTCTCATGAGGAACATATTGCGATTTTTCCTAAAGTTAATTGCTCAAATGGAATTGGACGCCAACTTTTGGAGAAAAGATAATTTTAAATTAAAGGAAAATTGCCTTTATGAAAAGGGACGCCATCTTGAAGGAAGACTTGGTCAAGTCAAAACCCTAAAAGCATCTTGTGGAGTGGGCGCACCTTCTAGAAGCATCTGGAAGTGTCTTCTCAAAATTATAAAAGGGAGCCTTGGGTCTTCATTTGATCATCTTATGTTTTATGATATTGTTATGCTGCCGGAATGGCTTTGGGATTGCTTCGAGGAATGAATGCCTCCTAGCTTGGCTCTTCTTCTTGCTTGAAAGATAGCAACTAGTTGAGAGATAGTTTGTAATAGGTTTGTCTTGCATTTCAGTTGAGTATCTTGCATTTTTGGAGTTCTAGATTTGCATTTCAGTCTCATTTTGAAGTTGCTGAAGTCAAGCTGAATCTGTAGTTTCACTCATAAATCTGAAAATAAAAATACAGTCGTTCTGGGTATTGATTCATTGAGTTTCCTTGATAGGGGCGACCCTTCTTGCAAAGATTCAGATTTTAATATTGAGTGTTTATTTTTTAAAAGCAAAATCGCTTCTCTCTATTGGCCGCACCATTCTGGTCTGCCTGGCAAATGTTTAGAAAAAAGAATACTTCGATTTGTTAGCTGTTTCTTGGTCTAGTCCTCATTGCCATCATTATAGCTTTCGTTTGCATCAGGTCTCATGTCATTCTGGCAAGTATTGAGTGAGTTGTGAGCATTTTAGTGGATTCTAGGGTTGCTGGTTATGCATATTACGTTGCTGTTTTGTTATATCAGTCTTGAGTAATCTGTATTTTGGTGAAGAGTTGTATCTGGAAGGTCATAATTAACCTTGGAATGATCATATCTATTACTGCAGCAGTGGAGAGCTTCTAATCTTGTTTATTGCAGGCATCTTCTAATATTTTGTAAGCTGAACAGTAGTACTGTCAGCATTTCTCTTAATCTTACTTTACATTCTGAAGCTGCATTGTATTTCTGTATATCTCCGCCATATGGTCGCCTCATTTCCACTCTGGAATTGGGTAGCACATACTTGGTGTTGAGTTTACTTTCAGCATAGTTAGCATCTCCGTCATATGGTAGCTCCCCTTCCATCTTGGTTTGGAAAGCACATTCTTGACGTCGAGTTAATTCAGCATCTTTAACATCTCCGTTATATGGTAGCTCCCACTCCGTCTCGGTTTGGAAAGCACATGCTTGACGTCGAGTTATTTCAGCATCCTTTGGTTTTAAATGCTAACCCTAACGATTGTGTACTGCTGCTATCCTTGTTGTAATTGAAAAAGCAAAAAATTTGGCTTCGTATATTTCAATAATATTGGTCATCCTTAAATAATCAATTAAATATAAGTTGCTTTTTAAAAATTAACATATCTGGACAACTTAAGTTGATTAATTAATTATTCCCTTGAAACATCCCAATTAGCCTATAGGAATTAAAATAGGCAAAGGGTCTCTAAAATTCTTCATGCCTATGAAGGGGGCATTACATTTGACCCACATTGTTTATTGACCCGAAATGTAGTTCCTCATATACCTTTCAACCCATTTTTTCACTATTTTTGTATGTTTATAGGTTTGAGGGTGGTAGCTTGTGCTCGAAGTGAGTTTTGTACTTGTCAATTGAAAAAATCCTGCCCAAAAGCACTAAGAAATCTACCATCACTATCACTCACAATGCTCTTAGGTAATACATGTAATATAAACACTTCTTTAAAAAATAAGTTAGCCACTTGAGGAGCCTTGACCTCTAAAGAAATAGCAAAGAAATTTGAATACTTAGTTTATCCACAAGAACATAACTGCAATCTTTTCTATGTACCTTAAGAAAACCCATGAAGAAACCCATAAATATACTTTCCCACTTCTAATTTGAGATAGAAAAGAGCTGCAACAAACCTGTTCGAAGAGTATTCTCTAGTTTGTTTTGTAGGCAAGTGTTGCACTCTCTAGTATGCTTGAGGACGTCCTCCTCAAGTCCTTTCTAAGAGAACCTCTCCCTAATATGTTGGTAAGTTTTGTAATATCTTGAATGTCCTGCTAGTGGTGTCTCATGGAAGGCTCTCAAAATATTCTCCTTCATCCTAAATTTTGGAGTTAGGAAGATCCTATTCTTGTAGAGAATAAGGCCCTCTTTTAGTGTATATTTGTCATCCTTCACTATTTTGTCAAGGACATTAGTAGCAAATGCAATCTTATAATATTCAACCATAGTAGTAGCCTTACAATTAGCAAATACAATAGAAATGGAACTTAAAGTAGACATTGTTCTTACCCTTAGCATACTCGATATCAAAATCATAGGCTTAAAGCTTACTCATCCACTTTTGTTGTCTATCATTCAAATCTCTTTGTTTAAGGGAGAACTTCAAACTATTATGATCACTCTTGACCACAAATTTGGCACAAATAAGATATTGTTTAAATTTAGCCAAGGCATGCATGATGGCCGACATATCCTTGCCATAAATTCAAAATCCCTTTTCCATCCCTTTTAGCTTCTAACTCTCAAATGCTATAGGATGCCCATTTTGCATCAAGACTACTCCAATCCCTTTTTTTGAAGCATTACAATCTAATACAAAAGGAAGTGAAAAATCAGAAATAGACAATACTAGGCATGAACTCATTACCTCCTTGATCTTATCAAAAGCTCGTTGCACTAAATCTAACCATGAGAAGGCTCCCTTCTTTGTCAAATCTATCAAAGCAACGACTAACCATGAGAAACCCTTAACAAACCTCCTATGGTAACTAAAACGACCAAAGAAACCTCTCAACTATGTCAATGTCTTTTGAGCAAGCCAATCTAGAATAGCCTATACTTTTTGTTGATCTTTTGTTGATCCTCTTGAACGCCCTTGGCACTGATTATATGACCCAAGCACAAGATCTTCGTCATTTTGAACCCAAATTTGAATTGCTTGGCAAAGAAAGACTACTTCTCCAAAATTCCTAGAACTTCATCAACATGTCTTAAGTGATCCTCCCACATCTTAATGTAAGAATGTCATCAAAAAATACAGGCACAAATTTACTCAATTGATTAATGAATACCTAGTTCATACAAGATTGGAAGGTGGTTTGTGCATTTGTCAAGACAAAAGGCATAATAAAAAACTCATAGTGCCCGTAATGACATCTAAAAGTTGTTTTGTGCACATCCTCCTTAACTTAATTTGATGATACCTTAAATGAAAATCAATTTTGGAGAAATAAACCACCCCTTTAAGCTCATCTATCAATTCATTGATTCTAGGAATGTGTCATGTCCCCGAATTGGAGGTTTCATGATTTAATTAATTTAATTAATTAAGTTGTCCAAATATTGATATTTCATAAGGATGACTAATTGATTATTTTAATTAAATTTAAGTGAAGAGATTAAATTGATTATTTATAAAGTTATTCAAATAAATTAATATCTAAAGGATGACTTTATATTTAATTAGTTTAATAAAGTGACTAAATAAAATATATCATAAAGTCACTTAAGTTAAAAATATATCTTTTATCCCACATTGACAAGAAAAGTGTGTGGGCTCTCATATGAAAAGTATAAGAAGAAGTTTGGGCTAGGCATTTGGACATCTTGAGTTGAATACACCTTTTTACTACATTGCTGAAGCTGAATGCTTAGCTTGTTGATTTCCAGTCTTTATTTGTGAAAGACCAAACCTAGCTGGTTATTTCCAATTTCGGTTGTGAAATATAACCCTAGTTTGGAATTTGGAGGAGTTACTTCAGACTTCTCAATTTGGACTTCATTGGCAAAATTAGTGGCCCTTGGCCAATTTTGAGAAAGAATCAATTTGTGGAGAAATTGCAGGGTTTTGTAGGAAGCTTTCAGTTTTGAAAAAGGATGAAATTGCTTGAAGAGATTCCTTGTTGGTGACTTCGAATATTGGTGGTTGCTGGTTATAAAGAAATCTTAGTTTATTTGTTGCTGGGCGCACCCTTCTAAGGCTGCGATTTTATTCATGGAATCCTAAGGAGACTTTGATTTTGATTAAGGAGTGAATCGCTCCATTCTAGAGATCATGGCAATGAATCTTGATGCTTATGGAGGACGTTGGAAGGCTGCAACAATAATTTATTTATAGCTGAAGCTTGAACAGGGAGGGCTGCATACTAAGTTCGATTTGCATTAGAGAAGGCTCCATTTGAAGATTCTTAATCTGCTACAGCACCATCAATTGGAGTGCTCTTGTAAAACAGGTTCCTTCATGTTAATTGAAGTAATTACATTATCCATATCTGCTGTAGTTTGTTATATCAGATTTCCAGGCATCTTCATAGTTGCATATTGTAGTTGAATGCCAAGAGTCTTGGCAAGACTTTGTACTCATCTTTGCATCAATATAAAGGGAGCCATAAGGTTACAAGTTAGATGTTTGTCATATTACCTTTGTTTAAGCTTGCATTTTCCATTGATAGTTTGCATACAAAGTGTTTGTGAAAATGTCTCTTGGCTGTAGGTGTACATTTTACATTAGAAACTCATGTACTTGCATTTGAATGATACCAAAAGAGCTGCATTTCAATTTAGATTTTTTATCAGACATCTTAGAAGTTATTTGCAAGCATTTAAACATCATTGCATCAAGCCAAATCAAAAACAAAGCAAACTGAAACACAGAACCAGCAACTACAAGGTTGCAAGCAAAGTGTTTGACATAATTCCCAAGGCAGAAATTGAAGGGTTTTTGAGTCTAAATCAACAAGGCTCATTTCGGTGGTATCAAAGCATTGAACTCCAAGTTTTTGTGGATAGAAAGATCTTTCTCCTTTAGGATGAAAAACCCTCGAAGTGCAAGAGTGTATGTTTTCTCCTAAAAATTTGTGATTCACTTTGATAAGCCTACTGAAAATCTGGTCCAAACTAGCAAGGGACATTACAGAATGGAATACCAATTCTTGATTATCTTCTTATTGAGAACCTTATAGTCAATACACATCCTCATTATGCCATCCTTCTTAACCAAAACCACTAACAATGCAAAGGGACTAGAACTTGACCTAATGTGCCCCATGTCCAAGAGTTATTTGATGCTTTCTATATCTCTTCCTTGTGGCTTTGGGGATGGTGGTAGGGAATAGTAACAGCAGGCTTGGAACCTATCTCAAGCTCTATTATATGCTAAAACCCTCTATCCGGTGCCAATACTAGAGGTATATCACTGAAAACTGCACTATACTTACCAAAAATAGAATGAATGTCAACATGATAAGGTTTCTCATCAATAGAGGATTCTATGGTTGTCAACAAACATTGTGCTGCCCAAGCAACTTGTCTTTTGTGAAATGACTTTTCCATCCTCTTAGCCAAGACAACTCTTGGGGTTCCATTTGCAATACCTTGAAGCACTACTTCATTACCCTCTTATTCGAATTTCAGCTCCATAGTCTGATAGTTCTATGTGAATTCCCCAAGGGAACACAACCACTACACTCCTAATACCATGTTTGTCTCTCCTAGGCCAACCACATAGAAGTCATCACACACCTAGTGACTACCCAAAGTGATGTCGAGCCATTGTATTTTCTTGTTGCAATGAATGTTGAAGCCATTTGCTACTGTGGCATTGAATCCTTCAAAGTCCTCTATTTTCAAACCTCTCCTGAATTAAAAAACATGAATATTTATGATGAAAAATAAAAGAATGAGAACTATATTACACAATGAAAATGAACTAAATTAAATTTTTAACTATGTTACCGGGTTGGTCCATTTTGGGCACAGGTTCGGGTTCGGTTCGCTACAGGTTCGGGTTCGGATTCGATCTGATGGGGGGTTTGCCCAGGGTTCTGGGAAAACTCTGTGGGGACGAACTGAGGTGGAATCCGTCACGAATTTTGTAGGTTTTTCGCCTTTCTTTTCTTAAATCGTCTAGGGTTCAGGGCATGGCATTTTCTGGCATTGTTGACTATTTACGGATTTCTTCCATGGCCGATTCAAGCGAGAGCTGAGCACCGATAGGCAATCGTGACGTCAACTTCAAATCACATCTTCATTCTGCAAGTTCCGTTTAAGCACTCCAGCCAGGCATCAACTTGTAAAAATTGCACGAGTAGGCCTCGCATTCGCAATCTAGTTTTAGGGTTTTTTATTTCAGTTATTTATTATTTATTTAGTTTCATTTTCATTTAATTTTTTGCTTTTCTTTCATAAAATTTTAAATATGCAATTTAAATTTTTATAATGGATGCTTATAAAAATTAAATATTATATTGTTTACTTTAAATTTTTATTGAATATTTTAACATTTAATATATTTAAATTCAATATTATTTCATTTTATTTTATTTTATTTTTGGTATTAACATTTAATAAGTTCAAATTTAATATTTTGGTAGATTTAATTTATATTTTAAATTATTAATATATAAAATTTAACTAATTTATGTTAAATTAAACAAATATTATTTTGTTTTATTTTAAGATTAACAAATTTAAATATTTAAATTAAAATTTAAACTTATTAATATTTTAATTTAAATTTATTCAAATTTATTTTTATTCTCAATAATTTTAATTATATATATACATATAGGAATGTTAGATATTTTAATTAAACCATTTTAATATATATTAAAATATATATTTTTATTTTTATAATGTTTTTTGTACTAAGGAACCCAAAACGAAGCGAACCCACCCCCCAAAAAATTTAGCCGAACCGGCGAACCGAACCCGAACCGGCAACGTAGATTTTTAACAATGTCTTCTTATAGACAAAAATTCTCAAAGATAAATCACCTTTTCATACACAAAAAAGAAAACATAATGGTATGTTTTCTATATA
The DNA here is from genome assembly GCA_007115665.2 of Sequoiadendron giganteum. NCBI lineage: Eukaryota > Viridiplantae > Streptophyta > Pinopsida > Cupressales > Cupressaceae > Sequoiadendron > Sequoiadendron giganteum. The sequence goes on along the minus strand of CM021108.1, from coordinate 362,523,032 downwards.
AAGAAGATACCATAGCTAAAGTTTGCACCAAAAATGTGTAGCTGATTAATTGAAAGTGTTAAATTTTATAAACATAAACAACAATATCACAATGACAATGCACCTTCTTAAGATGCTTCATTATGTATTCAGAAGGAATATTCATGAGAAAAAACAACTATGTTGAGAAATGGGAATCTAAGTTCAAATAAGATTTTAGTATTTTCACCTCACAATACAATCTTGGTAGGATAAATATTATTCTTCCATTGTAATCTCTTCGAACAACCCATTTTCACTGCACATTGTTGTCTTATATAGGATATTTTGACTTAACATTAGTTGCTTGAAATTCAGAAGAACAAAACCATACAATTACCCTTTGAACAAAAAGAATATCTCTTATATTGATTTTGGTTTCACATTGGTTGCTTCAAGTTCAAAAGCATACAAAATATGGTTCCTTTTAAAACAATCAGACTGTCATCTAAAACAAATTCAGTTTATTTTAATATGCCACCTTTAAAACTACCAGATGACAAAATAATTCATCTTTACTCACTGATCTTGTCATATGGACAAACTAGAAGACAACGGCCACAACCATAGCAACGTTCACTAATTACTCCTGCCTGAAAAATAAGAACAAATTACAGTCACTAATGAACCATCGTCAAGATGAAAGAAAAAGTACAGGTTAGATGTAATTCAAACACCATGGATCTTGGGAAAAACCTGAAACTTAGCAATGGAGTTAGTATTAAGAGGCACATTGTTGTAAAGAATTGAACTTTCAAATTTAATTGCATCAGCAGGGCAAACTCTTTCACATGGTCTTGAACAATCAATTGGACAATCTTCTGGATCAAATTCTGCAATGGAAAAAGTTTTAATGTTTGAGATACATATATTATCATATCTCATACAAGATAAGAAAGAGAGCAAAAATAGCATAAGTGAAAGCTATAGAATAAGAGAGCAACTAATTTGTATCTACAATTATGTACTTTTCCGGAATCATAAATGAAGCAGATACCATAAAAGGATGACAATAATAGTTAATGAAGGAATAGTTAGTGAAATGAAGCAATTGTCACATATGTTTCCCTGCAAAACCAGAAGTAGACTAGAACATGTGCACTAACAAAAACAATAGTGTTGCCGCACTCACACAATTCTTAAGGACAGTGTTGGCAGGAGATATTTGCAGAAAAAATATGTGGAAAGAATTCGGCACAAGCTTCATAGATGTGATTCCAGATTCCAGGAGTAGCGCTTAAACTAGCAGAGGTAATGCTAGGAAGCAGGGAAGTGCCGGAAGAAGGTGATAACAATATATCATATGTCATCTACAACATTATGTTTACAATGTATTTAAGGATTGGAAGAAAGTTAGGAATTAATGTTAAATACTAGATTAGAGAGCTTCATTTAGCTCTAATTTTAAAAGGTGTATTCCTATGTAAAGCGACGATTATACAAGAAAAAATGCATACATGCATGCATATATATACATACACACACAAACAAAAATACTTGTGTTCATTGTGCCAAATGTTTGAATGCTAACACTACTTATATAGACTTCATAGGTTATACTTAGATCTCTATTTCATTATATATATATATATATATGAATAGTGTTAGCATTCAAACATGTGGCACAATGAACAAAAGTCTGTAAGCAGCAGAATGAGGAATGAGATTATGTTTTTGCTGTTATATTTGTTGTGTGATGATGATGTTGCATTTCTAAAAAAAATTATGATGTATTTGTTACCCGATTTTTTGAAAAATCAGAACAAAAAAAAAGAGAAGAGAGAGGAGAGATAAAATATCTTGTGAAATCAGCAAAGTATGCAAAAATAATAAACAAGTTCACTACCTTCAAGAAAGTCAAAGTCAAAGGATAAGGATTGTAAAATATCTTATCCAGAGAGGATAATGATTGCAAAATATCTTATCCACAGAGGAGGATAAGATTGACAACTCATAAAGCAAAAAGGTAAATCTTATCCACAGAGAATAAGGATGACATTTCATAGGAAAAATATCTAAAGTCAACATGACTTTTTGAGTTCTAGCTCTCAAAATCCATAAATAAGAGGCCTATGTTTGTTGCAAAGCATTGGAAAAGTTTATTGTGACAAAGTAACATTCAGTCCTTTAATTTTTTCAGTCAAAATCAGGTCTTCACTTTTGTAATTTCCTTCATTGATTGCATCTTCAACCTTGATTCACTCTGAAATAATGGTTGATTGTATGCTTGTGATGTAATATTTTACTGTTTTTCTAGAAAATAGTCATCGTAACAGCCTTCAATGATTCAAAGATCAATATTTTTGCCTCAATTTGTTTCAATTTTCTCTGTGTATGAAAGGAAAACAGGTATTATTGTGAGTTCTATGACTTCTTGATTGTTTTTGTTCTAAGTTTACCTCTAAATTACTACTGCAAATTACTATCTGAAGCTTTAGATTGAAATTCATTGAAAGGAAGTAGAAATCTGCTCTATTTGCTGTATCACCTATATTTTTTGTTTTAGATTTAGATTATCAAATCCTTCTCATCTCTTTTCCTAGCAAGGTATTTTAGTTAGAGTTATTTTTTAGGTGATTCACCAAGGGGAATCCGCCCTTTAATTGAAGGTTGACCTCGAGTTTCGTGTGTCCCACAACTCGAGAGGTCATCCCATGTTTCATAGGATAGCTGGATTCAAGATTCAGCAGGGTGCGTATTCCAAGTGGTAACAATTTTTGGCACGCCCGATGGGATTATTTAATCTATCAAACTTCAAAACTTGTCCCTTCATTTCTGGTATTTGGTGTGTATGTCAGCAATTTCTACCTTTGGAGGCAATACTTTCACACACCAAACGACTCCAAGTTTCAATCTATTGGTTTCAAATGGACTAAGTGTTGGTATGTACTTAAGTTTTTGCAAAATCAGTCCTAAAAATTCTTGTTTTAAAGAAGACTTCAATGAATTTCCAGCTTATTTAAATGAGGCACCATGTCTTCATTCCATAGAGATGTATTTTATCACCCTCCATTTCATGAGAGTGCTCCTCATATTTCCTCTTATTAGCCATATCAAACGAAACATACAACTAGTTTTACCCCAAATACTTTTGCTCCACAAATAAACCAACATGTTCAATATACTTGCCACCGACCCACCCCTACTCAATCTTCTTAGCAGCATTCACATAATTTTAATTAGTCTCAAGAAGTCATTTCTTAGCCAAACCAGCATTGTTACTTCCCTAGCCAGCCCCAAAATGCTGACAATATGGGGACTCGTGACATCAAAAGCATATTGCTAGAATTCAATAAGCAATTGGATGATATCCGAAGACATCAAGAATTCAATTTGCAGCAAGAGGAGTTGGCTTGCCAAGCCTACCAGTACCAACAGGAGATAGATACACAAAGGAAGCAATATGACGAGTCTCTTGCAAAATAGATTATTGCCAAACAAGAACATATAAAGCTATTATTTGCCCAAGTACAAAGATTGGAATCTCAATCAACCTCTTGCATTTCAGATCAATCTGCAAAAGAGAAGGCTCCTAAGTACAAGTTTCCAAGCTTCAAGCAAGATAAGCCTCCTGAATACTCAAGTAAGTGTTCTAAATACGAAATACCAAGTTTTGGAGGTACTTGTCCATTGCAAGAGCCTGTGCTTGAGCAAAGTCGGCCTACTATTACTCAAGAAGAGCCCCCTTGAGAGCTTTTCCTACCGCAAGAAACTTCTCCAAACCATTCACCAAATCAGCCTTCTTGTCCTAGCATCATTTCCCTTTACAAAGGAGGACCTAGTATTTATCAAGGTACCTGGTTTAGTGGGAAAGAGGAGTTTTTTGAGGCAAAAGAAGAGCAACTTGTAGCTGAGGAACCTCCAAGTGGTATAGAAAAATCAGACTTGTTGTAAGAGGGTGCTGTGAATATTCAAATAGGACAGCAGGTTGAAAAGAAATTTAGAGGGGTTGAATGTGAAGTTTTGACTAAATTTTTTGATGAACTTCCATTTTTTTTTTAAAGTGAAGAAAATATTTTAATGCTTATGTCAACAGATCAGTTGGGACAACAAAATAACAAGCAAAAAGGGGATGGTGAAGAAAAAGAGTCTACATTTTGGTTTGACGAGTTGCCCTCTTTTGTTGAACAAGATGAAGAAGACATGTTTATACTAATACCAACATCAACAACAGTTTTGGAGCAGATAGAAGATAAAAATGATAATGAAAAGATGCTGGTCTATGAGGAGGACAATGATGACAGCCTTGATTTACAAAATAGAGAGGAAGTTGACACACACAAGGAGAGCTGCTATGAAGTCAAAATCAGTCCTCTTACACAAAAAAGCAAGAAGAGGTTGAAGAAGATCTATTTTGGGATGATTTGGAGGCATTTTGTTCAAACTTAGATGTCAGACCAGCACCTCTAGAAGAAGAAAACCATGAGCAGCAGAAGCATAGTGCAGAAATCTCTATATTTTTGCCAAATCAGTCACAAGAAACGAAGCTCCCTAATCAGCAAAATAATAAAGAAGCAATGCATAAACAAGAAATCAGCAAGGAGAGCTCAGATTTTATTCTTTCACGAGGATCTCCTATCAGACATTTAGCCAAGATGGAGGCCCACAAAGCATCATAAGTCATGCTTGCACCCAAGGATGAAGTTGCAGCTAAAAAGCAAAAGATCCAACTTACTTATCCATTTCAAACCAACAGTATGTATGGTCAAATTCAAAGGGTAATTGAGTAAGAGGAGCAGCAATTTGAGAGTAGCCCTTCACATATCTTCTGTAGAATCCACAAAGTGTTAGATTTAGGATCCAAAATGAAATAAGTAGAATAACAACACAAGAACAATGAACTCAGCAAGATACCCTAGGAAAACCCTCCTTCTCGAGGGAGAAAAACCCAGCAACATATAGCTCTTATATATAGGATGAATAAGAGCAGAAATCTGCTTTACAATCAGACCCTTCTCAAGGGTGAATTAATACAATGAATAATAGCACCTATCCTTTTATGCCAAGATAAATATGTATCTCCTTGAAGTCAAGCTGCTTCAACAAGATGATAATCTACTACTGAAGGGTGAACTGCTCTGTAGAGAATATGAATATAAATATGAGAATGACTTGATTCCATCTTGTATATATACAAAACATGGTGACTCTTCACATAGGTCGGCCTCCTTTTAATAAATAATATAGTTTGTGATTAAGGCCAACTTTCCTTATTAATTATTTATTATCTATGTTACCAGGTTCAGCCCTCCAGCTCAGGGTCCTGGTCTGGGTTCGCTTCGAGTACCGGTCTTGGTTTGGTCACTCTGTGGGTTTGACCAGGGTCCGTGATTTGGAGGCTTGGTTCGTCGATGAAGAACCCGGGCGAACCCGGGAAGAACCCAGGTCAAACCCGGGCAAACCCAAGGCGAACCCATGGGTTTGGGCACCTAAAAGCATTTTTTTTTGCATTTTTTAATTAATTTCTCCAGTTTGACTTTGACCCACGCCCAAGGGAACCCTAAAAGTGACCTCTAAACTACATCATTTTTATTCATTTGATTTGCAAACAAGCATTTTCATTCCAAGCATATACAACGTGACTACAAGGAAGGGGAGACGAAGTTGTGGGATATAGGGCTAGAGGATACTGACTTGGATGCTTCCACTTCACACCATGTTGCATATGAGGAGTCTGATATCCACCAGGAGCATGGGCACAATACTAGTGCTAGTGATAGTGCCATTGGCACTACTTGTGATTCATCAAGTCTTCCTACTTCATCTAATGTCAATGTTGACTTTGATATGGATGATTTAGAGAATCCATTTGATGATTAAAACTTTAAAAGTGTTGTAATATTGAGCTTGAAGTTTGAACGATGAATATTTATCATGCATGTTTAAAAAATTAAATGTTTTAACTTTTAAATGATATTTAAGTTTATGGTGGTTTTGTTGTTTATATGATGTTATGTGATGTTTTAATCCTAATTCATGCTTCTAGGCTGCATATATATATTTTTATTTTTACATGTTTTTGTACTAATGAACCGAACCCACCCCCCAAAAAATTTAGCCGAACCGGCGAACCGAACCCCCGAACCCGAACCGGTAACTTAGTTTATTATATTAACTTAGGAGAAAATATCTCCCTAAGCTGCAAACACTAACACCAAGACCCAAGAACCCCTTCAAATGCGTCAAGTTCTCTGGAGGTGACCAATCCACTATTGCCTTGATCTTTTCTAGATCAACTTTCACTCCTTCAGCACTGATTATGTGACCAAGGTAGAGCAGCTCCGTCATTCCAAATTCACATTTGGACTCTTTGGCAAACAAACTCTCTAATTCAAGGATGCTAAGCACTTCCTCCAAGTGCTTGAGATATTATTCTCACGTCTTGCTGAAAATGAGAATATCATCAAAGAAAACCAACACAAACTTCCTCAACTGTTTCTGAAAGATTTGGTTCATACAAGACTAGAAAGTAGCAGGAGCATTTGTCAACCCAAATGGCATGACTAAAAACTCCAAATGACCATGATGGCACCATAATGTTGTCTTTTCAACATCTGATCCCCTCATACAAATATGATAGTAGCCCAATCTTAAATCAATCTTCAAAAAGAACTTGGCTCCATGTAGCTCATCGATGAGCTCATCTATCTTGGGAATTGGATACTAGTTCTTGATTGTGCTTTCATTCAACGCACGGTAATCTACGCACATGTGGATGGTGCCATCTTTCTTCTTCACAAGCATAACAACTGAAGCAAAAGGACTCTTACTTGGGCGAATGAAACCCATCTCCAAAAGTTCTCTTATGTTCTTCTCAATTTCATCTTTTTGCTTCTTAGGATATCGGTATGGGGTTGTGATGACTGGCTTGGCCCCTTCTTTAAGTTCGATGGCATGCTTAGTCTCCCTTTCAGGAGGTCTCCTAAGAGGTAGATCAGCAAAGACCTTACTCTTCTTAGCGACCAAAGACTGAATATCAGGTGGATAGTCCCTCTTTGTTTCAATTGGACTAGCTGGAAGAATCATACATTTTGCTGCCCACTCAATTTGATCATGCCGAATTAGTCTTTCCATTATTTTGAAAGACACAATTCGTGGGCCTCCGTTTGACATTCCTCTTAGCACCACCTTCTTCCCATCTGAATGAAACTTCAGCTCCATGGTTTGCTAATTTAAAGAGATCTCTCCAAGAGATCGCAGCCATTGTATGCCAAGAACAGCATTTGTATCTGCAATGCTAACAACATAGAAGTCATATTTGACTTCATGGTTTCCCAATTGCAAAGACATGTTAGGAACTTTTTGATTGCAAGAGATATGAAATCCATCCGCCACCATGACTTTGAAACCTTCAAACTCTTCAGTTTTGAGTCCTCTCTTTGCAACCACTCCATCAATGAAATTATGTGTTGCTCCAGTGTCAATGAAAGCAACAATTCGATGCTTTCCAATCATTCCACAAACCTTGAAAAGTTCATTCTTTTGGAAACTAGAAAGTTGGGCAAATGTGCCCCCACCTCCTTGCTCATCTTCGGACTCTTCTGGATCTTTTTCTTCCTCACTTTCTACAAAATCAGACCACTGCTCCGAGTGATCAGATTCTAATCCAAAATCAAAGTAGGCCTCCATGTGATTAGAATGGCCTCTTCCATAGCATCGATGCCCTTTAGTCCATGGCTCTTTGCAAGTGTAACATTTTCCCTCTTTTCTAAGCTTCTCACGAAGCTCATCATCCATCTTAGAAGGAAATTTCTTATGCTGGTTTGAAAAATGCTACTTGTCCTTCTTATGTGAAAAGGGCTTGGACTGAAATTTTGGCTTTGGGGCAGCCAACTCCATGCTTCTAGCTTTCTTGATGGCCTCGTCAAGACTTGGTGGATCAAATGCTTTTACCCACCCCTTCAATGGCTCCATCAAACCTTCAGAAAACAACACACCTAGTCTTATTTCTGTGATGTTGGGCACCATCACGGAAAGTCTTTGGAAATCAATTATGTAAGCATCCAATGAGCTATGTTGTTTCAGCTATGCAAGCTCACGAAACTTCACTTCAGGATTCTTAGTGTCAAATCTCTCAATCAGCCTATTGGTGAACTCATCATATGTTTGAATGAGGTTGTGGCCAAGAGTGAGCAAAACATGGTACCACCACTCATGGGCAGCTCCTTCCAAGTGCAAAGATGCAAACTTTATGGCATCTTCTTCAGGCATCGGTTTGAGAGATAGGTAGTTATCAAGCTTCTGCACCCATGACCTTGCCGAACACTTATCACTCCCATCGAAATGGGCCAAGGTCACCTTTCCAAGGGCTTGATGATAATCAGTTCTAGGACCCATAGGAGCACGGTATCCAGCTCTTCTGCCATTCCTTTTGTTTCTTTGGTGCATGAATTGGTCAAAAGACCATTGTTCTCTGAGATCCGATGGCAAAGTAGCATACTCCATGTAAGCTTGCCTTGCATCATCTGCAAAGGGTACCTTGTTCTCCACTGGTGGCTCCTCCCTTTGAGTGAAGGTAGGGAAAAGAGGCCTAGAGGTTGAACCTCTAGTGGTTGCAACATTCTGTCCAGCGACACTATTCCTTCCATTGACTTTTGAACCATTGTTGCCATGTAATGTCCCCATTTTTGTGAGCATCAGAGTTCGTAAGGATTAGCCTATCACTTGACCCTCGTAGGCTAACAGTTATGGATAGGGGGTCCTCTGTGGCAGTTACCCGGAGATTAGAGACTTTACTCCTCAGCTGGATTCAGGTTTTGGCCTTTGCACAGGTTATTTGACTCAGATTGGCACACTTACTATTTATAGTAAGTTACTATTTTGGGAGAGTCAGGGTTCCTATTAATAGAAAGACACCTAAGCAGAGCATTTTGGCAGTGTCAACCTTGATTAGGCTTTTGCAGCTGTTTCTAGACTCAGTTTCACATACTTACTATTTATAGTAAGTCACTGCTCAGGGTTTCTATTTTTAGACGAGCATCCGATCACATGGAGAACAGGGAGAGTCGACTCCTGGCTTAGACGGCTTAGCAATCAGACAAGTACATCAAGAGATATTAAAGTTTAAGTGACTTAAGTGATTTATTTAATATTTTAATATTATTATAAAGTTATAAAGTAACTTTATAATAATAAAGTCACTTTAATATATTAAAGTGTGTTAAGTGAATAATTTAATGAGGGAATAAATCTTTTATCCCACATTGGTTAGGAAAATGTTTGAGCTCTCCTAAGGAAAGAATAAAAAGATAGGTAGGAGCTCATTCTCGGTATCCAGTTGATGAATATTATTTTGATTGATTTTTATTGTGGAGCCTAGTGCTTTCGCAATTTTCTTCTTTGATCATAGGAAACGAAAACTTCCTATTGATCACATAACTGAGGGAGTGAAAGATCTCTTGAAGGGTTGCAATTATGGAGAGGATAATTCATCTGAGCATATTGGTGAAGTATTTATTCAAGTCTTGAGCAAATTGTAGGTTGTTGGCTGCTACAGTAAATGCTACAGTGCATGTGAACAATGTCGTGCTACAGTACCACGTGAATAGTATTGCGCTACAGTGTTTTGCTACAGTACCACATGAACAGTATCGCGCTACAGTATTCCGCTACAGTGGCATTGATGAATGTTTGGGATGATAAAGAGCTGTACATTGCCCTTGGAAGCATCGATTTGTTTGTGGAGGTCAGCACTTGCATCGAATTCACTTCCCACCTTGAGCACCTCATCCTTAGGGACATGGAGATAAAATCTGGAGTGATTGGAGGATCCAAATGATTGCATTAATTTATTTTACCAGGTTTGATCAGAACAAGGGCGGCTAGGAGGATTAATTCAATCTGCATAGAGAAAGCCTTACATTGCTTGAGGATCGATCTCTGCATTAGCTCCTACCTTGGGCAACTTCATATAACCAGGTTTCTTGTCATTTGGCATTAATAGTATAGCTTATTGTATTGAATTTCAGTATTCAGCTGTAGGTGCATTCATGACAGTCACAGTTATAATGTAAGTGCCAAGAGTCTTGGCTATCTCAGAGCTATCTTGTATTGAACATCCATTTGCTGATTAAGAAGAAATAAATGGATTGGTCATATCATTGTTATAGCAAGCATTTCAAATTATAAAGCATTGGTTTAGGATGCATGCCAATTGTTTGACAAAACGTCAACTGGCTGTAGGTGATCATTTGGTTTTAGAATTTCATTCATGAGCATTGGAAAAGAACAAAAAGAGTCATCCTTGCATCTAGAATTTAGTATTATCATTTATGCATTGTTTTTACAAGTATTTGAAGCATTTATCTATCATCTTTCAAGCAAACAAACAAACTGAAACTCAGACCCAGCAAGTAAACACTTGCATACAAAGTGTTTGACAAATTTACAAAGCAGCAAATTGGGATAATTAAAGTCAGATTGAGCAAGGCTCATTACATGCCATTGGTACCACTGTTTTCTCCAATGTTGTTTTGTGGTTGGGAATGATTTGGAATCACTTGCTGATCCATCCTTGCTAACAAGCGTGACATCATATCTATCATGCCATCAAATTTCTTCTCCATTCTAGCTTCCTTTTCCTCATTGGAAGCTCTAGCATTTTCTAGCATGTTTTCAACTGCTTTTCCAGTATCTACAACTGCTTTACCAATATCTTCAACCGCTATACCAGTCTCTCTCAAAGCCTCTGAAAATGTATCTACCTCTGGAACTGGTGGAAACTGATTGTGAGTTCTTGTCTGACTTCTTGTGCATGGTCTGTTTTCTTTATCACACATCTGACAACTGAACTCTAATGGTCACAGGATGGCAGGATCTTGGCTCTGATACCACTGAAATGACCCCCTTATTGGTATGATCTTCCTTTTCAAAAGATACCTTGCATTGATCTTCCCACTCATGAATATGCAAAGATGTTGAATTGCTGGTTGGCTGTTTTTCAAAATAAGAACTTTGTTTTGTGTCTTCACTGCCTTCATAGCTGCTCCAACCTTCTTGTCTTTCACCATCAACTCGCGGTGAATGCTTAATGTCATAGAGAGGAACATACTCCACAATTTCTTCAACCCTAAGTTTGCAATCAGCCTCTTGAATTGGAAAATCAGACTTGTGCTCAAAAACCTCTTTAAATCTTTCTTCTTCAAGAGCCATAAGGTCTTTTAGCTCTTCTTTCTCCTCACTATCTCCTTGATCAAAGGTTATGTCAACCTCCAACTTGATCAATGAAGAATCATTGAACGCTGTTTTGAAACTTTTGGAAGCAACAAACTCCTCCTTAGTGGCTGCAACCAACTCCAGGGAATCATCATGGAGCTTTCTAGGGAAAACTTCATCAAAAACAACCTCTCCTTCCGTGGCCACCTCATAGCTTGCAATGCAATCAAAATTTTGGTCTTCATTAGGATCAAAGGGAAACTTATCCCACACAGGTTCCTTGTCATATCTTGATGCCAACACACCTGGATCCCAAATTCAAATGGGTTGATTGAGATGATCAACAGGAAAATGCTTATCATTCTCCTCTTGAAGTGTTGACTCTTTGAATGAGTTACTTCCCTTTTCACTTAAACTGATATCTTCATTAGTAGCTTCCTCCAAGAACTTAGTTTGATGATCAAACCAAATAACACCTATGTCACCATCATTATACTGGAAATAAGAGTCATCAAAACTGGCTGTTTTGAATACTTTATCATTCCTTTCTTCAATGAACCTATCATGAGTAGGTGTGTTACTGATTTCATCATTAGCAGCCCCATGCATAACAAGGAGCCCTTCTTGGTTACTGGTCATGAACTCTTCATGTGAAAACTCTTGGAAATTATCTATCACCAACTCTTCAACATGATTGGTTATGAACGCATCTAGGTCATCATAAACATCATCACTATGAAAGTAGTCATAAGCTGATTCAAAGACACCACCAGTATTTCCTTCATCTTGCACTTCTTCGGCGAACTCATCCCACACAACAGTTCTACAATCATCTTATGTGAAGTCATTAGTCTCAAGACCTTCATTGGATGAATCCAAATAAGGATTCAAAACTGTTGTTTTGTTCTTATCGCCAAAAAGATCTTCATCACTACCAATCACATACAAGTCTAAGGAAGTATTTTGAGGCTCTACCAAACACTCTTCAACTTGCTCATTTGTGGACTGTAAACCACCAACAAGCACTTTTGCTTCTTCCTTCCTTGAACCTTCGTCCAAGGAATGTTTTGCTTCTCTTTTAATCTTTTCTTTGATGTAGTTGACCACACCTAATTTTCCAGGATACCTAATCAACACACATTTCAAGTAGCAATCAAAAGAAACACCGTCCTTAAACTCATCTGGCATGTTCTGATATTCTTCACGAAGTATGGAAGCCTCATGCTCGCATTGCCTCTTGAACGAACATTCTTCAAAAGCCACAATCAAATCTGACTTCTCATGGTTCTTGGTCCTCAAAAAACACATCTTCAGAACTTTTGAAAGCTAAACTGAACTCAGGTGAAAAATCTGATTTCTCTATCACTCATCTGAAAAACTGAATCGCTGAATTTTCGCAGGATGGAAGGATCTTAGCTCTGATACCACTGAAATGTGCTAGCCAATTTTTTTAACACATTAATTTCACCCGTTAACATTAGTGAAAACATAAACCAACTGAATGGAACCCTTTCTCTTTCTGATCAACCCAGATCCCAGTATGGGCAAGGTGAGAGCATACTCGAAAGGGGATCGTTAGCATAAAATCAGAACTGCAGGAAAGTACAATGAGAGGAAATAACAATCAACTCAACCACTTATTCAGCGGGAGGACTGGAATTGAAATTACAATGCTGAAAGTAAATATGCAACTCCACTTATTCAGTGGGAGTGTATTGACAGCTCAGCCGATCAGCAATATGAGAAATGCAACTCAACCACTTTTCAGCGGGAGTAAAAATGTGCTTCAGCCAAGCACCGAACCAGCAACTCCAAAATATGAAATATCACTCAAAAACCAACTTGAAGCTCAATCTACAACCTCTGGATTGAAGAAGCAGTCTCAACAGCTAGGTACTATCTCTCAAGTACGAAACTGATAAGCTAGGAGGTATGCATTCCTCGAAGTAATATGTCTGAAACCATTTCAGCAACATTTCGTTAAAATAAACAATAGATAACTGCAAATGAAGGCCAAGTCTCATATTTATAACTTCTTCCCAAATTCAAATTCATGTTCCCTCCAATTAGGGGGCCCAAGGTGAAATCCACATTTACCTTCAATAAACTGTAATTTGTATTTCATTACCTCCTTCACTTAGGCGTTCAAAAGCATATGAGGAAAATACTTTATAATTATCCAAATATCTTCTCCAAAGCGTCCCTTTTTCATGAAGGCAATATACTTTATAAAATGCAAATAAAGTATAATATTGGCGTCCCATAAGTTAAGTGAAAATAAACATTATAAATCACTTAAATAATTTCCTTTATGAAGTCGTCCATTATTGTAAAGGAATTATTTTCACTTAAAACATTATCTCCTCAAATATTTAACTTGCCAAATTAAATACCTCAAAAGTTGGAGACCAAACAGAATATACTGCCCTGCCAGATATAGCCATAGAATCAAACTGTTGAACACCTGCCAAAAATAGCCTTTGCACAGATTTGGTGAACTGCTGCTAAAAATAGAACTGCCAAAAATAGCACCAAGGGTGTTGGAGACCAAACTACTCAAACTAACCCGCCAGATATAGCCACAGAACTGAATTGCAGAAACCCTACTAAAAATAGCACTGCTAAAAATAGAACTTACTAAAAATAGCATACTGCTAAAAATAGAAAGTTGTTCCAAACTCATTTTTACCACAATCCGAGCAGCTGTCATACTTACTAAAAATAGTAAGTCCAAAAAAGTTCTTTGATTCAGTTGCATGTCACACCACTGCGTAGCTCTCTGAAAACCCAGAAGGAATCCAGAATCAGAATTGTAAAACTCCAAAATGCAAACCTCCAAAACAGCCAAGGAACAGCCAAAATTGCAAGTCAACATCTTGTCATGCATGTTACCACATCTCGAAGCTCTCCAAAAACCCAGAAAGCTCCACTAGACATGCATCAAAGAATCTCGCATGCAAGCCTTCAAAACCTCCTCTAAAATGGAAACCCTAATTTTGCCACTAACTAGCCTACGGGCATCCAAGAATAGGCTATCAATCACTGGAAAATGTAGTGCTAAAATGGGGACATTACAGTGCCTCTGCTTGGATGTATGAAGATATGAGAATCTTCATCCCGAAAGATTTGTCTCCCGCAATACCTATGAGAAGGGAAGTAAAGCCTTTTAGGCAAAAATGACATACAACACTTCACCCCTCCGAGGGTGTAGTAATTTCCTTTCAGTAAATTTTTCCTTTCTATTTTCGTAATGTGTTTCCCCTTTCCGTGGCGTGTTCGTTATGTTGTGTTTCCCCTTTTCGTAACAGTTTCGTCGTGTTTTAGGTGATTAGGAGTGTCATTATAGATGATCTAAGAAGTCCGATCATAGGTGACTTAGGGAAAGTTTTGCAATAGGTGATTAGGATGTGATGCGGACTCCGATACCCAATGGACTAGGCACTGATCTAAGCTTAAAAATCCAGAGATTCTATGGTTCTCCTATGCCGAAAGTATCCGACATGGTCCCCAGACCGAGCCAATGTTGTACCCCAAATTAAAAAAATTGCTACATTTAGGCATTTTGAAGAAATGAGTCAAAATCTTGTTAAATCTGTCGAAATTGGGGTTTGCATGTCTTGCATGAGGGTCAAAAACTTAGAATTTTCAAAATCTGACAATCTGGGTCGGCTTAGAGTGACCAAATCAACAATACCCAAATTTCAGTTTTTCGGCACTAAATTTTAGGAAAATTTCTATTTTTTAGCAATTTTCTAAAAATAGTAACTTTTTTTGGATTTTTCTGGGTTTCTTTTGGAACAGATATTGGCAAAATTTTCTAAAAATAGAAAGTTTGGCTTCTAGGGTTGAAACTAATTTTGATTGGCTCAAAATACTTCCTCATCAGGCTGGTGCAGTCAGAATCACGAAAAGCTCAGGTTTGCCCTAGTGGGTCTATTCTGTTTTTTCAGAAGCTTTTTCAGGAGCACCAAGGTCATCAATGGAGGTCAGTCAATTGCCAGGTACCAGAATCAAACATTCAAGCATTGAACATAAGCTGCTAATGATGAACGTGCACAAAAAAATGGACAACGAAGAAAGGAAGCTGTCAAAGTTGAAAAATGTGAAATTTTGGCTAAGTCTGGAGACTTTAGGCGCCCCTGTCAAGCATAGGCGCCCAAACACTCATGCCTTAGAAAACTTTCATCTCCAACAGCCAGAGCAAAGGAAAGCACGTCAAACGAAGGGGGAAAAGTGAAAATTGCAAAATAAAAACTATCTCTAGCAAGCATAAGCGCCCCAGGTAGCCAGGGGCGCCCACAATTTAAAGGCACCAAATGTCAAAGTTAGGGTTTCTCCCTCCAAACCAATGTTGTTCAGATTCTTCTCAGCTCCGTAGTGAGTCTATCAGCTCAAACATCTAACAAATCAATCATCTAGAATTCGAGATTGATCGGAGAGGTCTCAACCAAGAAGCAAAATGCAAATCACGAAAACTGTCAAAAATATTCTAAGTCTGGTGAACATAGGCACCCAACATTTTCGAAGACATAATCCAGCAGTTAGGGTTAGCATGTATGCTCAATCTCTTCAGGTTTATGTCAGCTTCGCAGTGGATGTCTCTGTTGGATCAACAGACTTGGCAATCGTCGGCAAATCCAGGCTAAACAGAAGACACAAAATGAAGGATCAACTTTGAAGGTTGAAAATCTGGTAAAATGGTTAAGTCTGGTGAAGTTGGGCACCCCAGGAGGAGAAAGGCGCCCAAGCTTTTGGAGGTCTAAATCAGTGAATTTGCAGACGAAGCCTCAAACATGACCTCTTCAGTTTTGACCAAGCTTGCCAATGCATCCATCAGCTCGATCGTCGGAGTCGGCAGTCATCAAATAATGAAGGCAGAACAGAGAGGTAAAACCATTGAAAGTCACAGAAGTCAAAAGCGAGACGAAAAATACAGAAAATATTCTAACTCTAGTGAAGTTGAGCGCCCTAGCTAGCCAGGGGCGCCCAAGCTTTTGATGCCTCAAATCAACTTTTCTGCAAATGTAACTCCCAAAAGACCTCTCTCGAAATCCTTCAAGCTATCCGACGAGTCAATCCATCAGTCTATCGGAGTTTCGGATCATCCGAAATGGTAAGATCATCCGAAAGAGAGGAGATAAACTTGAAACCTGAAAAACATGTGTTGTCTTCAATTTTGAATTCTCAAAATTGGAAAACCCATATGAAATTTTGCCTAAAATATCTTCATAAATCTCTATGGCACACATTTCGAGGCACCAAAAATTCTCCAATTGAATTATGCAGCCATTGGCCTCCATCTTATTTTGCCTTGTGCGAAATTTAGGAGCATTTCGACATGTTTTTCCCCTTGTTTTGTCCAATTTTGGGATTTTTGATCACCATTGCAAGTAGGGATCTTTTTGTGTTAAAGCACGCTTTACAAGGTGAAAAATCTCTGTTTAAAAAATGGAAATTATTCCTTAGGTCATGTTGGCATTTCAATTAGCACCTCTGGAGTGCTTATTGGAAACGGACAGCTATTGCAAGTGTGTTAGTACATGCTCTTCGGATTATAGAGAGGAAGATCTCTCTCTGCTGATTTTCTAATGTAAAAAAGGGCGTACTAAGGTTCCTATCTTTTTTACTCAGCGGTAGGACACAAGGGTGCATAAACACAATGCGCTGTAGCTAATCTTTTCTCTGGTTTCCGCAAATCTTAACTACGACTAACTAAACTTCTAAACTATCCTACCTCCTCAAGATAAACAGAGCATGAGGGCATTGGAGCGAAATGGATGGGTTGGATTACTTGAATCCTCCGTCTCAATGGAATATGGCCGAGGCTCTGAACTCTCGGATATATACCAAGATAGGGCTCGATACAAGTAAACACTTGCTACGGTAAACTGGATTTGAGACTTGCCAAGGAGGAGGAACCCCTGTCCGAGGTGTAGGCTTGGAAACAGCTCACTAGAAACAACAAGGAACGATGGCCTGTCTAACAGGATTCCCGAGGAGGTGACGACACCTGTCCAAAGTGTAGGCTGCAAGACAAATCATTAAACAACATCATACGATAATGATCGATAACAAAATATCCAAGGAGGTGACGACACCTATCCAAGGAGGAGATTGAAACAATGCACTATTTGAAAACGAGACCTTGAATAGACTCGAGTATTTAGATCAAGCAAGCATGCGCCATCTGATTTATTTCTTCAAGCTTTCTCCAAAGAATTACAAAGGTCGGGACAGCAAAGGCACGAAATCATTCACAATTACAATCAACCAACGAACTCTCATCCAAGAGTGAACAGATATAAACAAGCTAACTCTGGCAACAATGGCGTAGCAATTTGCTTAGCAAATAAAGGTTAAACAAATAATGAACCCAAGGCTCTTATTTATAGAAACTCAAAGGAGTAGGCAACCTTAAAATCTCCTTGAGTTAACAATCAGTTCTTGCCAATCAGCAAGATTTATTCCTATGTCTAAAAGTAGGTGAGCAAGCAGTTAACTAGAAATCTACTTCAGTTGACTGAAACTAAACAAAAGTCAAACTGGGAGTCTACCTCAGTTGACTGACACCTAACTAAAAGTGAACTTAAAATTACAAATGTGTCTCCAAATAGACATCCACCTTTAAAGAAGATCTGAGATCTACAAATCGAGGGAGTCAATTAGACATCCTAGATCAGTGGGATCTAACATGCATGATTTGTGGAGATCTGGAGTCAACTTGGAAAGAGGCATCAAGTTGACTTCAGTCGTATTTATTGCCATTTGGAGGGTAGGACGTCCTTCCTTGGTGCTTTACACCTATTCACCACTGGTCAACAAAGTCTCTATCCAATCGTTGATGTCTTCGGCTTCCGGGCAATTAATGCTTTTCAAAATGACTATGTGGCATCTAAGCATTTCTTCACCTGTCAGAAGCTGTTGGTGATAGTTTATGCATTGGGAAGCTGCTTCATCCAACTGGATAGACATGGCTGCAATTTTGGCTAATTTGCAACCATTGGGGTCTTCAAGGAATGAACCTCAGATGACATCTTGAAACCGTGTCTGTACCGTTTCGAGCTCAACATATTCCCCTCCTTCCCACTGATATTCTAACTCAGGGAAGAATATTACCAATGTTCTTGCGAAGTTGATAATATTAGCGACAAAGCGTCTATAGTCAATCAGCTCCACTGAATTGGCATCGTAGGCTCTCACCTTGTATGCCAATTGTTCTTTCCACTCAAAGAGATGGCATTTGTTCTCAGTGGTTGTAACTGATTGGTATGCGTGTTGTAGATCAGCAACTGTCGCTTCCTCTCTCGGCCTCTCTTGAGCTGCCTTCAAATCCGACTGCTGGATTTCTAATCGAAGACCGTGTGCTCTGTCTCTCAACTCATATGCTTCTACTAATACACACCGTCCTTTGACGACAAACTCATCCACTTGATGTCTCAAGTGTTTGTCGTATGTGATCAACTGGTGATGGTTTCTTTCAGCTGGGAGATCCAATAGTCCTTGAGGCAAGGCCGAGGAGTTGGGAGTGTCATGCATCACACTAGAAATGTACAATCTTAGTTGACAGTTTTCAGCCTTCAAGGCTGCTTTGTCTTGTGCATCCTTGGTCATTCTTTCCTTGACGCTCGTTGAAGCGATTCCGAGAAGGTCTGCCTCCACCTGTCGAGTTGTCTTTCCAAAGTTCACCTTTGAAAACGTGAAATCCTCAACCCTCACATTATGTATGTCTTTATCTTCAGGCGAGGCAGAAGTCTCTATGACAACCTCGTTCTCTGCATTCCTCTCTACACGTGTCTGCTTCTTCAACTTCTTTGCCGGCATTTCTTGTGGGACATGGTGGAATTCAGAGAAGTCAAGCTCATAAGAAGGTCTCTCTCTTTTCCTTCCAAGCGAGCTTTCTAGCCAGATAGAATCTCGGCTAGCATCGCTGGGAGGAGGAACATAGGCCCCCTGAATGCTGGAAAAACGAGACTGTGTCGTGGCAATGCCTCGTGGTGGCGAGTCCAAATCAATGGGACTTTGCGACCTCTCTGATGGTGGTGAAGCCGGTGGCTCTATTTCTATTACAGGCACCGCTTCTGCTACAACTTCTTCTACAATGAATTCCATCTCTACAGCGATTATTTCAATCACTGGCTCTGGTGTAGCTGCAGCATTCTCAACTGTTTCAGGTAAATTGGTGGTTGTCTCCACCTGTACCTCTTGCTGGCTTGTGCTAGCAATTCCTCTTCTTCCCCATGTGATCCCTGACATTCGCATTCCTTCTAGAAGAATGCTCATCTTCTTTTATCTGGGTTTCCTCCTAGACGAGGAAGGTAGTGTAAACTGAACCGTTGGCGGCTCTGATCAAGGAAGTACTACCTTCCTTGTCCTTTTACTGTCAAGGTAGAGTTGACTGTGTCTAACTACTCTACCAATTCTTTCCTCGATAGATGTACTCTCTTTTGTGTACCAATCTACTTTGCTGAGTGGTTGTGCATATACTTGACCCGTGAAGAAGGAAAAAAGAATGACCTCTTCTTCGTCATCAAATAAGCCCTCGATGTCCTTTGACATGAATTCTGCAATCTACAAGAACTTGAATCTGCTGTAGTTCCTTCTTCTCACTTCGAACTCATCCTCGCAATTGACCCAAAAATCCTCCATGAAAGGTTCATGTGATGATCTTTGTTCGAGATGTGCTGCGAAGATTCGTCTGGGATCATATGATGACCTCCTGTCAATGAGGTACTTGAGATTAAATCTCACTATTTCCTGGCTTATCAACCTAGCATCGGCTGCAATCTTGCATCTATAAAATCCCATCTGAAAAGGAAAGTTTGCAGCAGACTTCTTCTTTACGCGAAGGTAAGAGTGAACCTCGGCCAATTGCCTCAGGAATTCTATGAACACTACCCTATCTAAGGGGTAGCGTGGCATCATGGCGAGGTGGCCATTGTCGCCATACACGCGTATGTAGGTGAAAGTGGGGAATTGGATGAACCAATCCACCCAGTCCACCATTGCCGCCTTGGTTGCTGGTGAAATACGGACGTGCATCTCATGGTCTAGCTCACGCACGGTGTGCATAGTGAAAAGATCATTTATCTTCTTGAAGTACCTTTCCGCTAGAGTGAACTCAAGGCGAGGAAAGTATTCTTGGACCTTTTGCACACCCAGGGTTCCCACAGTGTTTAGTGTTCTGAAATCGCCTTGGAAGGCTATCAGGTAGACCAGGTAGGAACACATGTGGAAACGGTGCTCTTCTAGAAACCTGGTAAATTGTTAGTGGAGCGTGTCACTGATCAGAGAGGCCCAGTCGTAATGTTCTTTCCTGCTGATTATTTTGCCAATAATATAGAACATCCACGACTGGAATGATTTTCCCTCCTCTTGTCCAGTGACTCTGCTGAATAGAGTGATTAACACTCCATACTCATCTTTGAATTCTCCTCGCCCAACCAATTTGGGCAAGCTGGTTTTCTTTGTTTTCAACCAATGTTCAGCCATTATAAGTGAACACTCATCCCTTGAAGCCTCGAATGCCTTTTCGCATTCGGTCACAGATACGACCTTCCTATCATGGCATGGTGGAATTGCAAAACATGTCTCTATGTCCTTTGGCTTTAAGTTGCAAATCATTCTTCCGTCCACTGACACGATCTCTCTTGTAGTAGGGTTGTAATGCTTTGTGCAAGCAGTTACAAGCTCAATGCTCTGTAAAGTGATAGGAATGGATGCAACTTGGAATAAGCCAAACTCTTCAATGTTCTGCAATGTAATTTGGTTCATGCCCTCCAAGTCCTCAAAACTGACTTCTGGATTTTTCTGCCATAAGTCTGTGTCAGTTGTTTTCAGATAATCATGGTACAAGACCGTCTTGGTCTTGTATTGTACCTGGGAGTACTGCATTCTGCAAGACTTAAAGATTGACTGGGCACTTGACCCTGTTCTGACACTTTTCTGAAACCCTTAAATATAGCGCCTGTCGAAAAGTATTTTTCCAGGAAAAATCTAGCACATGGGTTTTGTTCGTGCTTGGAAGCTAAACAAACCCAGTTCCTTGGATTTTTGATTTGGAGACTTTTTCAGAAAGATCCCTAAAAATAGGGGCAGCAACTTTGCTAATTCTAGCAAATCTGAGAAGATGGGTTTTGCTGAAAAAATGCGTTGATCATACCCAGTTGATCAGATCTGAGGTAATCTGTCGTTTCCTGTGACATGCAAAGAAATATAGACAGAAATAGAGGAAGTAGATAGAAGGTAGATTGGAAGTTATAAACTGTCAGTTTGCTATAATCTGCTTCTGGAAACAATCCTCGGGGAAGAATACTTTTACTGCCACTGATCTTCAGAGATACTGAAGATCCGTCCAAAACCTCTGCCAGATCTTGAAAATGTGTTCTTGGGAGCTATTTGTTGTTTCATCCTTCAACCTGCAAAAGAATAATGAAGAATGGGACGCCTAGCAAGAATATATGGTGATTAGGGTTGAGATCCACCAAGTATGGAAGACAACTCATGATTTAGGTTTGATTTGGAGTTCCAAAAGGTGATTTCCACTTATTGTGGAGTGTTTGGCCTCTTTTTGGCTCCAAATTTGCTAACTCAAGTCAAAAATTTTGCTTTGACTTCTTTTAGGCATCCATCCTTGAAGTTGGTCTTTTTTGTCCATTTTGTAAGCTGAAGTGCCTCCGTTTGATCTTTGATTCAGGTTACTCAGTTGATCTTTGGCAGTGGCTGGCAGTTCTGTTGTTGAGGTGGGATCAGCTTGACAAGATATGCCTGGGAGGGATTAACTCAGAAAATTGAGTTTAGGCCTCCAAAAAGAAGGGTGCCTTTCCTTGAGGGGCACTTTTGACAATGCCTTAGTCAATTTTCATTGTCTGTTCTTCATTTTGACCTTTTTAGACCCTCTTTGCTTTGATCTGACGTTCTCGATGCTAGATGAATCATATGACTCTACTTGACAATGCATCGAGTAGCCAGCTTGGTCCTGTTCAGGATGACTGACTTCTCAGTTGAAGAAGGTAAGTTTAGGTCCTTCAAACTAAAGGGCGCCCCTGGCCAGCAGGGGCGCTTTTAGCCTTTGCTTGGTTTTATCTTGGCTGTGGACTGCCAGTCTTTGATCTCCTTCATCAGATGTTTGATTTGTCAGAAGTTCTTGTTGATAGTCTAACTGACGAGACTGGTCATAGCTGAGAAAGTCATCCTGGGAGGCAGTGAAGATTCTGGTTGAATCTAGATGCCTTCAGAAAATGGCGCCTTTCTTCAAGAGGGGCGCTTTTAGCCATGCCTTAGCCATTTTCTGGCTTGTCTTTCCAGTTCTTCAATTTTGGCTTTTTCTGCTTGATCTCAACTCGTGATCGTTTCGCGTGTCTTGTGGACCTGATGTCAGATTGATCACATAACTAGGAGGAAGCTGGAAAGATAACATGTATAGATTTATAGCAGGTGGATTCATCTGGTGCCTGTAACTGAGGGGCGCCCCTGGCTAGCAGAGACGCTTTTACCATGAAGCTCTCTGATTTGGCATCTTTGTTGCTGATGGATCCTCCATACTTTGTTGACGGTTGGTCAATGATCCCTAAATCAGATGATTTTGCTGATTGTTTCGTTGTCGAGCCAACACGAAAGTGAAGAGGATAACTGATTTGAAGATGTCAAATGATTACATTTTCCCTCTGAGATCCAAGGGCGCCTTTCTTCAAGAGGGGCGCCTTTTTCACCTTTAGACTACGTTTTGCCTTGGTAGCAAAACGTGCACCTTCTAGAGTTAGCCAAATTTTGGCCTTTTTCGTTTTGAGAAACTTCCTCGCTATAACAGCATCTTTTTGACCTTTTCCGCCATGGCTTCTTCGTTGGAGCTTTTGAGGTTTAGCTTTCAGCACCTGGTACTGGCCAATCTGCCATCAATGGCTGCAGAGCTCCTAACTTTGTTCCTGAAAAACTGGAATAGACCCACAAGAGTAAAACATGTCTTTTGATAATTTTGACTTGATCAGTGTGATCGTGAAGGCAATTAACCCTATCAGAATTATTTTCTATCATTTCCGAGAAGGTCCTATTTTTAAGGGTTTCCTTAAAAATAGGGGTGTGAAACCCTAATTTTCATATTTTTAGAATTTTAGCCACAGGTTCTTTGACAAAAACCCACAAAGACTTCATGTTTGTTTTGACCTAAAACATACTTTCGATGGCATTTTTGCATTGTTTAGCTCAATTTAAGCAGAATGCCAAAAATTTCATTTTGCGTGTAAGAGGTCATTTTGAATCTTTGCTCCAAATTTCATCGCATTCCGACTTCATTTGCCTTGTCTTTGAGTCATTTTTTCTTATGTTTTGGGTCAATTTCGGGTTTTTGAGGCTTCATAACAAGCAATTGGAACTTTTTGCCTTCATAACAAGTTGTAGGAACTTTTTTCCTTCATTGCAAGTCAATGATAGGAGTGTTTTGCCTTCATAACAAGTTGTAGGAACTTTTTGGATAACTTGCAAGTGAGTTGTAGGAACTTTTTAACTCCATTACAAGTGTAGGAACTTTTTACTCACTTTACATATTATGTTCAAAAAGTGCAATTGCAATGAGTTCTAAAAATCCCGATTTCACTTAAAAGTGAAAAAGTAACTTGCAATGAGCTCTAAAAATCTTGATTTCACTTGGGGTGGGGTTTTTAGGCAATCCACTTGGCGGATGCTTCCCCCATCCTAATAGGGTACAAAGACGGAGCAGACAATCTTTGGACAGTCACTTGTGCATTTACTATTGAATTATCTATATGCATTTATCATGTTTGAGAGTATTATATGGATGCATGAAAATGTAACATAATGCAAAAAAAGTACATGGATCTATATTACTACAACAATGCCAATTCTCATCATATTTAGTTTGTCTATGATCAATGATACTATCCAATGTAATATTAACAATGATGGAAACTAAATGTCGCTATATCATACCCTTTAGTTTCATTCATGGTCATGATAATGCTAAAGGAACCATCGTCAATTCATAAAACTATTATAATATTGATAACATCAAAGGAAAACATTGCACCAATATTCAAATGAGAAATATTAGTTTCTTATATTCAAAATATGCTAAATATTATTGCTAAGTGAGTACATCACCTGAGTTGTATATCTCTCCATGTTTCCTTACTCACCTCCTTCAACCTTATACTGAATTGATCATAGGATGAGGACAATTCATAAATATACATAATCTACTTATGTTTATATTAAAGAGTCATCATTACTTATAAGTATCATTATTGCATAATCATGTATGTATATATATATATATATATATATATATATATAAAATTATTCTTTTACTTATATCCATTAGTATATATGTTTATATAATTATTCTTTCCTTATTCATTTATATTCTTTATTCATTGCATATTATTCATTATAAAGTTTATCTATATCTATGCATATATACTTGTATGCCTATCAAATAACATATACATATATTAAATGGCTCTATATTCCAATGCATAACAATCATTGTTGCTGCTGTTCTGAATTGCAATCGTTTTTCAATGTTTTTTTTTTCTCTTCCTTTTTTTCCTTCTATTTATACCATTCAAGGTAGGTGACTCATGGGGGGAATGTATTGTTTGGTGAAAGAGGTGACTTTTCATAAAATATATCCCTTTGTTAGATTTAATTGCTGCCTTTAAAGGCTTATTATCACAATAATATCTATTTTTGAAAATAACATATTATTACTTATAATTATGATATTTCAGATTATATACTTATTTTATTATTTTATTTTGATGTTTTATTAAACATATTTTAACATTAAAGTATAATAATAAAACCAATTTGCTAATATCTTATTATTATTTTATTCTAATGTATTACAATCTTTGATGTGTAATGATTATAATATTTATTTATTATTAATATTTTTGATATTAAGTTATTTAATACTAGAATGTAATAATAATAATTTGCCTATATATTATTATATTTGTTATTTCATATTTTTATATTTTTATATTGATATAGTACACATGTATTTTATATTTAATATTAATATTGCTATTTATTTTATTTATTAATTTATTTGTATTTTAACACTTGGTCTTTATGGTATTGCTATTTCGGGGACATGACAGCAAACTTGCCCATTTTTCTTTAACCATTATTTCAATAACAAATTGTTGAGCCTACTTTTGCCTGCAACTTTGTTGTTCAATGTCTGTTCACTTAGTGTAAGAGCAAGTTTGCATGCCTTCGTTTTGCTGCAAATCATTGTTCAGTTAATGTGTAATTTGTGTCAAGTGTATTTTGATTTGATCGCTAAACTATAAGTCCATTATTGCTACAAACTTGTTGTCCCAAAAGTGTAATTGTTGTTAGGAATTTGAGAAAGGAAATCTTATGTCTGCTTTGCTCTAATCTACTGTCTCAGGTTTTGTTTTATGTGTTCTGCTTATATAATCTTTATTTCATTTTGCATCTAAAAGTACAATGAGTCTTCGGGTGTGCGTTAGAAGTGAGTTTGTTTAAGCATCTATGCTATTAAATCATTCCTTGTTTACTTCTAACTCGCAAGCTCTAAGTTTACTTGAGTTGCTAGAAGCGTCATTAGAGTAGGCCTAGTTGTAGTTGAAGTTCTCGAAAAGGGAAAACCTCAGCTACGACGCAAAGAGTTTTATAACCTTGTGCTCTTAGCTGAGAACAAAAAGATTGGCAATAGTTTAGTTTGCTTTCTTTAAGCATCATCAGCGAAGAAGGAGCTTCCCCTCCTAATTTGAAGAGCAGTTTATCTTTGCATAGCTGTCTGTTTCTAATCCGCATTCCAAAGTTGCGAATTGAAACGCCAACAGCCTGTTGAAGATGCTACTTGGGAGGATGAGCAAATTTTGCAGCATCAAGACTTGCAATTGCTTGAGCACAAGCAATCTTGGGGAGGGCAAATTGCAATGTCCCCTTCTTAGCAGTAGTCTCATCTGTTGACCATTAGCCCATCCCGGAGGCCCGTAGTCTAGTCGGAAGTGGAAATTAGGGTTTCCTGTTTCTTGGAGGTTTCTTCTGAGCTTTCTAGGGTTTGCATGCAAGAGTTTTTCAAATTGCTTTCTCGATCTTTCTAGGTTTTCAAAGGGCTTCAAAATGGTGTAACATGCATCTGCATTAGGTGACTTTTTTGGACTTGCTATTTTTAGTAAGTTACGACGGTTGCCTTGTTTGTGCGTCAGTTACTATTTTTAGCTATATACTATTTATAGTAAGTGTTATTTTTGGCAGTGCTATTTTTAGCAGCAATTCAGTAGTTCAGTGCAATGGCTATTTCTAGCAGGGCAGTAACGAGTAGTTTTGTCTCCAACATTCTTGGAGTTTGTTTTGGCAAGTCAGTGTTTGGATTCGATGCCTCGTTTGGTGAGTATAATGTTTTGGAATGAAATATTTGACTAAGGCAAAATGGACGCCTATTTTGGACGAATATTTGATTATTGATAAAGTATTTCACTTAAATATATTTGGATGTCCACTTATGATATTTGCTTTTGATCAAGTGTTATTTCCTCATATGCTTTTGGCCGCCTAAGTCAAGGAGTCAAAGATGCAACTCAAATGCAAATTAAATGGAATGTGAATTTCATTTTGGGCGCCCTAATTGGAGGGAAAAGGTTTTGAATTTGAGGAGAAAGTTATAAATAAGAGAGCTTGCCTTCAATTGTGACTATCCATTGCTAATATAACGAAGTGCTGCTGAAATTTCTTCAGACACTTGCTTCGAGGAATGCATACCTCCTAGCCCATCTCAGTTTTGTACTTGAAAGATAGTACCTAGATGATATTGTGACTGTTCTTCACTCAGAAGTGCAGATTGAGCTGATTTATGATGGAGTTATTTGATGTTTTCTGATTTTTGAATGGTTTTTCAGTTTTGGTGTTGCTGGTTTAGTGCTTGGCTGAAGCACATTTTTTATCATTGCTCTCCATATGATTTTTGTTTGGTTCTAGGTGTTTGTTCTATCTTCTTTCCCACCCTAGGCGCCTCATTGCTCTAGTTTTCAGAATTTTTGGTGTGGTTTCTGATTTTATATGCTGGTCACCCTATTTCTAGAATGGTGTACCATCTTCAGCAATGCCTTGGGATGTGTGCATAAAAAGTGTGATTTGTTTAGTTTGTTTTCTCAATTGGAACTTGGATGCCCTTCTCTTATGCTTCATTTGCACTTGATTTGACATTATTCAGAGGAGTATTGGCGAAGTTACGAGCATAAAGGTGAAATTTGTACTTGCTGGTTTGGTTTTCAGTTTGCTGCAAATTTTATATCAGACCTGATATTTCAATCATTTTGGCCATATTTCATATGATGGATAACATGTACTTGTTAGGAGATTATGCTCTAACATTTTGGTGATCATAGGATATCTAAATCTCATTGTATTTGCAAATTATACTTCATATTGTAACGTTGAATCAGTAGTACTGATCAGCTCTTTATATTTCTTCTATTTACATTTTGTATTCCCACTGAACAAGTGGAAGAGATAGGCCTCGCCGTCTATCTATTTCATTTCAGTATTGTTCTTTGCTTTCATACCCGCTGAAAAGTGGAAGGGTTCGGCTAGCCACCTAGAAATTTCATTTCTGCATTTTGTACTTCCACTCTTGCTGAATAAGCGATCGAGTTGCTTTCATTTTCCAGTTGACCAGCTGAGTCGTCAACGCATTGTATTTCCACCGCATGCTCTCACCTCGCCCATGCATGGAACTTGATGATCAGAAAGTGAAGGGTTGATTTCAGTACTATACTTTCAATTTCAGATTTTATCTAACGATCCCCTTTCCACCATATGCTCTCACCTTGCCCTCATTGGGATTTGGGTGATCAGAAAGTGAAGGGTTGTTTTCAGTTGGTTTATCATTTCTCTAACATTAACGGGTGAAATCTTGTGGTCAATAATCGAAAAAATCATACGGGGATATTTCAGCAACAACCATCGAATAATCCCCCTCAATATCAATTGCACCAAGCTCAATCCTCTCACCAACCTACTTCAATCTACCTCAACATCAATCTCAACCATCTCAACTTCCTCCTCAATCCGATGGAAATCCCCTTCAACATCCATCGCCTCAATCTCAACCACCTCCTCAACAATCGTATAACAATCCTCCTCACCACCAATCATATCCATCTCAATCTCCACAACCCTCAAATTTCAACCCTCCACCGCCTCCACAACAATCATATGCTAATCCACCTCCAAATCACCCTGACCATCCTCCACCTTCACAACATCAATACATCAACCAACCAAGTTCCAATCCACCGATTCCTTCCCCATCCGTGGCTCCTAAAAAAGAGAAGTAAAGACTCACATCAAATCATCCACTATCATCATTTTCGAATTCAAATTTCAATTTTGTATTCAAGGACAAAATCCCTTGGTTGGTAATTTCCAAAGGGTAGAAACTCTCTTGGAATCTCTTCAGGTTTGAAGAGGGAAACCCTCATCTCCAATCAAACGATTCTAGGCAAAGGTCACAATTGTGCTTCAATTGGAGAATGATTTAGATTTTCCAACAAATTCTATATCAGCAATATTATTGAGAGTTTGAATTCATTACATTCATATATTGCTAGTTTTCAATATTATTGTTGTGATGAGAGATTTATTACTCTTTTTTTTTTTTTGAGAGAGAGAGAGAGAGAAATTTATTACTTTATCAATTATCTATGTAAGATTTTAATATTATTTTGTTGGAATAATATCATCATTATTGCTTAGAAGATTTAATATATTATTTGCTGTTAGAGCAGCAAATACTAAATAATTGTCAAGTACTTAGACCTAGCCGTACCATCCTAGTTTTTCATCGCAGCCTTAAAGAAAGTCTGCTGCTGCCTTTTGCTGAAGGCCATACATTATAAAGGGCTGCATAAGGCATCAGCGAATCCATCACAACCCTCATAAACTCTTTTGGTAGGCAGCCACATCATATTAAGTATGAATTGCACTCATTTTTATGTTATGTGAGCTACCTCAGCTACATATAATGTGTTTGCCACTGCCTTCATAAGTCTGTCGCTGCCCTTTTTATGATTAATATATTATTTGTGTTGCTACTTATATATATGGTATTTGGTTGTCCTTGGAAAATTTCTATCAGCATTCAAGAAGTTGTAATATCCGAGCATTTGATTTCTATTAAATAAGCTTCGATTTATTTACTGTTATTTCTGCTTTTTAATTGTTATAGACTAAATTTGAGCGTGGGAATTAGCATAGGGTTTGGATTTAAATCTTGCATGCATTTTCAGTATTTAAAATAAGTGTTACATTCTGAAAATTATCATAAATTTTCAGAATAGCATATACTATAGATCCATGTTTTATTTTTAGCATTTATAAATGAGTATCATGGAACTTAACATGGATGATCAACATTTTCATATTTCAACTTTCAGTTTGCATATCCACAAAAATATTATAAAAATTGTATATTGTGCAAGATCTCAATTTAGGGATCACATATGACCATGTTGATTGATGATGATCAGTTATAGGACATTTTGCAGGATATCATTTAGCAATTGTTTCTGGAAAAGGGTGCAAAGAGACTATGGGCACCTATTCAGTCCTAGGCAATGTGCCATTGTGCATAGCCATCCAGCCTTGCCTCAATGGAGCTTGTGGGGCAAGTCCACCAGGGATCAAACTATCATTGTCGACTGTGTTTTATATTTGGACCTTGAAAAAAAAAAATTCTACACTATTTGGTAGACTTGTGACAAATGTCTTACACTCTCTCTATGCATCACAATACATAATGTAATTTTTCAGTCCATCAACTACACTTCATCTGTAAAGTATAACTACATTTTCTTGTTTTTCTTTAAACTCTGTTCCTTAGATTTTGAGTATTACAAAATGAATCATCTAAGTAACAAAAGATGTAGCGAACTAGTGACAAATGTCTTACACTCTCTCTTTCTATGCATCACAATACATAATGTAATTTTTCAGTCCAACTTCATTTCATCTGTGAAGTATAACTACATTTTCTTGTTTTTCTTTAAATCATGTTCCGTTCGATTTTCAGTGTTACAAAATGAATCATCTGAGTAACAAAAGATATAGCAAACTAGCGACGAATGTCTTACACTCTCTCTCTCCATGCATCATAATACATAATGTAATTTTTCAGTCCATCAACTAAATTTTCTTGTTTTTCCTTAAATTCTGTTCCCTTTGATTTTCAGTGTTAACAAATGAATCATCTGAGTAACAAAGGATATTGCAAACTAGTTGCCTTCTTAGTAAATTTGGCTTGAAATCTAGGTTGTACTTGAAGAAATTTTCTAGCAAATGTTTGCAACTCACATAACCCCCATCTCAAATTACGGCAGGATAATTGAAACAAAGTGATCTTTTTAAGTTAGAAAACCTTACGAGCTTTGCGGAAGTGAATATCCTTGTCATCATTAACACTGATCATTACCCAAGGCCTTCTCAAGGGTATTCTCTCAGTTGCATCGCCTGACATACATATCTGCTCTGCCATGTCAATACCTTCATTTACTGCAGTAACAACTGAATTATCTGCTGCACAGTCAATGCAATCAACTGCAAGCCAAGACATCACAGAATCAGAATCCACTGACGTTACTTTGATTGCATGTATGTTTTTAAACAATATGGCCACACTACAATTCAATTCCACATGGCTTTGAAAACAAATCAGACTTCTAATTCACCATTCAATTTATCATATTAGAGTCTGCAAAGAGGGATTTCACTTCTAAAATATTTATGTATAAATTCCCCGAAAGAGAATAGGGAAGTAATGAGATTTTGGAGTTTTATACAGATTTCCTTGTGTTTGTTTGTTCTCTCGACTCTTCCACAGTCCTTACAACAGCCTCTAGGGTATGCATGGGTTCACACTGAATTCATCTACATTTACTGGATAATTAAGCCACAAGCCTCTGTCCTAAGGGCAATCTTATTATAAATATGGTAGAACATTTAATGAATGCATCGGTTGATGTTGCTATTACTGTCATTACTGCTAATGGCACCAAAGAAGGTGAGGAAACTTGTCCCCAAATGTACCATGAGGTAGAAAAATCTTGATAAAATTCCACTAATGTTTGCTTCCAATTACCTGAGTAAGAGAAAGCATATGCATGATTAGATAAATGCACTAAAGTTAGCTATTTTGTAGCCAAAACCATTTCACACCTTTCAGTGTAATATCAAACAAAACAGAATAGTAAAACTGTTCTTTGAATTATGGGGGAAGCTTCCTTTTTCAGATGAGTGAATAAAATGATAAATTCCCTTATGCTTTCAATTTATAAAACATAGAACTTAAGGATCTCAAATATGCAATACAAACAAACTTTAAACTAAAACATATCATTTTGTTCTTAGGCTAAGGCACAAGCCGATTTAGCACTTCTATATATACCAGATAGGAAATTTTGTATTTTATGGCTATCTATTACAGAAAAATAACACAACTAATGAATGCTTACAATTTCCAATCAGATGCAAAGATTAAAAATTACAAGTAGAACACAGTTGGGTTGAAAATAGCATAGATGTGAATATTCGTGAATTAAGTAC
Organism: Sequoiadendron giganteum; assembly: GCA_007115665.2. NCBI lineage: Eukaryota > Viridiplantae > Streptophyta > Pinopsida > Cupressales > Cupressaceae > Sequoiadendron > Sequoiadendron giganteum. The sequence goes on along the minus strand of CM021108.1, from coordinate 362,491,268 downwards.
GAAGAATTCTATACAAAGCCACAATACTTCCTCTAACAAAATCTGCAATTCAAAGCTTGCATTAAATATTGGATTTACCAAATTTGTAAGACATTAACTTGATGAATAGCAATTTCAGCAACAAGTACACATGAGAATTACTATAAGACATCTAAGTGCAAAATGACGCATATTTATAAGGCTTACAAAACTCTGCATAAAAAAAAATCAAAAAGTTTATTGCACTTCTAAAGAAACTAATCAAGCTTGGCATACACCTAGCACCAATACTGAATCCTTGCCAAATATTTCAAACTTTTCTAATTCCTCCTTTTTGAACATGAACAGTGATCTTTTCCAAATCATACAAGTTGTCTGCAAGTTGAACTTTACCAAAAAATTCCTTGATCAACTACTAAAACTTGCCTTGGGCATCATGCAAATCAAAAATACCCCTTCCTCATCAACATATTTACATGGAATATTAATCACAAATTTATAAATGAACCTTTCCAATTGAGTTAATATATTCTTCTATTCAGTGAATGTAGAAGAAGCTTTGTTTAATATTCTCATAAGGAAACCATATTTTCCATGTGAAAGTTTTGTCTTTTTGTTCATTATTCAATTTCAGATTCATCTATTTGAATATTTTTGCAATCTTCTCATAAGGAGGAATTGTATCCATCATACACTTCTCCATATCTGCAATTCCTTGGATACCCTTCTTTGGCTCAGCTATTGAAGTATACAAGTTTACCAATATCTTTGTACCCTATTAACAAACATCCTCTAACCATTTCTCCAAATTCTTTCCATATACAACTAATACAAAATATCTTAAAGCTTTGAATCAAAGTCGACCTTGAATTAAGGGGTAATGATGGTTGGTTGTTACACCAATGATACAAAACTAAAACAAATCAAATTTTCTAAATTCTACAGTAAAAATACCCTAATAAGTCACAAGGAATGTCAGAGTACTAACCAATTCTCAAAACTTGATGGTCATGTGATGGATGAAGGATGGTGATGATGACTTGTGGATGGATGGCTAAAATCTCCTCAACGAAACTCTAACTAATACAGCTGATTGGAAAATTTTGAAGTAGAAAGGAAGAGTGGTGGATGAGGAAGACATTTGTAAGGTAACCCTAACAAAGAATGAGGGATGATGTAGGCCACTCTAAAATCTTTTGCAAGTAGAATGACAAGAGATAAATATCAAAATAAGAGTGCTAGAGCTAAGAGCATGAAAGAATGATCTTAACAATAATCTGATAAAATATTGTTAGTATTGTTTGAATAGCAAGTCACAATAGAGTTGGTTGTAGGTGATCATGAGCTAAAATAGATTTGCAAGAATACTAGACTGTTGTGGTACCAAGATGTCAATATGACTAATGATTTTAGTATATGGATCTTTTATAGGCCAATCTAAAAACAAAGTAAGAGTGCATTCATGTCACGCCTTGTTCAAAGGAGGCACATAGATTCAACAAGAGTGAAAAAGAATCATTAGAACTCCTTAAGAGATACCAAGATGCAAACTGTGGTAGCACCACAACTCTTTAGAGACAACCATCTTATGACATATTCATACACAGTATTGTTGTGACCTTTTTTCACACATCGCCCCATTCAAATGGGGACCCTCAATTTTTGCTCCATTTTGGTCTTTTGGCTTTTGTTTTGCGTCTCTCTCTCTCTCTCTGATTTCTCTGTTCTTCTGGGGATGTTTCTGTATTTGACCTAATTTGAAATTTTGGCTGAGTCTGAAGTGAATCTATGAAGTTAGGGTTTCAGGCTAGATTAAGATTAAATCAAGTTGATAAATTGACAGCTAAGCTTAACATTGCTTTCAGAAGGCTTCCAACAGGCTCCCACTGAATTTTCCTCATGTTCTGACGACTTACTATTTTTAGTAAGTGTTCAATCTGTGAGCTTTTCATCAGGATTTCGGGATTCTAACTACTTCAACACATTCAGGCAGCTTCCAAGAGCCTACACATGAAATTTGAGCTGATTCAGACAACTGGCTATTTTTAGCAGTTCTGGGTTCACGAGCTGTTTTCAAGGCTTCAACATACAATTCTCCAATAAATGATAGGAGAATTGATCTGGGTTTTTCTAGACCTTCGCGATGGTGTAACATGCAAACCGAGATGGTGACTTTCAGAGTTCAGCCTTCGGAGGCTATTTTTAGGGTTTGCATGCAGAGTTCTTTAATGCATGTCCGGATATTCCATGTGGGTTTTGTGAGAGCTTCGCAACGATATGACATGCAAGCGGAGAAGATCAAATTTCAAGGACTTACTATTTTTAGCCAGTGCCCGCATACAAACCAGTTTTCTGGGTTTTTCTGGGTTTTTTGAGATCCCGCGAGCACTGTAACATGCAAACTCATCCGACGTCCGATTGACCACTTTCCGGACACTTACTATTTTTAGCAAGTTCACTCCAGCAGCTCCACAACACTTCAGTTTCACAAGCAGAGCAGCAGGCGACAAAAATCAAGTCAAACTAAGGTCATTTGAGCCACATGCAAGTCAGATTAGGGTTTCTATCTTCGATGCCTAAAAAGTAGGGTAAAAAGCTAGAATTTCGAAAAACGAAGATATCCCACTGCGATCAACATCCTTCAGGCTATCTACTGGTAAAATTTGGGCTCAATCTGAGCACTTACTATATATAGTAAGTTGTCTCCGGAACATGGCTATAAATAGCAGGTCAGCACAAGGGGCAGATGTAAACAGGTTCACCAAGCAATGAGGATCATGCCTAGCAAATTTCAGGTCAATCAGAGCTGCAGAGATCTATGAATTTTAGGGTTTGCTAAAAATAGCATGGGAGCTAAAAATAGCAGATAAGCTCGGGCAACAGGTATAAATTGGGTAGCAAGGCCACAAGAAGCATATCATGTCAACTCTAGGTTCAGAACAGGTGAAAAGCCATGAAGAGGCACATACCTCCAGAATTTACTAAAAATAGAAAATGAGGGCAAGTAGGCTGAAAAATTGGCTAAGTATTCGAGAGCCACCTCCAGAAGTCTCCTCAACACTTCAGGTGAAAATTCGAAGGCATGCAAGTTAAATTGGAAGAAGACACCTTGAAATGCGCCTTCAGCATGGAGGATGTTTAAAAAAGTTTCTAATTATGAAATGAAAGCTCACCCCCTTGAATGCGCCCTCAAGATGAGTGGGTGGCCAGAAAACTTTCGAAGTTAAAAATGAAAGCTTCTACCCTCAAATGCGCCCACCTTAAAAAAACCACCTCAAAAATTTTCTAAGGCACACAAATGGAAGTAGCATGTTCAAAATGCGCCCTCACAGTTGAAATTCCTCCTCCATAGGTTGAATGCGCCCACCATGAAGAATTCAAGTAAAATATTCTAAGGCACAAAGTGAAAGTAGCCTATCTAAAATGCGCCCAAGGCAAGACAAGGCAGCTTGCTGGTTGAAATTATTCTAAGGCATTAAAATGAGAGTAGATGCCCTCAAATGCGCCCATGATGAACGAATGCCTAGGGAAATCTTCTAAGTAAGTGAAATGGAAGCACATGGCCTCAAATGCGCCCTTGGCAAGCAGGAGGAATGTAAACTTTCTAAGTGTCAAAAAGCAAAAGTCAGTGGGCTGAAATGCACCCTTGGGGAAAGAAGAGATGAAAAGGTTTCTAAGTATGGCGAAATAAAAGCTCTACCTCCCAAATGCGCCCAAGTTGAAGTGGCCAAGAGAAGTGATTTGTCTAAGTCAAAAATCAATGCTTCCCCCTCTCATTTGCACCCTTAGATAAAAGTAGCACATGTAATATGCGCCCAAGGTAAATGGGGAGTCAAGAAAAGGTCTAAGGCGTGAAAAGTTTTCAAGGCATGGAAACTAAAGGTTGGCCATGTGAAATGCGCCCAGCTTGTGTGTGACTTATAATGTTTTCTAAGGCAAGTAAATGGAAGCTCCTCCATCAAAATGTGCCCAGCTATCAAGGATGTGGTGATAAAAAAAAATCGTCTAAGGCATGGAGTTTCTCTCACTCATCCCCAAATGCGCCCAGCAAGAGAAGGTTCCCTCACCACATGCTATATGCGCCCAAGCTTGAAAGTGGAAGTGGCATGTATGAAATGCGCCCAAGGTAAAGGGCTTGAGCATGAGAAATATTCTAAGTAAGAAGGTTCCTCTTCCCTATGTAAAATGCGCCCAAGGCTGCAAAGATATTAAAAAGTTTCTAAGGCATTTTACAAGGTGAAATTAGAAAATTCGCCTAAGGAAGAGATGATATTAAATTTTCCAAGTACAAGGTGAATTGTGCCCATAAGCAGGAAGAGAATTTCTTCAAGAAATAAGGAAAGTGCCAAGGCATAAAAAAATGAAGACATCAGGTGTGGAATACGTCCAGAATAAAATGGAATCAACCTTAGCAAATTTTATTATTTTTCAAAAATAATAAAAATTAAATGTACCCCTTCGTTTGGATACACATGAAAACAATGATTTTTGAGGGGAAATTTCTTCTGGGTATTAGATATTTCTCATTGGGAGATGATTTGAGGTTCTTCCACACCTTGCTCGTGTTGTTTCGGCAGGGATTTTGGCCTGGCACCTGTTTAACAAAGTTCCTAAGGCTCAGATGGATAAATTTTCTAAGGCATGGAAAAGGAAAACAGAGGGGGTCAAATACACTCACGAGGAAGAAATTTGTCTAAGGCATGAAGGAATTTGAAAATGAACTGAAGCTCGAACATCAAGCATTCAAATGCACCCCCCAAGATGAAATATCTTCTAAGGCACAAACTCCAGGCAAGGTGGTGGATACACCCATGATGAAAGTTTGCTAGAAAAGTGATGAATTCTATCAAGATTTGGAGATCAAGCGGTCAGAACATGGAAATAAGGTAAGTAAAGTGAATTTAGATTATAAAGTGTTTTGATACTCTTCTTTTGTTTTGCAGGATGAACGTTGAAGCCAAGGCATGAGGACTTGATGAAGCTAGACAACGTTGCAAATTTGGAAACGAAAGTGAAGATTTGTCTAAGGCACTAAGAACGTGATGCAAAATAGGCAAATGCGCCCAAGGCAGTGGGCTAGAGAAATGTGAAAGTCACAAGAGAGAAACGCATCCGAGAATGAAAGCAACAGGAGGGCCGAACGGGAAAAATTCCATGCTCATCACTTTCATATCGACCACGTACTCGTCTCTCCTCCTAACGCGACAAAATTGGCAGAGAAGAACAGTGGGAACGTGTTTCCGGACGAGAATCTTATAGAAGAAGATAGTGGGCATTAATTGCAGATAATGGTTCCTGCAGAGGAGTGGAGAATATTCTGTGCATTCATTGCCCCACTCCTCTCTGTGGCGGTTTTTAGGGCAGAAACACTAATTAGGGCGTAGGTGGCTCGATCTGAGCCCTTTATTGTAATTGAATCTAAGTCGTCCGCTGGATTGGGCCAACTATAAAAGGGGCATTCCCCCTCATTTGTAATCTATGTTAGATTAGATCAAGAAATCAGAGAGTAGAGAAAATAGAAGTTAGAATAGTTAGAGGGTTAGCTTAGAAGATAGCTTAGTTTGAAAAGGAAGGAAAACTTTCCCTTTGAAAGTTTTGTAAATGGTTGTTGTGAACACTTTTCATAATACAAAGGTTTATCATTGCATGGTGGTTCTATCTTTTATTGTGAATAGCTAGCAAGGCCTTTTCGTCTTTCCAATTTAGATTGATAGAGTAGAGTAGACTTTATTTTATGCAAGTAGTTGTTAATTGTGGAGTGTGGCGCTTTGGTTTGAGCATATCTTCTTTCATCCATACCACTAGCGGGCTTGCTGATGGTAAGTCTGCCCTGCGTGGTCGACTGGAATATCAGTACCTAACTTCGGTTGTGATTCGTGTGTTCACTTGCATCATTGTGATGGAGTGCACATGTTGAATCACAATTTGAATATCTTTTATCATCCATTGAAGATTGCACCGACTTCGTAGAGGTTGTCCGAAGGGAGGCAAAGCAAAGTCTGGTCTGAAGATTGTTTAAGCCGATCCTCGTCCTCCACCCTTTAGGAGTAGATGGTAGCATCTCTAATCCTTATATCCTTTTATATTCAACATTATCCGGTTAGTTTAAGAATCTGAGCGTCATCGACAAATCTCCTAAAATTTGAGAATCCTTTCTTCTGAATGATCAACTCATGTAAGTCCCCTTGAAATAACCAGCATATTCACATCAACCAACTGAGTCTATTCACATTAAAGGAACCTTGGAGTCGAATGCATGAACTTTCACGCAATCTTAGCATGCGGAACACTTTGATCAAGAGAGAATAGAGTGACCGTTGGACATTTTATTCTGTGTTGGTGTGATCACAAAAAACACGTCAACAAGTATATTCTTCAAATCTTCGCAAAAGGTACTATCAATATGTTTAGAGAGGTATACAAAGGGGTCAAAACAATACTAGGCCAAACAAATTGAAGATGACTTCTTAGGGTGTTCAAAAGATGTGAAAGACTTGAAAATGGGAAATGTTGCTTCTATGAATATTGGGGTGGATTCCAATATACATGTGGTGCTTGTGACAAAGTTGATATGCTTGTTGAGGACTCATAACACAATCCACTATTGTTCCTTACTTGTGGCAAAGCAATGTCCTTTAAACACCTCCTTTATCTTTTCCTAAGGCAAGGGATGCTTGAAGTCAGATAATGTCTTCTTTCAAACATTCTCTCCTAAGCCTGTCTCATGGAACATTGCCAATCTAGGGTATTCTATACTCATGCATGCAAAAATCACATAAATTCTCAATTAGTTGAAATAGATATGTTGGTTCATCTTTGGAAAGAAATAAATCAAGTTATATCTAATAATATGTTATTAAATACATTTGTTTCTTGGGAAACTAAAGTAGCAATAACATTTTTTAAGATTAAAACCCAGCCCACCAATGTGGCCATGAAGTATGAGCAGATATAAAAGTTCCTAAACTAATGTGCTAGCACCCCATTCTTTGTTAGCAAAGTGACACCGAGGTGACCCTAAGAGCTCTCCACAATCCCCTCAATGGCCTCCTTAAGCTGGTAGGAGCATCCCCTAGCATGCCCTACTCTCCAAGGGGATCTCCTACTTTTAGAAGGCCTACCCCACAATGGTATCCCCCACAAGATAGTGGTAATAAAACTCTTACCAGTTGTTGTATTGGAATGCAAAGATATCACTATTGTGTAGAATGAAGGAATGAGCTTCCTCGTATACTGAATTACTCTAACAAAGCTCCTTGGTTTGTAGCACTAAAAGGCGTGGGCCAATTGATGGTAGTTTCAAGTTTAGTTTGAAGTTTCCCTTCAACCACATGCCCCAAATAGACTAGCGATTGCTGAGAAAAATTACATTTTTTCATATTGCATAAAATTCATTCTTATTTTAATACATATGGCTTGCTTCAAATGAGTTACTTGTTCTTCCCATGCAGCACTGAAAACTAAAATATCATCTAGAACCAGTTTGACATGTATCTATGAAGGTCTAAATACATCATTCATCAATTTCAAAATATAGAAAGTGAATTACACAAACCAAAAGGAAGTACCAACTATTAATACAAACCTCGTTTTGTTTTAAACTTTTTCTTTCATAAATCCTTCTACTTTATATGAACTTGATGGAACCTGGATTTGAGATCCAACTTTGTGAAATACTTGGTATGTTGAACTTTGTCCAACAAAGTCATCAACCCACGAGAGTGAATACTTGTTCTTGTTGATGATATTTCTTAGCAAATTAATTTGTCATTTTCAAGACAACTCAAATTAGAACAATATGTATAATAAAACTATTCTCCAAATTATGAGGGGAAGTTCCCTAAAATATAATTAAACGTAAACCTAAAGTTATTGATAGAATTTACAAGTATGCACACCGTACAAGATTTAAAAGGACGTTCTTGCATACATGTAAATATCTAATAGACTATGTTTTTGCCTCAAATGCAAGAGCTAAACTGTCAATAGTCAAGCTTTGCGGCAAGATTTTCAAATTTAAAGGAGAGTAAACTATCAAGCATAAACAAACAACTCAACCTCCTACTAGCTAAAGCAAAGACCAATATTCAGTTGCGACACATATTTTAAGGAAAAACATAGATGAATGCTGACTACAAGTTCAATCAAACACTAGCAAATCTGCACCAAAAGAAAATAATTAAACAAGTGAACACTAAATGATTTCATGAAGGAAATAGTCAAATTGCATTCAAAGTCATAATCTAAATAGGCAAATTTTTCCAATACAAAGTTGACTCAAAACAGTCTAAATTGGATTTACTTCAGGAAATTACTAGCATAGTTTAACAATTACTGAATAACTAAACAACAATTTCTGCAGCATAAGTCTCACATTAACTCTCATTACAAATTATGTGTTCAAGGCACTTATTTATAAGGTGTCAAGAGGCAACTTTAAAGGGAAAATAATAATACAATAATCCCAAAAATGTACTGCTTTCAAGCAGCCCTATCTCTGTTTGTAGAAAAAGGGAAATTAAACTCCCTTGAAGCAAACTAATTCTAAAACAATTAATAAAATAAAATCCTAATAATAGGCTCAAATCCATCTCTTAAAAATAGCAACTTTTATCACTTATATTTGAAAGTCTAAAATAACTTGACTTGCAAATTTAGTTGGATCTTTTAAACTCGGCAAATTTTTCCTTGAAGCCAATGAAATATGTTGAAATATCATAACTTGATTAACACTCATATGCCACCCCTAACATTCTAATACTAAAAGCATTCAATCTCAGCAATTTCTCCAAGCCAGACATCATGATGAATTTCCTTCAAACTTGACTATAACAACATTTGATCATTCCTTCAGTTTTGAACCAAAACTGTAGCATAAATATCCTCTATTACTACAAATCTTCTAATCACAACTAGATGCTGTATCTATTGATTTCTTTGATGCAATAAAAAATTTTAATCACCACAACTTTGAAACTTGTAAAATGATCTTGAAAGCGTCCCACTCACTGATTGGAGAAGCTAAAATCCTTGTCACAAAAAATAAAGCTTTGACTGATATTCCTGCAACCATGGAGGGAAAAAAAACTTGTTTGAGCTCCAATAGATCAAGTCTAGAAAATATTTTTCCTGGGTGCTGACCTACACCTTTCTAGACTGTTATTTGTTTATGAAGCCAAACATAGGCACTAATTTTAGTGTTGGCTAACAGGGGTTATAAGGTGGGTGGAGTTTTTAGGTGGTTGTGTCATGTCAAAAACATGTGTATCACGATGTTATATTTCACTTTTGACTTAGGCGCTACTCCAAGTTATCTTCGCCATCTCCAAAAAATGAATGTCCAAGGAATTAGTGGTAAGGAGTTGATAAAAGTGTGCTTGAACATGCTTTTGAAGGACTTGAGTGGCTGAGTACAGTTTGGAGTTGAAGTTATCATATTTTATAACTGAAATGGAACTTTGTGTTGGCATTGCCACCCTGTTTTAGCACCCAAGTTAAATGTTTTTTAATGTTTTTAGTTGGGCATAGATCACTAACTAGTTTGCCATCATTTGAGTGCCATTTTTTATTGGTTAGGCCGAAACAAAAGCATGCCTATCATGATTTTACCTTAAACTCACTTGCTGTGTGGAATTTTGTGATGTCCCCTTTTTTCGGAGTGATCATAGGAGAAGACCTAATGGGCTCATTTCCACACCTCGAGATTTTTGGAACGCAAATTGGGTGTTGGAGATGACTTGATATATTTATATGATATTTATTGATGGGTCAAAAATATTTAATTATTTTTCTTTGATGAGGAGCGACCCATTTGGGGGTTTTGAGGTGGGTGAAAAATAAGTGGAAAATAATATTTTATTATTTTGTTTTGGTGCGCGCAAGGGAGGAGACTAAATAATGTTTAAAATCAAATCTTTAATTTGATTTTGGCATCAAAATAATTTTATAATTTTGCTTTGAGGCTGGGCGCCCCTTTTGGAGATTAATTGGAGGCAAAAAAATAATAAAATAAATAATATTTAATTCTTGGAGTTTGGCGCCCCAATTGGAAGGTAGAAAAAAAAATATTTCAAATTTAAAAGATGAAATTGGGAGCCCAAATTGGATCAGCCAAATTGGAGAGATAAGGTAGGCTTGGTATAAATACAAGTTCATTGTGGAGGCATTGCATCATCATGCATATATTTCTCCAATCTTGACCAGCAATGTATTGCAACTATTCCAAGGACGAAAACCCTTGCAAATTGTGGGTGAGTTGGACGAAAACCTAGCTCATCTTGGGAGGACTTCATGACGGAGGTCTACTTGTGCTTCAATGGCATTTTGTGATGGAATTTATACTCAGATTTTCAGATCAGATTAGGCGACATTTTGAGGGCAGATTTGGTGTCATTTTGTCTAGGGTTTTACCCAAGAGTGGAACACCCTATTTGGAGGAGGTGTGACTTGCTATTGGAGGGGCGATTTGGCATTTGGAGGTCATTGGTGAGCTTTGCAAGGGTTTCAAACCCTCATCTTCAGACCAGCAGGCCAGCGCGCCTATTTGGTAGTGTTTGGAGGCATCTTCATCCATATTTTGCATTCATTTTTGCATTTTGTCATAGCTGGAGTAAATGGCCCAGCTAGGGTTCATGTGGAGCAGCATTTTCTATACATTTTGGCATGTAACTAGGACTGATTTGTAGCAGCAGACTTCTGAATTATTTCTGGGCATGTTTGAGCCCATTTTGTGATGTATTTGGATGGACATTACTTCTGATCTTCTAGCAGAAGTTGTGACAACTTGAAAATCAGATCTCTTTCATGTTTGGATGGTAATTTTGTTGTTGTTCATTGCTGGATATGTTTGTAATGGCAAGATAGATATATTTGCCCTACTACTTGAGCATTTTGGAAGCATATGTGTTTGTTGTTCATACTTGTTTGTAATCAGAAAAATTATTTAGGCTTTGAGCAGAAAATTAGGGCAGAGTTCTGAGTTTTCAAGATCAGACTTTAGGGCAAAATCCTATGTGGGATATTTCAAATTTAGACTTGTATTTGCCACATTTTGACCCTTGGCACAGTTTTATAATGGTTTTTCTGCTTGGAAGATGTGCTCAACTAGCTAATTTATTTTTCTCCTTATCTAGGCATGATTTTTTCATGGTTTGGCCACTTTTGTATCATGAGCATGTCTTTACCTTGGCATTGCCACTTCAATTCGGTGCCAAACTTGACAACTTATTCATCTCCTTTATTGAGACGCACTTTCTATCATGCCCTGAGATTTGAAACACAGATAAATTGATAAACAAACAAATAACCATACAAATGTTAAAAATATATATATATATTATAAATATATGTTAACAATTTAATATTATTATATTAATATAATAATATAAATATACATATAATACTAATATGAGAATAAATATATTAAATAAGAAGATCTAATATATATATATATGAAGCTAATATATAAAATAATAATATATTTTAAAGAGAGACATAAATATAAACATATTAAACATAAATAATGAGCAGCAATTCATTTACCAACAGCCACGATAATGAGGAGGAGACAATGATTACAGCTGACAAGGATTTGGAGAAATATGTCTTATTCAAAAGGGTATTTTGTCTTATTCACATGTCACCAATAATGGCTAAGGCATATCTAAAGGCCGCGATCTCATTAATAAACTCAGCAAGAAGGTGTGATTGAACAAGAGACATGTCCCTAGCAAGAAGGTGCCAAGGAAGAACATGCCCTTCAAACCATATTGGGTATTTAAAGTGAGTGATTCTCAAACAGAATATCATCGATTAGGAAGAACATCAGGAATGGAAAATGTTTAACGGAGATATATGAGTAATAAAATATTAAGGGGTCTTACTCAAGTACGGTGGAATAAAAGAAGGAATAAGAAATAGGATCTGCTTTCAGAACAGCAGCAGCAATGGTACAATCTGTGACTGATATGCATTGAAAGGTAAAGTCATTTAATATATATATATATATATATACGATTATGCAATAATGATGCTTGCAGCAATTATTGAGCCTTATAAAATAATTATGGTTCTTTAGTATGGATATGGATAATAGATTCTTATTCGTCTGATTTATATCTTTGGAGTATTAAGAACAGATCGAACAACAAGACAATTGGAGCAACTCAAACATGATGATCTGCTTTCAGCAAGACAAGGACAAAAGGCAACATTTGCTAATATATTTGCATCTTAGAATATAGTAATTTTATATCTTAGCAAGAAATGTGGTATGCTCTATCATGATTATTGTTTGTAATTATATATTTTGTTATTTGTATTTATTTTACTCATCAAACAACCATGGGGAGGAGCGGGGGAGATACCAGTAGGTTGAGCAAATACTAGACTTCTTCCTAGGTACACCACTCCATGATGGATGACTGTGTGTGCCACTTGGAGCCAAGGGGTGATATCCGCTCTTGGGCTTAGGGAAAGGATGTCTACAGGCCTCCTATGGTAAGCTTTTCTCCCCAACCTCCACATGGATTGGTGGTTGAGATGGATTTGAGGGGGTTTCAATCATAAGAGGGATGGATAAGGCAGCAAAGACAGGGAATGCAGATACAAATTGTCCGCCAAGTAGACCACCCCATGTTGGATGACTGTGTGTGCCACATGAGGGCCCAGAGGGATGGTATATCCGCTCTTGGGCTTGGTGTGGATGGCTTCGGGCGGATCTATCATGCTCCTCATCCTAGTCCCATTATGATCCAACTTCCGATGTGCATTATGATATTGTGCGACCTATATTATTTGAAATAGTTAGATGTTTACATGATTTAAATAGATAGAACATTGTATATATATTTGATTATATGAAATATATTTCAATATCATCTAACATGGTTGCAAGATCTAAACCAAGACTTGTTGTGACCTTTTTCACACATCACCCCATCCCAAATGGGGACCCCCCTAATTTTTGCTCCAGTCTGGTCTTTTGGCTTTGGTTAGTGCGTCTCTCTCTCTCTATCTCTGGTCCTTCCGGGGATGTCCCGTCGTTTGACCTGGGTTGAAGTATTGTTCAAGTCTGTGAAATTAGGGTTTTCATTAGTCAGGCTTATTAAAAGTCAAACTGAGTTGTAAAATTGAAATTCGAGCTTAGTACAGCAGTCAGAAGACTTCCAGCAGGGTCCCACTAAATTTTCACTGTATTCCGACAACTTACTATTTTTAGTAAGTATTCAATTTGGGACTATTTTATCGACATTTTGGAATTCTGTCAGTTCCACCACAATCAGGCAGCTTCAGAATGCCTACACGCGAAATTTGAATGGATTCCGACAACTGGCTATTTTTAGCAGTTCAGCCTTCGGAGGCTATTTTCAGGATTTAAACGAGCAATTCTCCGGTGAGTGACAGGGGAATTGATCTGGGTTTTCGAAGACCTTCGCAATGATGTAGCATGCAAGGCGAGATGGTGACTTTCAGAGTTCAGCCTCCCGAGGCTATTTTTAGGGTTTGCATGCAAGAATTTTCAGTGCATGTTCAGATATTCCATGTGGGTTTTGCAAGGCCTTCGCAATGATATGACATGCAGATGGATCGGGTCAATTTTCAAGGACTTACTATTTTTAGCCAGTGCCAAAACTTTGACCAGTTTTATGGGTTTTTCTGGGTTTTTTGAGATCCCACAGGCACTGTGACATGCAAGCTCGTCCGACATCCGGGTGACCACTTTCCAGACACTTACTATAAATAGCAGTATCATCCCAGCGGCTACCCACCACTCCAGCCTAGCAATCAGGTGCAATCAGGCACGATCAAGGACAGCCAGGAACAAATCGGAGCACATGCAGATCAGATTAGGGTTTCCCCTGCCACGTCTAAAAATAGATGAAGCAAAATGCAGAAATAACAAAACGAAGCACGCCACCGGAATCAGCATCCTTCAGGCTACCGGCTGGTAAAATTTGAACACGATCTAAATACTTACTATTTTTAGCAAGTCACCTCATGGCTAAAAATAGCACGTCCTCGTCAGGAAAAATGTGTGAATGAGTCTCTTTCAGCATCAAGTACAAGTGGAACAAATTTCAAAGCAAACAGAGATACAAAATTGGTCAATTCTAGGGTTTGCTAAAAATAGCAAATGGCTAAAAATAGCATGTATTGCGCCAGATAAGATGTGAATAGGATGACAGCACCCGATGGAGGCACAACCACGCCAGTTCCAGTTCAGAACAGGGTGAAAATCAATGAAACCCTAATTTCTCCGAATTTGCTAAAAATAGAAAGCCATAATAGGGTTGGGGCGTTGGAAATTTTACAAATATAGCTGACAGGCACACACCTTCATATGCGCCCAGGAGGAATGAAAGCTTCAAAATTTTCTAAGTGTGAGATTTCCTTGAGCAAGGGCTATATGCGCCCAGGGAAGGTGAAAGGTCACCAAAAATGCATCGAAATTTCCCTAAGGCATCAAAATTTCCTTGAGGCATCCTCAAATGCACCTAAAATGGAAGTCTACAGGGCCAAATGCGCCAAGAGGAGGTGAAAGGTCAAGCTTGGGCATGGAATTCCTCCTCACAAGGTCAAATGCGCCTAGAATGGAAGTTCCATGGCCTAAATGCGCCCAAAGGAGCTGAAAGGTCACCAAAATGTAAAAAATTCACTAAGGCATAGCACTTTCCTCCTCACTAGCCAATATGCGCCTAAGATAAAGAAGGAATTCCTCCTCACAGGGCTAAATGCGCCCAAGGAAGCTGAAGAGCCACTAGCTAGGCATGGGAATTCCCTCTCACACTATGAAATGCGCCAAGAGGAGATGAAGAGCCACTAGCTAGGCGTGGGGTGGTGAAGGAAAAGCGCTCAAGAATGAAATAGAAGTCTACCCCCCTATATGTGCCTAAAGGAGGTGAAAAGACACTTGAAAGGCATGGGAATTCCTCCTCTCCATGGCATATGCGCCCAAGGTAAAACATAAAAGGTAAAAGCTAAAGGCGTAGGGTGATGAAGGAAATGCGCTTGAAGGTGGAAGCTACCTATGTCATATGTGCTCAAAGAAGTTGAGGGGTCACTACTTGCTAAGAAGGAAATAATACTAAGAGGGGTGTAATTTTATTTTGTTCTTTTCCCCTTTACTATGTGAGTTGCGCTTGAAGGTGGGAATTTATTATATGAAAGGCGCCTATGGAGTTGAAAAATGAAATAAAAAAAAATTTGCTAAGCATGAAAATTGCTAAGAATGTCTAGGCGTGGAATTGCCTAAGGAATAAAATGATGTTCATGACATGTTCAAGTGCGCCCTCTGGAGATAAAATTAAATTTAAAATTCCTAAGGCATTTTCTTAAGGGAAAATGAAAAATAATGAATATGCCTAGAAGATGATGCCAGTTGCCAGAGTTAAAAAAAATCTTCAGAGGAAAATTTTTCAGGGAAAATCAAGATAATTTGCCAAGGTCGAGAAGATTGAAATTGTAGGAGTGGACGACATCCGGAAGGGGAAAAATAAACATTAGCCTTTTTTATTATTTTAAATAATAAAAATTAAACGTACCCCTTCGTCCGGATACACATGAAAACAATGGATTCCGGGAAGATTTTGCTTCTGGGTATTAAACGTTTGCAATTCGGAAGTGATTCAGAGTTATTCTACGCCTCACTCACGTCGTTTCGATGGATATTTTGCCCAGTACCTATTTTTAATAAAATTCCTAAGGCAAATTTAGTGAAATTTCTCTAAGGCAAACGACTAAAATGGATGAGAAATTTCGCTAAAGAGTTTGAACTTGATAATTTTGCCAGAATGCCTTAGCCAAACTTTTCGAAATTGTTCAAAGAAGTAAACGATTTAACATTTTAAGAAATCAAACGCAACGAGGCAGGCCTGTGCAGAGGTGATGAATTCATAATTCTAGAAGTCTGAGATTCCGATGCTTCAGACGACAAGTGTTGCGACTGGAAAAGAGAGGGAAAATGAATTCAAAATATTTGCTAAGATTAGCCTCTGCAGGAATTCGCCCAAGCTATAAGTTTTGAAGTTCTCTTCATTTTTCTCTCGCAAGTTGCTGGAGAGCTGAAAGTGAGAAGTTCGAATTTGTGAGAAGAGCTGAAAGTTGCTGGAGAGCTGAAAGTGAGAAGTTCGAATTTGTGAGAAGGACTGGAGTTGCTGAAGCACGAATGCTGAGGTCACAAACTTGCTGGAGAAGTGCGACCTACCCTGTCAGGATTTCAAGTTGCTGAGAAGTGAGTTTTTAAATTGCTGCAATTGTGAGGAGGTTCGAATTTACCAAAGTGAAGTTGCTGAGTGCCTAAGTGTGACTTGAGAAGAAAGTTTTAAGTTGCTGAAAGTTGCTAAGTTAGAAGGAAAAGTGCGAACTTCAAAGAGGAGGTTTCAAATTTGTTAAAGTTAAATTGCTGCAGGCAAACATTTCCAAGTATTGGGCATTGTGTTGCTGCAACCCAAAGGAAATTTCTGAGAACGTTGAAGTAAACAGGCAATAGTTGAGGTTTGCAGTTGAAAACATCAAGAAGTGTTGCAGCCTTTGTCATTTAAAAGAAAAATCTGCTGACACCCTCAATGATGGTTATTATTTTATTTTAAAAATCTTGTTTGCTGACTATCTTACCCTTTTTGCAGAATGGCCGAGTCAAGCAGAAGAGCTGCAGGCAAGAACGTCCACGCTGAGTCCAGACAGGCAGTAATCAAGAAATTAAGCAAGTCTTTCCTGCCAGAATCAAAATTCACATCAAAGTTGGGCAGGCTGGCAGACACAAACCTGGGCTCGTTTAACCTGGAGGCGTTCAAAAGAAGGATAATGGGGACTGGAGGCCATCGCCCATCAGTGACTTCACATAGCATTGTCAGAAGTGGGTTATATGCAGCTGCAAATTTTCCACCAGCCATCTGGTGCCCGGAGCTCATTATGGAATGCTCTCACCACTACGATTCAGAGAAGAGGACGATCGTTGCGCCAGATGGCAAGGTGCTGGCTAACCTGACACCACAAGCAATCGGAGAGGCATTCGGGATCCCCGCCCACGAGAAAATGATTTACAAAACGAAGGACAGGGCTGACAGAATGTATTCATCTACAACAGACCGGTGTGCTGATGTGATAAACACTAGGTGGATGATCAAGCCCAAACCAACTCGTACAAAGTTGCCCAAACAAATAATTTCCGAAGACTTGAAGCAAGAGTTTGGTGACCTGATTATAGTGTTGAGTAGAGTTGGAGGGTGTCCCCAAGCGTTTGTCTTCGAACCTTGGATGTTTTACTTTATCAACTTGGTGCTGGAGGGCAAGGATTTCATGGATTGGGCACTGTTAATCAGTGATGGTCTACATGAGCAGCTCCGCAATGTGAGGAGGACTAAAACATTTTATATGGGCTCTTACCTCGTCTATATGCTGGCTCGCATGACAAGATACAGGGGGATCTCTTACAAAGAACCAATTGGTTGCGGTTCTCAGCAATTCAAAATATTCGAGGCTTGTCCGCAGTTGCATTTGACAAGCACTACTAATTACAAAAGAGTCAACGATGCCTTTACTATGCACATCACGAGGACCTTGCAGCAAAGGACCCATCACAGAATATCGAGGGAGGCACAAGAAATGATTGAGAAATTTGGATGTTGGTTTATCCAATTCCCAAAATTCACTTACATAAGGCTGCAGGGATTCTCTTCCTACCCATAAAGGTTGCCCCGATATCCCACGAACAAGGTAGTGATGCTGGAAGTTTCTAGGCAACTAATTGCCTACGATAAGATCCAAAAGAAGAAGAAGAAGGGCAGACTTGGGTTCTCGATTGCTATGGGAAATTCAGACGAAGTATGCCCATCACTGCAGGCAGCAAGGGAGGCAGAGGCATAGCTCCAGTTCTTTCAGCTTTCTTTCCATTCCAGCAGACACTACTACGATCCTCATAGAAATATCAGGTGGGTATTGACAGAGGAGTTTAGGCACAAGGCACAAATAGAAGATTTTTGGGCAAGTGCAGTAGATGAGGTCGAAGTCAGAAAGAGGATGTTTTCCCGGATACCATTGGCAATGATCAGAGAGTGCGAGATTATTCCTGTACCAGATCAGATTGAGGAGGACATAAACGTTGTACAGGTTGATTACGACACAGTAAGAAACACGCCCTTGCCACTCCCAGATTGGTCAGAGCCAGAGATCACCGACTTGGATACACTTTGTATCCCAGTCCTGACATTTACACGGAGTTGGATAGAGAGACATGTCAGCCGACTAAAGGGAAGGTCAATTCCCCTTACCTACAATTTGATGGGAGACAGCAGGTTACCATCAACTGATCCGAGGAGACGGAGTAATCCAACTCCAGAGCCTAGGGGAAAAGAGCCAGCTCGACCGGAGCCTGTGATAGTTGAGGAATCCTTGCACATGCCGGTTCGAACACATTCTCCAAGCATACAGGAAGTGTCCCTATTTGCTGATCAGAGGGAGAGGTTACAGGCAGAACAGGCAGAACAGGCAGTACAAATAGAGAGCCAGCCACTTCGTAGGGAGTCCGTGGGCCAGAGCATCAACGTGCCCCGAGAGGATAATCAACAGGAGAACCGGCAGGAGACCGATGAAGGCACTGCCACAGATACTCAGTTTCAGCATGAGATTGAGGTAGCTCTCGAGGATGATGCTGCTTCCGATCGAGATGCCCAGAGCTCAGGAGACACTGAGCCCATAGATGATGATGAGCCTCGTCGGAACGAGGGCCATGAAGTAGAGGCCGAGGTAGAGCAGCCTTTCATCATAGCAGACACACGACAGGAGGTGCCAGACTGGCTGAGGGATAGGATGAGGCGTGATCCTGTGGATGAGACTGATCCTGCAGTCGAGATGGAGGAATTGCTGCAAAGGATCAATGCACCTCCCACGAAGAAGAAGGCTAGGAAGTTTTCCAGAATATCCACAGATGAGGATGGATCCCGAACCTTGCATATGGCAATTCCACGGGAGGAATGTGATAGAGACAAGGCCGTTCCTGAGAACTATATTGTGACAACCATGGAACTAGGCCGCCCTACTGGGGCACAGGTGGTAGAGGAGTGCGATAATTCCTATCGGGCACTCAAGGACAGATTGTCCCATGTTGAGGGCAAGTACAAGAGGTTGAAGGTAGAGCATCGGACACTGATTGGCTACGTGCAGCACTTGTCCCGTCCTTGTGGGCAAGAAAATCCTGCAATCGAGCTCCCAGCTGAGTTTTCCAGGGAGTCAATCAGTGGATTAGAAGATTTAAGGAGAATGGCACAGCAGGCAGACACGTGGGTTGCCAGTGTGCGTACAGAGACAAGAAAGTTTATGGAAGATCTTGCACATGCCTATGGGCAAGCTTCCGATATTATGGCTAGAGTGGAGGCAGTTAACCATGCTTGGGGTGAGGCTCGCATCTATCAGACGAGAGTTGTTCTCCGTCTAGGAGCTTTGATGAGCATACCTCAACACACTTTGGTTGAGGGAGGTGTTATCCAACAGGGAGATAGATACGACTTCGCCAGATGGTATTCTTCAGTAGTCACAGGCCGGGGATTCTATGATGCCTCACAAGCAAATTCTGTCAGGGTCAGAAAGGCCATGACGAACATCTTGGATGGAGTTCTCAACACATTGGAGGCAATCTTTGCCAGGAGGTTGACTTCTGAAGAGATAACTGTAGATGGACTAAAGGACAGATTGACGCCATTCTTCTCTGAGGTGAAAACCTTCACTCAGGATGATTTCGAGAACACTGCCACGTTCTCTAGTATCATACAGAACACCCAAGATGCCCTTGTTGCCTTGAAGAAATCATGTGCCCGGCATGGGCAAACAGTTGCAGTTTTAGAGTTTCAGTTGGATCACATTCCTCCTATCTCCGATCAGGAAGTTGAGGAAGTATTGGCCAGATTCACCAGATTTGCAGCCAGCGAGAAAGAGAAAGGAAACGCTCTTTTGGATGACGATCTGCTGCAGGAGGACGATGTGCATTGATTGCAGGTAGTGGGCCTGCAGAGGAGTGGAGAATATTCTGCACATTCATTGCCCCACTCCTCTCAGTGGCGATTTTTAGGGCATAAGCCCTAGTTAGGGCATGGGTGGCTCAATCCGAACCCTTTATTGTAATCAGATCTGAACCATCCACTGGACTGGGTTTATTATAAAAGGGGTATCCCCCCTCATTTGTAATTCATTAGATAGAATTAGAATCAAAGATAGATCAAAACTAGACTGAGATAGAGATTGATAAAGTAGAGTTAGGAGTTAGCTTAGTTGGAAAGGAAAGAAAGACTTTCCCTTTGAAAGTTTTTGCAAAAGATTGTTGTGTAAGACTCTCATGATATAAAGACTTCATTGATTGGTGACTTCATTTTGTGTTGTGGGTAGTTGACGAGGTCTTTTCGTCTTTCCAATTTGAATAGATTAAAGTAGAATAGATTTTGTTTCCATGCAAGTAGCGTTAATTGTGGAATGCAACATTGGTTTGAGCATATCTCCCTATATCCATACCACTAGCAGGCTTGCTGACGGTAAGTCTGTCCTGCGTGGTCAACTGGAATTTCAGCACTTAACTTTGATTGCAATTTGTGTGTCCACTTGCTTCGTGGTGAAGGGGTGTGCATGTTGAATCTCGATCTGAATATCTACCTATCCTTTGAAGATTGCATCAGCTTTGTCAGAGTTGTCCGAGGGGGAGACGATACAAAGTTTGGTTTGGAGATTGTTAAAGCTAGTTTTGCCTTCCATCCTTAGAAATAGATTGTAGGATTCCTATCCCTTTCCCTTTAATTCAGTATTTCCCGATCGACTCGGACATCAGAGCAATATCGTCAAAATCATTCATTGTTTCACTATGATTGAACAACTAAGTAAGTCCCCTTGAAATAACCAGCATATACACATCAACCAACTGAGTCTATTCGCGATAAAAGGAACCTTGGAGTCGAACGCATGAACTTTCACGCAATCTTAGCATGTGGAATACTTTGATCAAGAGAGAATAGAGTGACCGTTGGACAACTTTATTCTGTGTTGATGTCGTCATAAAAAAACACATCAACAGGACTCATCTTCCTTAAAGCATCTAATTGGTAAAACCATAACCCTAACTACACCTATCTTGTGATTCTAGGGTAAGATTTAGGGTTATCCAAAAAGGGGGACATTGCACTTTCCCAATGAGTTTTCCACCTTTGGAAGTGTGTTTTTGCTATAGGGAAGCCTCTCAAAACTTCAAACAACTTGTCAATTTGCTCTTTTGCTCTTCTATTTCACTTTCAAGTTGAACTTCACATCATTGATTTTGCCCAAACAGAACTTTGAAGCAGCTAAGCCACATGAAAAGTATACTCCTCTTTCTCTTGTCTTCATTTGCTTTGCATCAAGTTCCTCTAAGCAATTCCTTCATGCTTTGCTGGCTGAAATTCTTCCATCATTTCTCCTTGAGCATGGTTCATAAAACTACTACATCCATCCTAGCTTCATCTTTGTCTTCTACACTATTTTCATAGTTCAAACTTCAAAGCTTTGTTAAAATTATATTTTCCCTAGAAAAACATCAATTTGCAAAGACCAATGACAAGACAACTTTGACAATCTCATTTGAAAGAGCAACAACTAATTTGTACCTAGTGTGGCATTGAGGATTTACTAACAATTAACTTATGAAAAAAGGCTTAAAAACAAAGTTTTGTGGGGTTAACAACAATTTTCTTGTGGGGGACCATAGAAGAACTTTAGAATTTTTGAAAAAAAATCGGCCAATCTTGTCATGTCCCCTTTTTTGAACTAAGGAAATAATTTAATAATTTAATTTAAGTTGCCCAAAAAGTAATTTTAATATTATAAAAAGACAACTTATATTTTATTATTAAATTATAAGGTTTGATATTATAAAGTGTTTTTAAAAAATCTAAAAAAGTGTCACTAAGACAAGGGGGAAAATTGAAATATTAAAATTAAAAGAAAATTTCTAGAGACTTCTTCTAGAGAGCTAAAAATAGTAAATAGGTGATAATAAAAGGAGCTATGCTCGAGGAAAGTCATCCATTGTTTGTTGCCAAAAAAAAACCTTTCTTGAAAATTGAACATTTGTGTTCATCTTTTACCCAAAGGATGAAAACCTTTTTCGTTTCCAAATTGAATTTGGGGATGAAAACCTTGATATCTAATAGAGGCAATTCCATCCAACGATTGCATTTGTGCAAAAAGATTAGTTTCAAGAGCTTATTGAGGA
Organism: Sequoiadendron giganteum; assembly: GCA_007115665.2. Classification (NCBI taxonomy): domain Eukaryota; kingdom Viridiplantae; phylum Streptophyta; class Pinopsida; order Cupressales; family Cupressaceae; genus Sequoiadendron; species Sequoiadendron giganteum. The sequence goes on along the minus strand of CM021108.1, from coordinate 362,469,064 downwards.
TTTTTGGAGTTTGTGCCAAATTCCAAAGGATTTCCAAATTTTAATTGGTATTTTCAATTATTCTGGATTTCTAAATTTTATATCAGTTTATGGTGATTTGCAAATATTATATAATTGATATCTTATTTCTAAGAAATATTACTTTTTTGTGTCAAACATACCTTACTTGGTTGTACCATTTAAAGTGATTGAAAAGGGTTCTTGTGAACTACCACTCATGAAACATGGGTCAATGAGTTTGACTCAAAAAACTACACAGTTGAATCCTAATAGCAATATCATAATTTGACATGTTGTGGAAAATACCTCATACTTATCAATTGATGAGCTAAAGGGGCTCTATAATGAATGGTTCATAAGGCACAACACTTGTTGAAGGTTTTGAAATGGGGTTGCAAGCTAAGTGGGCTTAACCTTGGGGAAAAACTCCTTGGTTAAGCCGCTCGAGCTGGAGCAATACTGGGATGGGTGACCTCCTGGGAAGGCACGGTGCTTCACCTCTGTGTGCATCACGTAGATGCAATGAGTGCTAAGTGGATCATTCATTATCATGAGATATGGGTACTTGTGAACCACTACTCATGAAACATGGGTCAATGAGTTTGACTTGAAAAACTACACGGTTGAATCTTGATAGCAATATCATAATTTGACATGCTGTGGAAAATACCTCATACTTATCGATTGATGAGCTAAAGGGGCTCTATAATGAATAGTTCATAAGGCACAACACTTGCTGAAGGTTTTGCAAATGGGGTTGCAAGCTAAGTGGGCTTAAGCTTGGGGAAAAACTCCTTGGTTAAGCGTGCTTGAGCTGGAGCAATACTAGGATGGGTGACCTCCCGAGAAGGCACAGTGCTTCACCTCTGTGAGCATCACCTAGATGCAATGAGTGCTAAGTGGATCATTCATTATCATGAGAGATGGGTTCTTGTGAACCACTACTCATGAAACATGGGTCAATGAGTTTGACTCGAAAAACTACACAGTTGAATCCTGATGGTAATATCATGGATTGAAAAGGTGTCAATTTATCTTGAAAAGTTTGTTGAATAAATTATAAGAGGAGCTAATTTTAATAAGTTTATTTTAAGGGATTGTGGAGTCTTGTATAGTACGGAACTCCCTTGTTTGTTTGTGACTACTGAAAAGGTTATGTTTTATAAATTTTGGTCATCAGACATCATATAAGGGAGCTATATTTACCAAAGGGATCAATTCAAATTACTCCTTTGACCATTGGATGAAAATAAGTTTGAATTGTTATTAAATTGGTTGCCTTTGAAAATGGAATCACAGCCTTCTAGGAGGCAAATTCTGACATTGAAACTTTATGGTCTCCCTTGCTTCCATCTCATCCTCAAAGAGGCTGTTAAAAAATAATAATATTCTGATTTCTGCCTGTTTGAGGGTCCTGCCAGCTGCAGCAAGGAGATTGCACCATTATTTCTAAGGTAAATATTGTGAACAAACCATTATGTAACACTTTTGCACAAGGAAACAAGTTTTGACAGCAATCTGAATCATCATTTACGCCTTTCCAATCACAGCCTAAGGGTTGTAGCTATATTGTGGATAAATATCAATATATAATTGGATATATTCATTATTGTTGGAATGTGGTATTAATCTTATTGTTTCGTCTTGCATATCAGTCCATCATCATTGTGGATCAACACCCATGAAAAAGTGTTATTTGGACATGATTCATTGCAGCTCAAACAAGGTCCTTTTCCCTCTATGCTTGCAAGAATATTAGTCAAACCTTGATTCTTTGTGACAAGGGTTTTAGTATTTCCAATTACTAGGTGGGACAATTTCAAGAAAAAATATGTTATGAAGTCATGGTGGTTAAAAATTTTCATCACATCAAAGAAGTCAATAGGTTCAGCATTAGTGAGAGCATATAGTGATTGAGACATTAACTCATTGGCAGCAAGGTGCACAACTCTACACTACATGCAATGCAATCTGTAATGTCCCCTTTTTTGGGTTCTCTTGCTTTGTAGTTGGAGATGGTTTTATGGGTTTGTGTATGCTTGATCAAAAGGGTAATTTGAGGTTATCAGTGAGCTCAAATGGTTTAGAGCGGTGTTACAAGACTCGGACTCGCCTCGAACTCGGCAAGCCGATTTTTTATTCGGACTCAAACTCAAAGCCCAAACTTGACAAATAGAAAAACCCAAGAAATTCAGAGATTTTTAAGGATTTAAAACTTGTTTCATGCACCCTTTAATAAATAAACCTTAAAGACACAATAACATCATCAAATAGAAATTACTATGATCCCATACACAAACATACATCGATCACATAAGTATAAATGCAAATTTTAGCTTAAGGAAATAACACATTTAGATATATAAATATTGTCAAATGTATACAAAACTCATGGAATATGAAATCCATGGCATCAAAACAAATATCAAAACTAAAAATATAAGTCTATGGCTCAGAAGAGCTTGCATTACTCATCCCAACATCACGACAAGTCATGCACTAGTGTCTAAGATAGGTCCTAGATGATGATGTAGCCATGATATTTGCTTATGTCTCAATGATTGGTGTGTATATTCAAGTTGGAAATTTATTATTAAAATTTTATTGAAGCCTTCAAGATTGCATGTTTTGTTGTCTAATGTATGAAACAAGGTAATCCTTGATTATGGCTTTGACTGTGAAAGATGCAGAGATTTGCAACAGGGGATATGTATTTTGTAGGCTTTATGATCATGATTCATCATTGGCCTATTACATGACCTATAGTTTGATGAGGGTTTGGGGGAAACACCCCAACAGGGTCGAGGGGCAGTGCCCCTTGCGGGGGTCTTGCAGGGGTTTGGGGGCAACACCCCCAACGAGGTCAAAGGGTTGCGCCCCTTGCAAGGGTCTAGGGGCAACGCCCCCAATGGTGTCGAGGGGCAGCGCCCCTTGCGGGGGTTTGGGGGCAACACCCCCAACGGGGTCAAGGGGTTGCGCCCCTTGCAAGGGTCTAGGGGCAACGCCCCCAATGGGGTCGAGAGGCAGCGCCCCTTGTAGGATCCCGGGGCAGCGCCTCGAGCACGCTCCCTGTCACAATACAAGGCGAGGTCAAGGGGCGGAGTCCCCACCACCAAGCCCAAATGAAGACCTTCAAAACCACACAAACCTTCATGGTGCACACTATTTTCATATTTTTTGTAAATCCTGGATAGCCATGTCATAAACCAAACAAGCATTGAAAGATTGTAAATTTTTTTAAAAAGATTAATTAAAATGGCCAAGTCTGGGGGTCAAGACTCACCTAGACTCGGCGAGTTCGGTGAGTACTCGGCCCCCAAGTCTGCCAGACTCGCCCAGGCTCACTCGCCTTCGGACTCGCGAGTACTCGCTAAGTTTGGGCGAGTCTTGTAACACTAGTTTAGAGGAGTTATTTGATGCTTTCAGATGTTATTTTTGGCTTCTAGTGTGCTCTCCAAGAATCTTGGAGAGAGAGTCTATTTATAGAAAGTCCCCTGGTCGGCTCCATTTATCACTATTCTTAATCGGGATCACTCCAATGCAATTAGTTTTCAATTTTGATGCATTCCAACAGTTTCTATAAAATGAGTATATTAATGGCTTTATTTTAATTAACTTGCTAAGGTTGTCAAATATTATTTAAAATATTTAAAAGGCCCCTTATTGTTATAGCTCATCAGAACCGAGATGAAATGTTTTAAATAATGGATGTATTAAATGGGGACCTTGTGTGTCAAATTATCATTATTTTAATAAAAAGGTCTTTTATGGAGCTAAAGGGGAGTTTAAATTAAAAAGTGAATTTTAAATAGAAACTTTTGTAGAGTTGGCAGGAAAAGTATAAAAGGGGGTTATGAGAGCTCATTTGAGGATGTGAAGTTTATTCTATTTCTCTAATTGAAACCCTTGTGGTTCTCGAAATCAAACCTCGTTCATCTCAGACTTTGAAGGACGGAAACCCTCTAGGAGAGATCAATTTTGGTAGTGAAACGATTCCACCCTAGTTAGTTTGTGGACAGATCACTTAGGTCTTCCATTGTGGGCGATATTGCACAAGTTTGGGGGTCTCCTTCAGAGCAAACTTGTGGATCAACAATAATACTATCTACATATTGTGGAGTTTGAAGAGTATATAGATTCATTGTTTGTGGAGTTGTGCATATAACCATTTACATTTCAAGGAGGCGTCTACTCTGTTGTATGTCTGCTGCAAACTCTATACCCATTTTGGCGTGAATATCTAAAGGGTCTGAGTCACATTTGAAACTGCACATTTGTGGTAATAGCTAGGCGCCATAATAGAAGGTGTTGGGAGTGTTGTTGAAGGAGGAGCAGCCATTCATTTCATAGGTGTGAGCCCTTTCCTGGCTATGGTGTTATCTGGAGGTCGTGAGCTTTATCTAAGAGATGTTTTTACCAGTCACACATTCCTATTACCTATTGTGAAGCTTCAAATCTGGTCGCTATTGCTTGTTGTCTGTACGGGGGTCACACATTAAGATTTTGTTGCCCTACTAGAGGTTGTGAGAGGCTACAAGAAGGAGCCGCGAGCTTGCAAACTCCTGCTGGGTGAGTCGTGAGGTCTTGTAAGCCTTACGCTGGCATTAAGCTCATTGTGGAGGGCGTATTTCTCAGGTGGCGACTGTTGTCTCAATTTCAAACATTTATTTCTGCATACAAACAAACCTTACCAATCATGACGTTGCCAGGAGTCACTTTGCTTTGGTATTTATGCTCTGTACATTGTAACTTGCCTATTTGAATATACTGCTGACAGTTTAGATTGTCTGAAAGGTTGTTCTCGGTCTACTAAATACCATTGATATGTCATACTCTATTTATCAGTTGTGTAAAGAGTAATATTGCTCTTATGAATAGAGATAGCATAGTGTTGAATATAGAGGCTATCCAATGTTGAGCATGAATTTATAAATCTGTTATTGCATGAAATCTGGAATTATGTATGTATTCATTTAATCTTTCTATAATTCCCATTCATAAACGTCTACAACATCCATTCAGCTACAAGAAAACCATTTGACAAAATGATAATGTGTCAAATGGAAAAATCGTAAAAATATCGTTGAAACCAGAAGGGGTTTTTACACAATATTTTTAACAATTAACCACATCTTGGCAGCATTGCCATCTAGACTTACAAATTTGAGCAAGCCACTCAAAAATTCTACCAACTTGTCATTTCCACTTTTGCTCTTATGGCTCACTTTTGAGTTGAACTTGCCACCATTGGTTTTTCCCAAGCTGAACTTTGAAGCAACTAAGCCACTTGAAAAATGCAATTCTCTGTCTCTTGTCTTCATTTGCCTTGTATCAGGTTCCACTAAATAATTCCTTCATGCTTTGTCAATTGAAACTTCTTCCATCATTTCTCCTTAGGCATGGTTGGTAAAACTATCACATCCATCTTGGCTTCATCTTTGTCTTCTCCATCATTTTCATGATTTAGAACTTTGTTAATATTATAATTTCCCTAAAAAATATCGATTCACAAAGACCAAGGACCAGACAACTTTGACAATCTCAACTAGAAAAATAACAACTAACTTGTACCTCATGTGACACTAAGGATTTATTGACAATTAGCTTACAAAAGGAGGCTTAAAAGCAGAGTTTTATAGGGATACCAATGAACTTGTTCACGGCTTTATGACCTACGAATATACTCCAAGAGACATTCCTTTTTGCCATGATAATGGGAAACCCACATGGTAATGTACAAGAATGGATGACTCCTCCTAAAAACTCTTGAAATTGATTCTTTATTGATTGCTCTCCAAGATTGATTGCTTGTGTTAATGTTATAGCAACGAGAGATATTTTTCTCTCTAAATTAAAATAATAAATAATTATCAAGGGAGGTCGGCCTTGTTACAAATGATATTTTTTATTTTTTATTTAAATAAAAGGAGGCCGACCTAGATGATGAGTCGCCTAGTTTGGTATATATACAAGGTGGTGTTCATTCATTAAATCGTCAAATCATTCTCATTTCTCATTTGCATTTCTCAAGAAGGAGTTCGCACTTAGTAGCAGATCGCCATCTTTTAGAAGCAGATCAGATTTCAAGGAGATTTATATTCAATTGTATCAAGAAGAGATTCTCATCATTTATTGTATCAAGTTCGCCCTTGAGAAGGGTCTGATTTGTAAAGCAGATTTCTGCTCTTATTCGGTATATATATGTGATATATTTTGCTGGGTTTTTCTCCCTCGAGAAGGAGGGTTTTCCCGGGGTAATTTGCTGTGTTCTTTGTTAATTGTGTTATATTTTTGCTTATCTACACTTCTGGTCTAAAACTAACATGGTATCAGAGCGGGTTTAAGCAAGATCGGATCAGATTTCTTTAAGCAGCCAAGTCATCTACTTATCTAAGATGGTGAACGGAGTCAAGGTCGAAGATAGGCTTGATGGTGCATCTAATTTCACCTCTTGGAAATTCAGAGTTCTTATTGCCTTAGAAGAAAATGATCTTCTAGATTTCGTGGAAAATGATGTGCCCGAGCCATCCGATGATGCTGAGGAGATTCAATGGAAGAAGAATGGCATGAAGGCTAGGAAGATCTTCATAGACTCCGTGAAGGATCATCTTGTGCCGATTATCTCCAAGATGAAGACAGCCAAAGATATGTTCGAAGCTCTACAAGGATTGTATGAGATCAACAATACCAGCAGAGCCCTAGCCTTGAGACAACAGCTCCATCATATAAAAATGGCTAAAGGAGATTCAGTCATCTCCTTCTTCATGAAGATTTCTAAGTTGAGAGATCAACTATGCGCCATTGGAGATATAGTTCAACATAGAGACATAGTTATGTTGGCACTAAATGGTTTTCCTCAATCTTGGGAGCCCTTTATCCAAAGCATTAGTGGGAGATCTAAATTGCCCAAGTTTGATTGTCTTCGAGCTGATTACATTCAAGAGGAATCCAAATTAGCAGCAAGAGGAAATGGGCGAAACTCTCATAATGAAGAAAATCATGTCCTTGCTGCTCAAGCTTCCAGAAGGAAAGGAAGAGAATGGAGAAAAGGCAATTTCAAGAGGAATCGAGACAAAAAATCAGATTATGTTCTTGAACCAAAGAAGAAGAAGGATCTCTCTCACATTCAATGTTTCAAGTGTGACAAGTATGGTCACTATGCTCGAGATTGCATATCAAAACCAAAGCAACATGCTTTTACTGCAGATGTTGATGATGTGTCACCTCAAAAGGAATCTAGAGACGACTTAGGGGGATTTCTATTCATCGCTGCTCTTTAAAGCAATGTTCCAACTGACAATGGCACTTGGTTGATTGATAGTGGTGCTTCACAACACATTACAGGATATCGAGAGCATCTTTCGGACTTGGTAGAAAGAGAAACCAACTTGCAAGTGATAATCGGAGATGATGCTTGTTATTCCGTAAAAGAAGTTGGGACCACCTCTCTTCATCTAGATTCCGGCATCCCTCTTCATTTGAGTGATGTTTTGTTTGTACCAGGAATCAAAAGAAATCTTGTCTCCATTTCAGCATTAGAGGACAAAGCGTACTAGGTTGCTTTTTCTGAAGGGAGAGTTCTGGCTTGGCCTAAGAACTCTAGTATCAAATCAGCTCGTGTAATTGGTGTTCGTCAAGAGAGCCTATACAGACTTTCTATTCGTCTAGTTCAAGTATTATTACACGACTCTACCAGTTCGAGTGAGCTATGGCACAGGAGACTTGCTCACTTACACTTCAGAGCTCTTCCATCTATGGAGAAGATGGTTATTGGTCTACCAAAGCTCAGTCTGGAGCACGATGGCATTTGCAGAGGATGTGCACTTGGTAAGAATATCAAGAGTCCCTTTCATAGTAGTGATAGTAGATCAAAAGGAATTTTAGATCTTGTTCATTCTGATTTATATGGTCCAATGTCTATGGCATCTTTGAGTGGATTTTGGTATTATGTGATTTTCATTGATGACTATTCTCGAAAGACTTGGATTTATGTTTTGAAATCTAAGGAGTCTGAAGAAGTACTTGATAAATTCAAAGAATTCAAGGCTCAAGTTGAAAACATGTCCGGGAAAAAGATTAAGGTTCTGAGATCTGATAATGGAGGAGAATACACTTCTGGAGTCTTTCGTAATTTTTGCATTGAGGCAGGCATCAAGAGGGAGTTTTGTGTTTCGTACAATCCTCAGCAAAATGGAGTTGCCGAAAGAAAGAACAGATCCATAGTTGAGGAAGCCAAGGCTATGATTCGTGATCAAGATTTACAGACTTTCCTTTGGGCAAAAGCTTCCAGAACTGTCGTGTATGTTCAAAACCGAAGCCCTCATCGAATATTGGGAAACATTACTCTTGAAGAGGCCTTCACAGGTGTGAAACTTGAGCTTAGTCATTTAAGAATTTTTGGTTGTCCTGTTTATATTCATGTGCCTAAGGATAAAAGATCAAAGCTAGAACCTTCAGGCAAGAAGGGTATATTTGTGGGATACAGTGAGTCTTCAAAGGCCTACAAGGTCTATATTCCAAGGCAAAAACAGATTGAGATCAGTAGGGATGTCTCCTTCAAAGAGGAAGTGGCATTCAAAAGATCTAAAGGGTCTTACATGGAGATAGACAGTGAAGAGCAGGAGGCTTCTCAGGATATAGACATATCTCCTGGTCATACTCCTGACATTCAGAGGGAGTCCAATGAACCGACCGAGACTATTGATCCAGTTGATCCTATGGAACCAACTGATGGGCCTAGAGACATTACAGTAGGTCGGGAGAAGCCTCTATGGGCTCGAAAAACTATGCAAGAGGCAAAACAATATATAGCTCCTCGAGGCACCTTTCGAGAAAGCAAGAGACCGCAGAAGTTTCCAGGTTATGTGGCATTGATGAGTCACATCATTGATTCTAAGCCTTCCAGTTTTGAGGAAGCATCCAACCAGCAGGTATGGAGAGATGCTATGACAGAAGAATATTAGTCTATCATCAAGAATGATGTTTGGGATGTTGTTTCGAGACTTGAAGGAAAATCAGTTGTGTCTTCCAAGTGGCTCTTCAAAATCAAGCATGCAGTTGATGGTAGCATAGAGAAACACAAGGCAAGATTTGTGGCAAGAGGCTTCTCTCAAAAGGAGGGAATAGATTATGAGGAAACATTTGCTCTTGTTGCTCGATACACTTCTATCAGGACAATTATTGCAATTGCATCCACTAAAGGCTGGAAGTTACATCAAATGGACGTAAAGACTAAATTTCTTAATGGTGTGATTGAAGAAGTGTACATTGAGCAGCCAGATGGTTTTGTGATTCATGGGAAGGAGTCTCATGTATGCAGATTGAAGAAGGCATTGTACAGCCTTAAGCAATCACCTCATGCATGGTATAAAAGGATTGATCGATATTTGATGAGCTTGGGATTCTCCAAGAATGATGCAGATTCCAATCTTTACTTCAAGGTAATTGATGGTGAGGCTTTGATATTGGTTCTTTATGTTGATGATTTATTTCTCACTAGAGCAGAGTATCTCATTGTCAAATGCAAGAAAGAGTTAGCCTCCGAGTTTGAGATGAAGGATCTTGGTCTTATGCATTACTTCCTGGGATTGGAAGTGTGGCAGAGACCTAATGAGATTTTCTAAGTCAAGGGAAATACACTATAGACATCTTGAAGAGATTTGGGATGATGGATTGCAAGTCCATGTCTAAACCTATGGAGACAAATTTGAAGAAGTTGAGTGACTCTGTAGGTGGTTCAGATTTGGTAGATCCCACCATGTATAGACAATTGATTGGATCATTGATGTATCTAGTCAATACTAGACCAAACATTTGTTATGCAATGAGTGCTCTCAGCCAATTCATGTGTGAGCCAAGACAAATTCATCTAGTTTCAACAAAACATATTCTGAGATACTTGTGTGGCACTGTGGGATATGGCTTGAGATATACTTCCTGTGAAGATCTGAAGTTACAAGGCTATACTAATTCTGATTGGGTCGGGAGTGTAATTCATAAGAAGAGCACCTCTGGATGTTGCTTCAGTTTGGGGTCTGTCATGATTTATTGGTGTAGCAAGAAGCAAACTTTTGTGGCACAAAGCATTGTAGAGGCTGAATATATTGCAGCATGTGTGGTAACTTGAGAAGCAGTGTGGCTTTGAAAGCTCCTTGCAGGATTCTTTGGTCAAACATTGGAGCCGACTGCGATTCATTGTGATAATCAAAGTTGTGTGAAGCTCTCAGTAAATCTAGTGTTTCATAATAGGACAAAACATGTGGAGATCAAGTATCATTACATCAGAGACATGGTGCTGAGGAAAGCAATTCAACTCAAGTACATTTGCACTGATGATCAAATGGCTAATATTCTCACCAAGCCTCTCTCAAGAGTGAAGTTTGCACATTTTCGGGAAAAGCTTGGAGTAGTGGAGAATGTCGCCCTTGCTGAGAGGGAGACTCAACATCAATGAGCTTTGATATAATGCATATTTCTCTGAGACGGAGAAATATGAGGTGAAAGCCCTCGTACATCTCTAAGACGGAGATGTGATTCTTTCCACACATGGGAGTAGCCATGGTGGACGTCATGTTGAGAGACTCCATGACGATATCATGTTGAGAGACTCTGTGATGAAACCTTTATACTTGAGTTTTTCCACACATGGGAGTAGCCATGGTGGACGTCATGTTGAGAGACTCCATGACGACATCACGTTGAGAGACTCTATGATGAACTCTTGTACATCTCTGAGACTGAGATGTGGTTTTCCACAAATGGGTGTAGCCATTGTGGGCGTCATGTCGAGAGACTCCATGATGAAGATATCTAGAAAATACCTCTCTAACTAAGAGGGAGTGTTAATGTTATAGCGACGAGAGATATTTTTCTCTCTAAATTAAAATAATAAATAATTATCAAGGCAGGTCATCCTTGTTATAAATGATATTTTTTATTTTTTATTTAAATGAAAAGAGGCCAACCTAGATGAAGAGTCGCCTAGTTTGGTATATATAAAAAGGTGGTGTTCATTCATTAAATCATCAATTCATTCTCATTTCTCATTCGCATTTCTCAAGGAGGAGTTCGCACTTAGCAGCAGATTGCCATCTTTTACAAGCAGATCGGATTTCAAGGAGATTTATATTCAGTTGTATCAAGAAGAGATTCTCATCATTTATTGTATCAAGTTTGCCCTTGAGAAGGCTCTGATTTGTAAAGCAGATTTCTGCTCTTATTCGGTATATATATAAGTGATATATTTTGCTGGGTTTTTCTCCCTCGAGAAGGAGGGTTTTCCCAGGGTAATTTGCTGTGTTCTTTGTTCATTGTGTTATATTTCTGCTTATCTACATTTCTGGTCTAAAACTAACAGCTTGTACAAACCAATAGAGGAGATTCTAGCAGCCAATGAATACCATCCTCTAGTTCTCTTTTAGGAGGCAAACCCTTGGGATTCTAAGATCCAACTTCATGAAATATTTGGTATGTTGAAGTTCGTCAAATAAAGTCATCAACCCATGCGAGTGGATACCTCTTCTTGATAGTGATCTTGTTCAAGGCTATATGATCTATGAACATCCTTCAAGAGATGTCTTTTAATGCCATGATAATGGGTGACTCACATGGTAAAGTACAAAAGCAGATAACTTTGTTTTCTAAAAAAAACTGAAGTTGTTGCTTTGTTGATTGCTCTCCAAGATTGATTGCTTGTACAAACCATTATTTGGTAGAGGAGATTCTAGCAGCAAATGAATACCACCCTCTACTTCTCTTTTAGGAGGCAAACCCTTTGGAGTTTAGAACACTTCTAAAAAGGAATGCAACAACTCATCCAAATATTTCATCCCTTTTTTAGCATAATCAATTGTATAAATGACTAACCCATCATCTTGCTAATTTTTCAAAAAGCAGTAAACAAAATCTTTTATATGCCTGAATGGATCTTATGGCTTCATTGATACTTACCATGGCACTCTTGGGTTTGTTTTGATGTGCTTTAATAATATTGCTTACTCAATCTTTGTAATGACTCGACACAAAAATAAATAAATAAAAATCAATATAGAAAATGCAAACACAAATTCGTGCACTTTCAAATCACCAGGTTCCTAGTGTTGGCCAAGTGTGAGCATATGGTGTTTGGACAGCACACACTCTATCTAGATGAATGCACTGCTGAAATCAGTGTTACAAGACTTGGACTCACCTTGGACTCAATAAGCTGATTTTTGACTCAGACTCAGACTCAGCACCTAGACTCAGCAAATTGAAAAAACTATTAAATATAGAGATTTTTAAGGATTCAAAACTTGTTTCATGCACCCTTTAATAAATAAACTTTAGAGACACAATAAACTAATCAAATAGAGGCTACTTTGACCATATACACAAGTATACATCAATCACATGAGTATAAAAATGAATTTTAATTTTTTGGTAAAGGAAACAACATTGGTAGATATATAAATTTAAAATTAGAAATATTGTCAAATGTATACAACTGTATACAAATCTCATGGATTATGAAATCCATGGCATCAAAACTAAAAATATAAGTCTATGGCTCAGAGGAGCCTACATTACTCATCCCAACATCATGGCAAGTCATGTGTCGGCGTCTAAGATAAGTCTTGGATGATGATGTAGCCATGATATCTAGAATGAGGCACCACAATATCAATCTTATTTTAAGTAAAATCTAGCAAATAATAATAAAAAATATGTTACTTTCAGCTGCATACAATCTTGAATCAGCATATAAGTGACAATATTTATTAATTTCATCTCACAACTATCAGCAAAATCCACATACAATGGCCCGTACCACCTACATAGATCGTAAAACCCTCAACACTTAGTGTCAATAAGGCTGTATGGTTCGGCCAAGGGTGGTGTAGGGTAGAAAATAATCCCAAAGCTGATTATGAATGCTGGTGTAAGTAGTATTGGTGACCAATTCTCATATGGCAACAGGAAAAAGGTGAAAGCAAGTCTGCAACCTTCCTCCAACAACTCAAAATGTCTGAAAACTTCCTTTAATAGCAATGAATTGTTGATAGCAGCAGATCTAGCAGCTAAAACCCTAAAAATCAGCAATCATTTGATGGTACAGTGGCTGAAATATCTCCCAAATAGCAGCAAATAATCTGAAACCCTAGGCACCTTGATGATGGTAATTGGTATCAATGAACAAATGGCTAGAAACATCCAAAATAGCAGATCCAATAGGGGCACAACCCTTGAATGATAAAAACCAACAATATTTGATGTAAAAATCAACTATCCAATATGAACACCAAAAGATTTTCTTGAAAATGCCCAACAATCTTCACCAATTCAATACAATTGTGATTCCCAGATAGAATCACCCCCAATGGATAAGAGGATTTTCATCCTCGAATCCAAATATGGAAACCAAGAGGGTTTTCATCCTCTGGATCTCTCACACCAAAGGGTTTTGTCTTTGAATACTTTCAACTCCAATTTGGAGGGAAAAGTGAAATGACAAATTCAAATGATTTGCTTTATGCAATGCTTTTTCTTTTATAGTTGCTTTTTGGGCCTGTAATGTCATAAAATTGCACCCCTTGCAATTTCACATACATTCTTGAATCCACTTTAGTGTCCACTCCCTTAGCATTTGTGTAGGCTCATTTTAACCCCTACACCAGCCTTTTTCCCCTCTTAAGATGCTCAGGACCCTTTTTCAATAGCTTCCTTCACGCGTCAACTTTGCATCAAACCTTGTGTTTTTCCCGTTCTTGTCGTTTTGTAGCGTGATGTGTCTAGACACTAGCACGCCACGCAAACATCTACGCGCTAGCATCCTACGACATTTCAACATTCAAACGACCATTTCTGAGTGCCTTGCCTCTTGTCAACTACATTTATCGATGGTAACGGCCCGAGATGCCTTGTAACAGCTCGGAAAGCTTCTTTTCCCTCCTCTTCTCTCTTTAAATGCTATCTTTTCAATTCATTTGATCTTTTGGATTCTCTCTAGCTTCTTGGCTTCTCTCTTGAACATTCTCTCTTGTCTTTTTGTTTTGCTCTCTTGTTTACACAACTCTCTACAGCTTGCTACAATAGCACTCTTGTGTTCTTGCGACACTCTTTGCAACTCTCTTAGCTCTCATAGCTGTCTCTTTCTCTCTTTGGCTTGCTTAAGCCTTGCAGGTGATATCTTGCTTACCTTGTATCTTTGAGCATCTTGGGATTTCTCACATCCCCTATCTATTGCATCTCAATTTTGTGATACAGGTTCTCCTCCTTAAGCGAAGTTTGCTTTTATCACTCTTGCATTCATTTCATTTCTGCTTATAATTTCTCTTTATCAATTTGGCTGTCTGTGGAGGTGGGAACACCAAAATGGGATTTGACTGCAGCAAACCCCTAAACAACCCCAACATTTTTTCCTCGATCTTATGTGTGCAAGTATCAAAGATATTCATTTGTTGGAGGCTCCATTGCTTGGGTTGTTGTGAGCACTTCCTTTATCCTCTTTAGTTTTATCATTTACTTTACTTTATTTCAGTTTTGTTATTCTCTGTTACTTTCTCGTATTCTGGAAGTTCTTAATAATCAAACCGTTAGTAGTCACTTTCGGTTTTCTGCGATATTCTTAGTTTTCAGTCTATACGAGATGCTAGCATGCCTCTAGGACTCCAGCGCGCCACATTGACATCCATATGCCGCGCTGTCGTCCTTGGCCGAAAACTTGCTAGTCTGTCCGGAAGACGTTTGTGACCTACTCATTCTGATTCTGAAACTCTCGGTTTGTTCCTTGAGGTAGTTTAGGGCAGTTCGTTCCCTAGGACTCTCTTGAAAATAAAGAGACTCGTGAGCAGCGAATCCCCCTTCTCTACAAGGCCCTCTATTTGAATTTACTTTTTTCCCCCAAGCATTTCAAAATACTTTTTAAATTACAAAAAGCATTTTTGAATTACATATACTACTTAAATATTACAAAATCCTACGTATCAAAAAAAATATTACAAAATCCTATAATAATATTTATGTTACCCTTTTGAAAATAAAGAGATTAGACCCACTTCATATATTATTATTATTTCCCTCATTTCATCCCTTAGCCTAGAGGAAATAAAGAATAGGATATAGGTCATCAATTAATCCATTTAGTTTTGAAAAGGGGACATGACATGGATTGAAGAGAAAAGCATGTAAAAAAAATATTGTTTTTTGTTTCTATACTTTTTTGGCGAATGGTGGTGGATGGCAATGGCAAAGGGTTATTAGGGCAATTTCAAGCTTCATCACATGAAATGAAAATTTTTTAAAAAAAGAAAAAAATAAGAGTCAAAATTTTGAGTCAATCACTCAAAAAATTCTTCAAATTGGCATTGAGTAATTATTAAGTGATCAAAATCTCCACTTGACGCAAAAAATAAGAGTCAAAATTTTGAGTCAATCACTCAAAAAATTCTTCAAATTGGCATTGAGTAATTATTAAGTGATCAAAATCTCCACTTGGCGTCAAGTGGAGAAACTTCCACCTGACACCAACTTTGACAATTTTCATTTTCTAGCATCTAAATGTCAATTTTTCCACTTGGCATCAAGCTATGAAAACTTCCACCTAGAATTAAGTGACCAAAAGTTCCATGTGGCATCAAGTGGAGAAACCTCCACTTGGCACCAACTTTGACAATTTCCATTTTTTGGCATGTAAAGGTCAATTTCTTCATTTGGCATCAAGTTACGAAAACCTTCACCTGGCATTAAGTGACCTAAAGTTGCAGTTGGCATCAAGTGGAGAAACTTCCCCCTAGTGCCAACTTTGATAGATTACTTTTTGGCATCTAAAGATCAATTTTCCACTTTGCATTAAGTTATGGAAGTTCCCTTTTTTAGCATTTGTGTCATAAAATCTCCACTTGGCATATTAAAACTTCTAGCAAAAAGCAAGTGGCACCTAAACTCAATCAAACACCAAAATAACTTGTTTTTCTTGCCAAAACAAAGTAGCAAACAAATCAAAAGTGACACCCAAATTAGTATATGGGCCCAAAGGAAAGGTGAACATTAAATAAAGAGAAATAAAGGATAAAAAATGATATTTGAGCTCTCCATTCAAAGTGACACCCAAGATGAACCTTATTGATATTTTGTACTTTTTTAGAGAAGATGAGGATCAATTAAAGAAAATTAAAGACAAAATCAAAAGATCGGAACCTTTGATTTAGATGGAAACTCAAAATAAGAAACAAAAATGGAAAGAAAGTAATATTTTATATATTTTCAAGAATGGAGATAGAAATGCTTTCAAAGAAATCATTTTTATTATTTTTGAAACTTCAAGAAGCTGCAATTGGAAGGTTATAAATATGTTTCATTTACACATACAATGTAATGGGAGTGGATGCCAAACATGCTACAAAAATTATCATTCGAAGGTGGAAGTCAAGTTAATGTGCTACAAGATAGTGAATGTTACGCTTATGCTATAAAAACCATCCAACTATAAATGTTATTCAGTAATTGTTAAAACTTAATACCATCTTTGTAATTCTGTAAGTTGGATTGATTAAACAATCTTGTCAAACTTTGTGTTGATAATAACTTTGTGTATTCCTTTGACAAATTACTTCATGGAATTATGTAATGTTCTTTTGCTTTATCATTTCCTATGTCAAGGCTAACATATTGGTCTCTCATTTAGCCAATAAGTGTCAAGTAATTAAATCCTTGTTTGCAGGTGAACACTAGTCTTTGTTTTAACCAGATGAAACTTGTGTTTGTTCATGCTTGATTTGTTAGTTCACCTTGATTTGACAATCTCATTGCAAACTTAGCTATTGATAGTCCAGTGTTACATTCGGGAAAAGACATAGTCAAAGTAATATTTTCTATCAAATGTAAGAATTCACATTGATGATTTGTACAATATATTGTGAATTTTGTTATTTTTAATTATGTCTGGAGAGCTTCCCCTTTTAATTTGAAAAACGGTTTTACCATCTTCCCTAATATATTTGGTGTTGTCATAAAAGTGACAAATCAAAACACCAACATAACCCTCTTCAAAAATTTGGTTTTCCAAACTTCATAGTGTTTGAGATGTCCCTCTTGAGCTCAAAAAAGCACTTTGTCCCTACAATATTGTGTTAGCTCGGGATGAGAGTCATATGTCCTTGACAACTCGCCACTTACACAGTGAGGAAAGTATCCAGACATTGTTCGTTCTACTAGTGCAGCAAGTGTAACTCGCGCTTAAGTTGTTTTTTTTTTTTCAATATTTGTTTATAATCCCATGCACGACAGTGTACTAATTAATTATATATTGTGGAGTCCATATCTTGCTATATTTTATAATGTGTAATGGGTTGCTGGTGTTTTTGAGTGAGGTTAGGCGCTGCTTATACAACATCAAAAGAGCGTTTAGAAAAGCATTACCGCCTGCCAGAGTGTAAACGAGAGAAAGATTTCTAACATCTCCGACATCCTGCACCAATCAATGAATTGGATTATCCCTTGTTATACGTGATGACAATGTAAAGAGGAAATGGATGGAGAAGAAGCGTACCTCAAAACTAGCACCACATATTAACTTGACCCATTGCCCCCGTTTCAATGAATCCTGGGGACACATTGATAATCCCCGGCAACTCTTCACCAGATTCTTGATTGACCTCCACGTCCCATCTTAAGTTTCAATAAGCACACCAACACCAAATGCCAATCCCGCACTTAGCCCTACAAGTTGTTTACTAGTACTGGTAACAAGCGTAAATGCATTGATATCAATTAGAATACCAGAAAGAGGCTGAGGCTGAGGTTGAGGCTGAATCCGAGCCCGCGCGCCACTACGTCTTGTTTCTGTTTTCCACCCGCTCAATGCAAAACAAGTGCGAGCGGCGACACTGACTTCCATTATCTTTCGCTCGCACAGCAGAATTCAATGATGTTTTCTGATAATTTGAAATGCGGACTTTGGACTGAGTAGAGCCATGAGCCACGTGCGATCTCAAACCATCCCTTGAGTGATAAAATAAATTAAATACGAAACTAACCTTGATATTATTAATAATTTGTTCCAAGAGTTTGTAACTAGTTTTTGCCTGCAAGGGCATGGTTGTGGGCGTAGCTTTGAGCACTTGTGGTGCTGTTTTTGTTGAGAGGTGGGGATGGTGTTCTTTCTTTTGTGAATTCATTAGTTGGGGTCAGATTAATTTTATTGGTGAGTGAAGCTAATTGAGGGGAGTCTCTTGTTCCTTCTATAATTTCATTATCAAAGATGCTTAATCTCACAAGGTTTCATTTTCTAATGTGGTTATGTAGGATCCAATAATAGTTAAACTATTATTATTATGACTTAAAATATTTATTATCGTGACTTATATGTTTAATATGTTGGTATGAGTTGAAATCAAATGTTAGCATGTTTTTCAAGTCGGTTGGTTGTTTGATTAAGTATGCATACATTAAACTTGATATATTGGTGATCTCTACTTAATTATATAATGGATTATTGATATTTATGACTGTTAGTTATATGATAAGACTAACTTATTATTTCAATGAGTTATAATTGTAATATATTTTATTTCTAATCAAAGTGAGAAGAGCAAGAAAGAAAGAGGTGTCATGAGTTTACAATGTCAAGGAAAGAGAGCAAGGTACACCAATGTTTATAGTAATTTGGCCAAAGTCAAGTAACCATATGAGGTTTTAATCGAGTTGATTCATGTCTACGTTAATTGTGAGGTTTGGTCATTCATTATCTTTACTCTTGATTTCTAGTTTTTAGTTGTTATGATTACTCTTTGAGTTGTGTCCCCTAGCCAATGTCAATAATTAGTCAAAGTCAAGTTGTTGGCATTATTGTTTATGAATTTAACATCAATTTTGAAAGAGTCGAAACTTTGTTTAGAAATAACAATATACTAATAATGTAAATATGCATTTAACGGTATGTTAAGCTCTAAATAGCTAAAGCATATCCTAACCTACCCTAAGCAATGCTTAACCCCAAGAATTATTTGATCAACACTTTAGTTGACTTGGTATTAACAGTAGTGGGGACTTAATTTTGAGTATATAATAACCCTCGTAGGGCATTAGCTCAAATCCCAATATTTTTTTGTAGTCAACTCAATTATACTCTTGCTTATCACCCAGTTCCCAAAATGGGCAAGATGAGAGCATGCAGAATAAGAACGAGGACAAAGAAAAATTAATTGAAAAGTGTTGGTAGCAAGCTAAACAACTTACAATTTAAAATAATCATAGAATCACTCTAACAAAATTGGTTGATAATGTGTGCAAACAAAGTTACATTAATGCTAAAATGGAAAATTAACTCACTTGATTCCAGTTCACACCATACAAGGTGGAGAATATTAGAAAATAAAATGGGACTCAATGATATTTTCATCCAAGGATCTAATACAATGAAAAAATTCAAAAAAGAAAGAACATGGTGGTATATCTTTCGAATCACTACAATGAGAAATTATTTGTATTTGCAATCATATCTTAATCAATTTCAAATGCATTTCTTCATTATTCTAAAAATGAGCATTTCATCAAACAATTGGCATGAAATTGAAAATCATAAAATAATTACTCGAAAAGAAGTTGGAGAGATGAACAAGTGATGTAACTAAATCAATTAACTAATAAACCACTATTATTTTCAACCCAAACTATTGATATTACTTTTTCCATAAGTTGGTCTTACACATTAAAATAATAAAAAAATTGTAACCTTTATCCTCTTAGACCACTTTTAAACTACCAATGATCATGTAGTTGTCTAGTAGACTGTAGTACTATATTTTCAAATTGCTACAACACTTTAAATAATAATAAACAATCAAACATTCCTAAGTTTATAGGTATATAACACTTCCCACAAGAGCACACAACCACTTCAATGATTTAATTCACACAACACAAACTACTACTCATAAACTTAGATTCACACACCAAACTATTTTTTATTTTTTATAATATATAAATCACACTCAATATTGATCCACACAAAACCTCAAAAATATCTATAAACCCAAAATATTGAAAACCACAACCAAATACCCACTAAATCTAAAACTAAATCTATAATTGTCAGCACAATAGTGATTTCCAAAGTGAAACCACACAGTCATCTAAGAGGTTTTTGTCTCTTCTCTCGATACGCAAAAATAGACTTCAACTTCTACTCCTACTTGATGACTTTTTTGTATACTTGGTCCATGGTCTACTTTACCTCTAATTTGGGCATTGAGACCCATTATAAATTTCATGATATGAAATCGCTCGTCCTTTTGGTATTGGGGTACATACTTAAGAAGGCGAGTGAATTTCTCTCAGTATTCATTCAATGTGGACTCTCCTTGTCTTAGATTTTGGAATTTCATCAACTTTTGATCAAAGTATAATTGAGGAATCCACCATTGATGAAAGATTACCATAAATTTGTCCCAATTAGTTTTAATTAGCTAAGACCAAGATCCATCTTCTTGCGCATCCACCAAGTGGATGCTTCACCAGGTTGTTCAAAGCTCCCCAAATGGCCTTGATCAATTCAGAATAATTTCTTATTTTGAAGTATTTTTCCATCTTAGTGAGCCATACTTCAGCTGCATCCCCACTTGTGATTCCTTTGAACTTAGGAGGAGTGACTTCTCTCATGTCTCATGAAAATTCTCAAGCAAGTCGATTTCTTTTACTCCTATCAAATATTGATTGAGATTTGTCACTCCCATGATCACTAAGGATAGTGTGATCATTGGAGTTTTCTCCTTCTCCTTCATTTGAGACCTCTTTCTTCGGTATACCCGTTCCCCTAACCTCCTGCTCGAGGTGGCCAATCCTGTCTCGTGCTTCATTCAACATAGCTATTATTTGGTCCAATTTGGATTTGGAGTTCCTTGTGGGTTGATCCACTTCATTACTACCTCTGAGGTTAGCTCTTGTTTGAACCATTCTTAAAAATAGTATCCCACTTGGGTGTTTCATTTACAATTAGCTCCTATAAAGGTTTGTTTAACAACTTTTAGCATTTCAACATTCAATCTTTCACATTAAATAAATAAAACAAGAGAACATTTGCACAAGTTTTTTCCAATTTCTTTTGTTATTAATAGTAAGGATTTCAATCACCCTTTATTACATAGATTACATAAGATGACTATTCATAATAGTCAAGGGGATTATATCCCTCATATTCACTTTTAGAAACATAGTTGCGAGGAACATAACCCTCTAAATCACTATCAGATGCAATCATTATAAGTTTAGGAGATGAGGGTATGCAAGGGTCCCTTCTAATCAAAGATGGACTAACACTCTACTCCATGGGCATATCCCTTGAGAGTAGTAAAGAATCAGACTTGGTTGGTGAAACAAGAGGTATGAACTTGGTTGCTTCCCGTATTTCATTTCTCTCTAATTTGATGTGTGAAAAAACACTATTGAGAGTCTTAGTATCTCCAAGCCATATCTCCTCACTGAAATTTGTTCCTTCTATAGTTTTAACTATGGCCTCTCTTTCTTTCTTGGATTTTAGGTAGTGCTCATTGCCAATAACTAATTTCCTAGCAATCATCTTGATTCACACCATCATGGCATAAGAAGTCCAAACATTAGTTACCAGTAATGTTGGATAAAAGACTAGCATAATGAGCTCATAGGTCCAAGTGCTTAACCTGGTAGCTCCAATACCACATATAACATACCCAAAGTTTACCCTATTATTTTCACCTAAGCTTTAACTCAAAATATTAACAGTTCAAGTTTTCTAGAACATGAAAATACAAATTTTCCTTTTCAATAACACATTTGCACATTAGAAATAAACCATTTCTCATTACATTGCATAAATGATATAACATAACATAAGCCCAGGTAATGAACTAATCTTTCAAATACAATTTACAAGTAGATTCAAGAGTATAATGGTCAAGATGTCCACATCTGGAACACACTTCTTCATCTTCTTCTATTTCACAAGCCTCGTCTACCAACTCCAAGAGGGAGAGCATCACCCAAGTGTTTTTCCTCTAACCACGTACTTAAGCATTCCTCCACACATCTCCTAACTGATAGATGGCCCTACCTTTCAATGGAGAGTTTGGTATGGAAACCCTCAAGAAATGCCTACCTAAGTACGGTATTGTGTCCTACATAACTAGTTACTATCATACACTATGGATACCCACCAACTATGCATGGCACTCCTGACTAGCTATGCAATCCTGACTCAAAGTGAACCGACAAAGTGTATGTAGTGACTTCCGCACTTACTTTGGCCAAATTTTTGATACATATATCAAATCCACTTTCTATGAAGCAGTGTCGTATGTTCACCCACCCCCTTACTCGACTTGGAAACTCTATTGACCTATGAAAACTCTTGTCTTGGTTTTGACCTTAAGATTTAAATAATATAAACAATATTTCATTTGAAAAGTGATAACACACTTAAATTGATCTAACTGACCAAATAGGTTTAACCTAACCTTTGGTTTATCCCAAACTATGGAATTAAATTGTCCTACTTTTTAGGGAATATGAACAATTGAGAACATAGGTTCTCCACTCATAGTTAAACTACCAACATAGGTATTCATAGCATAATACCCTAGATAATGATGGTTTAATTACTTCTATCATTATAACAATCCTTTTCATTTCAAATCAACATAGCGTATTCAAGCAATACATATACCATGTACAGTATTATATATGTTATCATAATACCTTATATTTAGCTTCACTTTACTATGTCAATCAAACATTAAAATCAAGGTGGCTACATATCATGCTATTAAGATTCCTTAAGCCAAATTGTATATAATCTAGCTAAATGCATAAGCATTATTCAATAGCTATAATAAGAAAAAAATGATTGTACAAACACTTTCAAACAGTAATAAAACATAGTTTCAAAATTAGAAAGAGAAAGAGCTAACAATGTCTAAAGCATGCTTGGTATAAAATAGCTCCAAGCAAATATCTTACAACTCCTTTATCAATGCAAATGGCTCAGCTTGTTGCCTCCTCCAAACTACTCTCAACTCACTTAATAAACTACTCTCAACTCACAAAATAAACTACTCTCAAACTCTCCAAAAAGAATACAAATTAACATGAATACACTCAAGAATGAACAACCAAACACTAAGCTACTGCCCTCTATTTATATAAAAAATGGAAAGTAATTTTCAGCTAAAGATAATCTAAGTTTCATGCCACCTCTTTTCTCTTTTCCAGCTGTGGACTTTGCTAGTCAAAACAATTGCAGAATTATCTCTTGAAATCACTCAAATGCCACGACCTAGTTGATTATTTCAACCTATGATTTTATGTTCATTATCACAACAAAAATCTCCAAAAATATAGCACATATGGAGTCTAAATCACAATTAGTTTGTAAATTTTCCCAAGTCATGGTTTAAACAAGCACATCTCATGATATTTTACCAAGTCAAAGCTCTATTTTGGGTTGCGTGTGGGCTTTATAAGCTCTTGTTTGCATATGTTTTGTCGTAAAATTGCACCCCTTGCAATTTCACATACATTCTTGTATCCACTTTGGTGTCCACTCCCTTAATACTTGTGTAGGCTTGTTTTAGCCCTTGGATCAGCCTTTTCCCCTCTCAGGATGCTTAGGACCCTTTTCCAACAACTATCCTTCGCACGTCAACTTTGCGTCAAACCTTGCACTTTTCTCGTGCTTGTCATTTTGTAGTGTGATTTATCTAGACACTAGTGTGTCACGCAAATGTTCAGATGTCATGCTAGCATCCTGTGACATTTTGGCATTCAAACAACCATTTCCAAGTGCCTTGCCACTTTTCAACTACTTTAGTCGGTGGTAACGGCCCGAGACACCTTGTAACAGCTCAAGAAGCTTCTTTTTCCCTCCTCTTCTCCCTTTAAATGTTATTTTTTCAATTCATTTGGTCTTCTAGCTTCTCTCTATCTTCTTGGCTTCTCTCTTGAACATTCTATCTTGTCTTTCTCTTTCACTCTCTTATTTACACAACTCTCTACAACTTGCTACAACAACACTCTCACGTTCTTGCAACTCTCTTGGATCTCTCAGCTCTATATCTCATTCTCTCCTTGGCTTCCTCAAGCCTTGCAGGTGATACCTCTCTTATCTTGTATCTTTGAGAATCTTCAAATTTCTCACATCCCCTATCTATTGCATCTCTATTTTGTGATATGGGTTCTCCTCCTTGAGCAAGGATTGTTTTTATCACTCTTGCATTCATTTCATTTATGCTTATTATTTTTCTCTATCTATCTAGTTGTCTATGGAGGTGGGAACACCGAAGCGAGGGTTTGACTGAGGCAAACCCCTAAAGAGCCCCAACATTTTCCCTCGGTCTTATGTGTGCAAGTATTGGAGATATTTACTTGTTGGAGGCCTCATTACTTGGATTATTGTGAGCACTCTCGTTATCCTCTTTAGTCTTATCATTTACTTTACCTTATTTCAATTAGGTTATTCTCTATTACTTTCCTAGATCTTAGAGTTCTTAGCAGTCAAGGTAGAAGTAGTTACTTTGTGTTCTTTGTGACAATTTTTAGTTTTTAGTTTGTACGAGATGCTAGCATGCCTTTGGGACTTCAGTGTGCCACACTATAGTTCATACTTCGTGCTTCCATCCTTTGGTTGAAAACTTGCTAGTTTGTTAGAAAAACCTCTATGACCTACTCTTTTTTATTTTGGAACTCTCACCTTTCATCCTATCACTTGAACATTATTCCTTGAGGTAGTTTAGGGTAGTTCACTCCCCGGGACTCTCTTGAGAATGAAGAGACTCGTGAGTAGTGAATCCCTCCTCTACATTTTGGTGAACCCAACGTGAAAACACCTTACCCCAAAAACATTTGGGGCAATGCCTTGAATCCTATTTTGCATTGTCAGGGGTGATACATCGGCCTTCAATCGAATTGTCTATATCTCTATTTCAAAATGTTCTTTCTATCTTTCTTACTTCTATCTCTTTCCAAATTTGTTAAGAAACTTCAAGAAGTTCTCTTACAAGCGTGTGAAAGTGAGTTCTTTTCTCCTTTCTTATTCTTCTTTGTGGATCTCTCTCGTGAAATTCCTTCTAAGGATATTTTGGTGCAAGAGGATGAAATCATTGATGCTTTTCTTAACATTACTCTACCTTATTCTCATTCGAATGTGCTCTCTTTTAGGAACATTTCATTCGTGAATGATGAATCTCATCTTCATTCTAATGCACTCTCTTCTAGAGAAGATGCATTAGTGAATGATGTCCCTCTCACATCGGATCCTCAAGGGATAGATGTTGGGCATATTTCTTCCAATGATTCTTCTACAATTTGTAATGGATATGTAATTATAATCTATGTCTCTATTGCCCCTAAAAGGCCTAAGAGACTAGTCATTTATCTGACCCTAGCTAGTCCTTCTCCTAAAAGGATTTGTTCTATTAATGGTGTTCCATTTAACAGTGATTCTCCTGATCTTTGTAAGGCTCCCTCTTATAGAGAAATAGCCCATACTTATAATACTAGAAGGAATAAAGTAAATGTTGATCAACCTACTTCTTTACCACCTTCTCAATTAAGCCTTCCTCAAGCACCTAAACCTACAACTAAAGCACTTGGTGGTTATGATCTTGTTGAGCAACTTTGTGTTACTTCGGCTAAGATATCACTATGGGAATTGCTTCAATCTATTTTGATTTATCAAGGTATGCTTCAGGAATCCTTGCAAAAGATCATCTTGCCTTATTCTACTAGGTTGATGGATGTTAATGCGTTGATAGCTCAAATTCGTGTAGACTTGCCAAATATTGCATTTTATCTGCAAGAACTCCCACCCCGGGAAGTATAGAAGTAAGCAGACCCTCTAATGATTATAGTCAACATTAATAAAATTAGCATTAGATGTACTCTCATTGATGTTGGTTCAGTGATCAATGTATGTAGCATTGATCTATTGCCTAAAATTAAAATTGACTCATCTTCTCTTATGTCTTCTTCTCTTGTTATTTGTGGGTTCGATAATGTTGGTTGGAAACCTTTAGGCATGATATTCTTGCTTTTAAGGTTGGGATCCATTACCATACCCACCCTCGTATATGTTATGTTAGAAAAATTACCATATAATCTTCTTCTCGATAGACTATGGATTCACACTATGTGTGCAGTCCCGTCTACCTTGTAAAAGTCTATTACATTCATTCATAACAATCAAGTAGTCACAATTAGGGCTGACCCTGGTGCTATACACTTATGTGAGATGGTAGTTGTTGGTCAAGCTTCGGTTGTGCCTACTCTTATCCCTTCAGTGTCTTCCAATGTGTTGATGTCTACTCCAGTGGTATCTATTATAGAGGATACACTTGAGGTAGATGTCCTTAAAGAAGATCCTTTTGAAGTAATAAATCCTAAGTCTGCTCCTTCTACCTCTTCTCAAGAGAATGCATGCCTTGGTGATGATTGGGGTTCTCTACACTTTACATCATCCTTTATTGGAGAATATAAAGTTGACCCGATCCACTTAGACCTTTTGATAACATCGGCCAAACATGCTATCAAAGATGATTATTCTTTTACATTGCAGGATAATGTGAACACAAATTGCGATGTTCTTAATGTTGATCCTTCCCCTTTTGAGGAATATGATCACACCTCTATTAAAAAGAGGCTAATGTTGGTATTCCTATGAAGAAGGTTGATGGTGATCTCGTAGAGGAGTATGATCCCCATTACTAGAATAATGCTCTCTATGTAAATCCTCCTTCTTCTCAAGATTTGCAAACATGCTACAGCATTGGATACAAACTTGCCTCTAAATATGGTTATGGGCGTACATTTTGTGGGTGTAATGAACAAGGAATTCAGGTCCCTATAGAATGTACACCTCACAAGCATAATTCAGGGCTTGGTTGCTTGAATGAACAAACTAAACAAAAACCATGGTTGAATGACATGATTTATGCTCAACCTCATTCTCTCAAATTGATTCATCCTCCTTTGTCTGTTATATTCATGTCTTCTTCCGAGCAGTCAAAATCTTCTCCACAAGAGAAAGGTTTGCTTCCTGCTCCTCATTCTTTATCTAAGCAAGAGTGTATTTTGTTGAGGCTCATTAAAGCCCACTTAATTACTCTTCCTCCTCCCACACATAAGAAGTTTCATAAACATGATAAAGAAAAAAATTCTTTTTGTGCATACCATCAAGTGCCTATCCATTCCACTAGTGAATGTAAGGCCTTGAAGGACAAAATACAACAACTTTGTGATTCTGGTATCATCACTCTTCCATTGGTTGACGCACCTACCTCTTCTTCAAATGACAAGTGATATTGAGGTCTACCTCCATCCTATCCATTCTAAGCATTTTCTCATGAGGTTCTCACACCTCCCTTCTATAGTATCTTGCATGCTTCTCCTCCCTTGTATGTTGGGGGAAGTGATAACATGTTTTGGAGATGTGCATCCTTCTTAAGGACCCCCCTCTCTTCTCTCTATCTTTCAATTGGAGCATCCCTTTTAATGGGCCCCTTTATTCTTGAAGGGTTTCATATCAAGGAACCCCCTTTGAAAGCTTCTCCTTCAAATGAATTCATTGGTGTATAGCTTGGTAGTAGCATGACTATACCTATCTTATATCTTGGCATCTAGTTTGAGGGTAGACCGACTAGACCTATCTTTTCTTTGGTTGTACTTTAACACAATTTATAATAGCCACAGGCTTTTCTGATCAGTCTTGCTTTGTAGGACTGAGAACCTATAGAGCTCTTTTGCATCAAGCTTGCCTTTGCAGGACTAAGCACCTATGAGGACCAATCAAACTCTGAGGAGCCTTTCACATCTGGCCCCCTAGGACCAAGAATCTATAGCGCCTCTTTTGTAGGACTGAGCATCTGTAAAGAACTTTATTTCTATAGGACTGAGCACCTGCAGAGATTTTGTTCATCTTTTGCAAGACGGAGCATCTACAACGCTTTTTTTCAAATATCTATAGGATCGAGTAATTGTGGAGCTATCTCTCTCTTCTCTTCTCAATTATGTATGTTGGATCAAAGACTTGCATCTTCTTCATCCTTGGTATATACTTCTTTCTTTCTTCAACATTGGTTTCTTCCCCGTCTTTTGTATGCATTTTTCTCTTGAAGCAATCGATCCTCACATTCTTCTCTCTGTTGAAGAATTATTCTATATGTTATTTCTTAAATTGGGGATGATGCATGGTGCTGAGAAATTGTTTTACATCGAGGTCTCTTTCACTTTTTTGACTTGAGTCTTGTTATTTTGTTATGTGTTGTCCATGTGTGTGTTCTAACCTCATGATGTAATGACTTTTTATGTTCTAACATTATTGTCTTGTGCAGGTTTTTCTTGTCTAATGTGTTTGTTTTGTAGGTCTTCATCCTGGGGGCACGTTTCCTTGGTTTGAAGGGTTATCTACTTCCTCTACAGTATCCTTTTGGTATCATGATGTTATTTGTGTTTTTTATATTTCCTTTAGCATGCATATTAGTGTAGATTCATATGCCCGCTAAAGTGGGGATAAAATGTAATGTCAAAAAATTGCACACCTTGCAATTTTACATACATTCTTGTATCCAATTTAGTGTCCACTCCCTTAACACTTGTGTAGACTCATTTTAGCCCTTGCATCAACCTTTTCCCCTCTCAGGATGCTCAGGTCCCCTTTCTAGCAACTACCCTTCACATGTCAACTTTGCGTTAGACCTTGTGCTTTTCTCATGCCTATCATTTTGTAGCATGATTTGTCTGGACACTAGCACACTAAGTGGACATCCACATGTCGCACTAGCGTCTTGTGACATTTTGGTGTTCAAATGACTATTTTTAAGTGTCTTGCCACTTTTTAGCTACTTTTATCGGTGGTAATGGCCCGAGATGCCTTGTAACAACTTGGGAAGCTTCTTTTTCCCTCCTCTTCTCTCTAATTCATTTGGTCTTCTTGCTTCTCTCTAGCTTCTTGGTTTCTCTCTTGAACATTTTGTCTTGTCTTTCTCTTTTTCTCTCTTGTTTACACAACTCTCTACATCTTTCTACAATAGCACTCTCACGTTCTTGCAACACTCTTTACAACTCTCTTGGCTCTCGTAACTCTATATTTCATTCTCTCCTTGGCTTCATCAAGCCTTGTAGGTGATACCTCTCTTATCTTGTATCTTTGAGCCTCTTTGGATTTCTCACATCCCCTATCTATTGCATCTCTATTTTGTGATACAGGTTCTCCTCCTTGAGCAGGGATTTCTTTTATCACTCTTGCATTCATTTTGTTTATGCTTATTATTTCTCTCTCTATCTATCTGGCTATCTGTGGACGTGGGAACATTGAAATGGAGGTTTGACTAAGACAAGCCCCTAAATATCCCCAACATTTGTCCTTGGTCTTATGTGTGCAGGTATTGGGGATATTTACTTGTTGAAGGCTTCATTACTTGGATTGTTGCAAGTACTCTCTTTATCCTCTTTAGTCTAATCATTTACTTTACCTTATTTCAATTATATTATTCTTTGTTACTTTTCTACATCTTAGAGTTCTTAGCAATCAGGGTAGAAGTAGTTACTTTGTGTTCTCTATGACATTCTCAATTTTTTCATTTGTACGAGATGCTAGTGCGTCTTTGGGACTTCAGCATGTTGTGTTGCATTCCATACTCCATGCTTCCATCCTTTGGCTGAAAACTTGCTAGTTTGTCTAGAAAACCTCTCCGACATGCTCTTTTTTATTATGGAACTCTCGCCTTTCATCCTGTCACTTGAACATTATTCCTTGAGGTAGTTTAGGGCAGTTTTCTCCTGGGACTCTCTTGAGAATAAAGAGACTCATGAGCAGTGAATCCCCCTTCTCTATAACATACTACTTCATCATGGCCTTTTACACTCCTTTTAAACTTGCAATATGGGTGCCTATGTTGGTAGCTCATGTTTTCATAATAGCTACTTTTAAATGTTTCCAAACAACAATGAAATATCCACACCACCTTACCTTTTGGCATGGCATTTTGACTCATTCAAAAGTGTGGTTACTCATCCCAAACGTGGTTTCCTTTGCATACTTTATAACAACAATAACATTCTTATAGTATGGTGTATTATTTCTACTTCCATCACATTATAGTATGTGTATAACATATCATACATATATATATATTATAATTTCTTATTATAATAAGTATATATATCAATATATATACATTCACATAATTATAGTTTTATGTTCGTCAACTATATATATTAATATATACATTTATCATTTAATTAAATATGTTTATGTATACATATATATTAATGTATATATATCATCATTTTAATATCATACTATATATCGATATGTATATATCTATCCATGCAAACATGCATATGTATGGCATATCTATGTATGGGTATACACAAACATTTCTATCTATGTATACTCATACACACATACACTCATATATATGGGTTACCACATATATATACATTATACATATAATATATATGTATCCATTTTTATATATATATATATATATTTAAATACACAAAATATATCTCATACTCATCAAAAGGATTTTAACACTATGACTCAAATTGACTAAACAATCAAAGAGAATCAAAGACAAACACCGAAAAATTCTTATCAACCTAAAAATCTATCTATATGGTTTGACACTTACTGACACATAGCTCAAACTGACTTGGCAAGGCTTGTCTAACCTAGGCGGTGAGTGTGTGTGTCTACTCAGATAGATACACTAGTGGTTTCCATACCAACTTCCTCTCTTGGGTGATACTCTCCCTCTCCTCACTAGAGGGTTCAAATCTTTCATGCATCCAAATTAGTGCAATATGAATGAAGTTAGCTGATAACATGAAAATCATATTCATCATATACCATTTGTATTATTAAAGCATTTAAAAAGAAATATCATCATATTGAATATTCATACATCTCATTTATTCATTGAAATTCATTAAAACATAATCACATATTAAAACATATTTACTCATAAAAGGTAATATAGTAATTGGTGAATACACAATGGGGTGTAACACAAATTCAATGTAGTTCAAATCCACATGTAGGGTTTATTTCTAAAAATAGGGTTCAAACTATGGTTGTGGAGATCAATTATATAGATACTAAAGTGAACCAAAATATTAGACACTAATTTACTAGACTCGAGATGATTATTTAATAGGTTCCAATTTTTTAATACATTAGCAAATCAATTGGTATCATCTATCAAATTCAAATATTCATTAACTAAGAGTTAAATTTCATTACTTTATTTTATTTTTCCAAACATTTATTTTAGTAGTTTAATCATATTTATCTCCTTATCATAGGTTAGAGTGTTTATTCATTATAATTTAATTAATTTATCTTGGATTTTTATGTAGGTGTTATTTGTTCAAGCCACTACATTTTAGGTGAACATAACATTCCTACATTCCCTAGATTTTTTTCCTTGGGGTTTATACTTCTACATTAGGGTTTTAGACACATTTTTTCTTATTGTATATCTTTAAATTAATATATATTACACTTTAGACCCACCTTTTAAATTGTAATTCTATATTATTTTATATGTTAGAGTTTGGGCTTTCATAGTTGGCCATATGGTAGATCCCTACCTATGCACCCTAACTTTTTTAGCACATCATTGCTAGATTATTCATCATGAACTAATACAAACATTTATCTATACATGCATTACTAGATTACATTTATCTATACATGCATTACTATATTTGATGTGTTCCTCTAGTTTGTGTCATCTCCTTCCATCCTTGATGCTTTCATGCCTTTTTATTCTATCCCTAGGGAATTTTATTTTATGAAATACTTTTTCATTGTATTTATGATTTTTCCTTTGTATTTTCTTATTTTTTATCTTAATCTTTTGGATATACCCACTTTACTTATTTACGAGCTTAATCTTGATCATACTTTTTTTATAACTATTGATAATGTTTACCATAAGCATGATGATGTTTCACCTTTGATTGCCTTTCTTTCACAAGATTTGATTTGTGATGATGATAAATATTATGTAATGAATATTTATTAGATAGCCCTATCTTCCATGATATATCTAAGGATGATATGATATGTGATGAGGTTCCATCTCTATTACATGGTCATACAAATTTGATGTATTGTGATGACACCCTCTTTACATGCCATATAGTAAATTCATTTACCCTTAGATTCACGACTCTTGATTTTGCATCTTAAGAGAAGCCTAGGGATATTGATGTGTGAGTTACCCATTTTTAAGCATGATAGTCACATGATTTATGATGATAGATTTTTACATCTTATGTTGATTCTATAGATATTCATGATAGTCCTTTACCTTGTGATACATTAAATGATGATAGCATGCAATGTAATAATAGTACAATAGCTTCTTATATATAAATTATTGTTAATTCATAATCTCTTACTATGTTAGATGATGCTACTATGGCTTTTAGTTAGGAATTATTATATGATGGCTCTTATGATTCTATTTATACATATTTAGATGTTAGGTCATTTGTGCTCACTAATTATGAGTACTTGGATGATGAAATTTTATTGATGAACAAGTTTACACTTAGTTTAATTGAGAAATAATTATAATGGCTTGATTCACTCTATATTTTTTATTCACTTATTTTATTGGAAAATGATTTCATTGCATATCTTTCTTGCCTTGGAATGCCTTGAAATAGGTTAGAATTATCTATACCTCTTCATGTTACATCTTTTGATCCCTTTACACTCTCTTCACCTAATGTTCACATGGATTATCTTTTCAATACTCCTATGGTACTTGGGTTTATTATTTTTGTTACTTTTGTAAGGTCCAAAAATTTCACAAGTACTAATTATAACCCATAATTGCCAAAATAATTTAATAGAATAAAATTATTATAAAAAAGTGTAGAATAAGAGGAATAATTAAATTACTTTCATCACTAAATTCAAATGGAATAACATACACCAATGAATAAAAGTATATCAAACAAGGTTGTACCTTCATTAGTTTTAACCATGTAGGCTTACACATGAATTATCGTCTCAACAATACGTTTAAAATTAAATACTATAATGCAATTAAGGAAATAGCAAGATCATAAATGCAAGCTGTGATGCAATTATTGTCTCAGCAATATGTTTAAATTCAAATACTATAATGCAATTAAGGAAATAGTTTAACCAAAGAATAAAAGTATATCAAACAAGGTTGTACCTTCAAGATTCCAGAAGGAAAGGAAGAGAAGGGAGAAAAGGCAATTTCAAGAGGAATAGAGAAAAAAAATCAGATTATGTTCCTGAACCAAAGAAGAAGAAGGATCTCTCTCACATTGAATTTTTCAAGTGTGACAAGTATGGTCACTATGATTGAGATTTCATATCAAAACCAAAGCAACATGCTTCTACTATAGATGTTGATGATGTGTCACCTCAAAAGGAATCTAGAGATGACTTAAGGGGATTTCTATTAAGCGCCGCTCTTTCAAGCAATGTTCCAACTGATAGTGACACTTGGTTGATTGATAGTGGTGCTTCACAACACATTACAGGATATCGAGAGCATCTTTCGGACTTGGTAGAAAGAGAAACCAACTTGCAAGTTATAATTGGAGATGATGCTTGTTATTTCGTAAAAGGAATTGGGACCACCTCTGTTCATCTAGATTCCGGCATCCCTCTTCATTTGAGTGATGTTTTGTTTGTACTAGGAATCAAAATAAATCTAGTCACCATTTCAGCATTGGAGGACAAAGGGTACTAGGTTTCTTTTTCTAAAGGGAGAGTTCTCGCTTGGCCTAAGAACTCTAGTATAAAATTAGCTCATGTGATTAGTATTCATCAAGAGAACCTATACAGACTTTTTATTCGTCTAGTTCAAGTATTATTACATGACTCTACCAGTTCGAGTGAGCTATGGCACATGAGACTTGCTCACTTACACTTCAGAGCTCTTCCATCTATGGAGAAGATGGTTACTAGTCTACCAAATCTTAGTCTAAAGCATGATGGAATTTACAGAGGATGTGCACATGGTAAGAATATCAAGAGTCACTTTCATAGTAGTGATAGTAGATCGAAAGGAATTTTAGATCTTGTTCATTTTGATTTATGTGGTCCAATATTTGTGGCATCTATGAGTGGATTTTGGTATTATGTGATTTTCATTGATGACTATTCTCGAAAGACTTGGATTTATGTTTTGAAATCTAAGGAGTCTGAAGAAGTACTTGATAGATTCAAAGAATTCAAGGCTCAAGTTGAAAACATGTCTGGGAAAAAGATTAAGGTTCTGAGATCTGATAATGGAGGAGAATACACTTCTGGAGTCTTTCGTAATTTCTGCATAGAGATAGGGATCAAGAGGGAGTTCTATGTTTCATACAACCCTCAACAAAATTGAGTTGCCAAAAGAAAGAACAAATCCATAGTTGAGGCAACCAAGGCTATGATTCATGATCAAGATTTATAGACTTTCCTTTGGGAAAAACCTTCCAGAACCATCGTGTATGTTCAAAACCAAAGCCCTCATCGCATATTGGGAAACATGACTCCTGAAGAGGCCTTCACAGGTGTGAAACCTGAGCTTAGTCATTTAAGAATTTTTGGTTGTCCTATTTATAATCATGTGCCTAAGGATAAAAGATCAAAGCTAGAAAAATTAGGCAAGAAGGGTATATTTGTGGGATACAGTGAGTCTTTAAAGGCCTATAGGGTCTATATTCCAAGGCAAAAATAGATTGAGATCAACAGGGATGTCTTATTCAAAGAGGAAGTGGCATTCAAAAGATCTAAAGGGTCTTACATGGAGATAGACAGTGAAGAGCCAGAGGCTTCTCAGGATATGGATATATCTCCTAATCATACTCCTAACATTCAGAGGGAGTCCAATGAACCGACCGAGACTATTGATCCAGTCGATCCTATGGAACCAACTGATGGG
Source organism: Sequoiadendron giganteum (assembly GCA_007115665.2). Classification (NCBI taxonomy): domain Eukaryota; kingdom Viridiplantae; phylum Streptophyta; class Pinopsida; order Cupressales; family Cupressaceae; genus Sequoiadendron; species Sequoiadendron giganteum. The sequence continues at coordinate 362,434,133 of CM021108.1, read as the reverse complement.
CCTAGAGACATTGCAGTAGGTCGGAAGAGGCCTCTATGGGCTCGACAAACTATGCAAGAGGCAGAATAGTATGCAGCTCCTCGAGGCACCTTTAGAGAAAGCAAGAGACCACAGAAGTTTCCAGTTTATGTGGCATTGATGAGTCACATCATTGATTATGAGCCTTCAACTTTTAAGCAAGCATCCAACCAGCATGTATGGAGAGATGCTATGACAGAAGAATATCAGTCTATCATTAAGAATGATGTTTGGGATGTTGTTCCGAGACTTGAAGGAAAATCAGTTATTTCTTCCAAGTGGCTCTTCAAAATCAAGCATGTAGCTGATGGTAGCATAGAGAAACACAAGGCAAGATTTGTGGCAAGAGGCTTCTCTCAGAAGGAGGGAATAGATTATGAGGAAATATTTGCTCTTGTTGCTTGATACACTTCTATCAGGACAATTATTGCAATTGCATCCACTAAAGGCTAGAAGTTACATCAAATGGACGTAAGGACTGAATTTCTTAATGCTGTGATTGAAGAAGTGTATATTGAGCGGCCAGATGGTTTTGTGATTCATGGGAAGGAGTCTCATGTATGCAGATTGAAGAAGGCATTGTACGACCTTAAGCAAGCACCTCGTGCATGGTATGAAAGGATTGATCGATATTTGATGAGCTTGGGATTCTCCAAGAATGATGTAGATTCCAATCTTTACTTCAAGGTAATTGATGGTGAGGCTTTGATATTGGTTCTTTATGTTGATGATTTATTTCTCATTGGAGCAGAGTATCTCATTGTCAAATGCAAGAAAGAGTTAGCCTCCGAGTTTGAGATGAAGGATCTTGGTCTTATGCATTACTTCCTAGGATTGGAAGTGTGTTAGAGACCTAATGAGATTATTCTAAGTCAAGGGAAATACACTATAGACATATTGAAGAGATTTGGGATGATGGATTGCAAGTCCATGTCTAAACCTATTGAGACAAATTTGAAGAAGTTGAGTGACTCTGTAGGTGGTTCAAATTTGGTAGATCCCACCATGTATAGACAATTGATTGGATCATTGATGTATCTAGTCAATACTAGACCAAACATTTGTTATGCAGTGAGTGCTCTCAGCGAATTCATGTGTGAGCCAAGACAAATTCATCTAGTTTCAGCAAAACATATTCTGAGATACTTGTGTGGCACTGTGGGATATGGCTTGAGATATACTTCCTGTGAAGATCTGAAGTTACAAGGCTATACTAATTCTGATTGGGTTGGGAGTGTAATTCATAAGAAGAGCACCTCTAGATGTTGCTTTAGTTTGGGGTCCGTCATGATTTATTGGTGTAGCAAGAAGCAAACTTTTGTGGCACTAAGCACTGTAGAGGCTAAATATATTGCAGCATGTGTGGTAACTCGAGAAGCAGTGTGGCTTCGAAAGCTCCTTGTAGGATTCTTTGGTCAAACATTGGAGCCGACTGTGATTCATTATGATAATCAAAGTTGTGTGAAGCTCTCAGTAAATCTAGTGTTTCATGATAGGACAAAACATGTGGAGATCAAGTATCATTACATCAGAGACATGGTGCTGAGGAAAGCAATTCAATTCAAGTACATTTGCTCTGATGATCAGACGGTTGATATTATGACCAAGCCTCTCTCTAGAGTGAATTTTTCACATTTTCAGGACAAGCTTGGAGTAGTGGAGAATGTCCCCCTTTTTAAAAGGGAGACTCAACATCAATGAGCTTCGATATAATGCATATTTCTCTTAGACAGAGAAATATGAGGTGAAAGCCCTCGTACATCTCTAAGACGAAGATGTGGTTCTTTTCACACATGGGAGTAGCCATGGTGGACGTCATGTTGAGAGACTCCATGATGATATCTCATTGAGATACTTCATGATGAACCCTTTGTACTTGTGTTTTTCCACACATGGGAGTAGCCATGGTGGACGTCATGTTGAGAGACTCCATGATGACATCAGGTTGACAGACTCTGTGATGAACTCTTGTACATCTCTGAGACTGAGATGTGGTTTTCCACAAATGGGTGTAGCCATTGTGGGCGTCATGTCGAGAGACTCCATGATGAAGATATCTAGAAAATACCTCTCTAACTAAGAGGGAGTGTTAATGTTATAGCGACGAGAGATATTTTTCTCTCTAAATTAAAATAATAAATAATTATCAAGGCAGGTCGGCCTTGTTATAAATGATATTTTTTATTTTTTATTTAAATGAAAAGAGGCCAACCTAGATGAAGAGTCGCCTAGTTTGGTATATATAAAAAGGTGGTGTTCATTCATTAAATCATCAATTTATTCTCATTTCTCATTCACATTTCTCAAGGAGGAGTTCGCACTTAGCAGCAGATTGCCATCTTTTACAAACAGATCGGATTTCAAGGAGATTTATATTCAGTTGTATCAAGAAGAGATTCTCATCGTTTATTGTATCAAGTTCGCCCTTGAGAAGGGTCTAATTTGTAAAGCAGATTTCTGCTCTTATTCGGTATATATATAAGTGATATATTTTGTTGGGCTTTTCTCCCTCAAGAAGGAGGGTTTTCCCAAGGTAATTTGTTTTGTTCATTGTTCATTGTGTTATATTTCTGCTTATCTACATTTTTGGTCTAAAACTAATAGCTTGTACAAACCAATAGAGGAGATTCTAGCAGCCAATGAATACCATCCTCTAGTTCTCTTTTAGGAGGCAAACCCTTGGGATTCTAAGATCCAACTTCATGAAATATTTGGTATGTTGAAGTTCGTGAAATAAAGTCATCAACCCATGCGAGTGAATACTTCTTCTTGATGGTGACCTTGTCCAAGGCTATATGATCTATGAACATCCTTCAAGAGATGTATTTTAATGCCATGATAATGGGTGACTCACATGGTAAAGTACAAAAGTAGATAACTTTGTTGATTGCTCTCCAAGATTGATTGCTTGTACAAAACAATATTTGGTAGAGGAGATTCTAGCAGCAAATGAATACCACCCTCTACTTCTCTTTTAGGAGGCAAACCCTTTGGAGTTTAGAACACTTCTAAAAAGGAATGCAACAACTCATCCAAATATTTCGTCACTTTTTTAACACAATAAACTCTATAAATGACTAACCCATCATTTTGCTAATTTTTCAAAAGCAGTAAACAAAATCTTTTATATGCCTGAATGGATCTTATGGCTTCATTGATACTTACCATGGCACTCTTGGGTTTGTTTTGATGTGCCTTAATAATATTTCTTACTCAATCTTTGTAATGACTTGACACAAAAATAAATAAATAAAAATCAATATAGAAAATGCAAACACAAGTTCGCGCACTTTCAAATCATTAGGTTCCTAGTGTGGGGAAAGTGAGAGCATATGGTGTTTGGACAACACACACTCTATGTAGATGAATGCACTACTGAAATCAATATTACAAGAGTTGGACTCACCTTGGACTTAGTAAGCTGATTTTTAACTCAGAGTCAGACTCAACACCTAGACTCAACAAATTCAAAAAACTATTAAATATAGATATTTTTAAGGATTCAAAACTTGTTTCATGCACCCTTTAATAAATAAAATTTAGAGACACAATAAACTAATCAAATAGAGGCTACTTTGCCATATAAACAGGTATACATCAATCACACGAGTATAAAAATGAATTTTAATTTTTTGGTAAAGGAAACAACATTGGTAGAAATATAAATTTAAAATTATAAATATTGTCAAATGTATACAACTGTATACAAATCTCATGGATTATGAAATCCATGGCATCAAAACTAAAAATATAAGTCTATGGCTCAGAGGAGCCTACATTACTCATCCCAACATCATGGCAAGTCATGTGTTGATGTCTAAGATAAGTCTTCGATGATGATGTAGCCATGATATCTAGAATGAGGCACCACAATATCAATCTTATTTTAAGTAAAATCTAGCAAATAATAATAAAAAAATATGTTACTTTCAGCTAAATACAATCTTGAGTCAGCATGTAAGTGACAATATTTATTAATTTCATCTCACAACTATCAAAAAAATCCACATACAATGGCCCGTACCACCTACACAGATCGTAAAACCATCAACACTTAGTGTCAATAAGGTTGTATGGTTCTGCCAAGGGTGGTGTAGGATAGAAAATCATCCCAAAGATTATTATGAATGCTAGTGTAAGTAGTATTGGTGACCAATTCTCATATGGCAATAGGAAAAAGGTGAAAGCATGTCTGCAACCTTCCTCCAACAACTCAAAATGTCTGAAAACTTCCTTTAATAGCAATGAATTGTTGATAGCAGCAAATCTAGCAGCTAAAACCCTAAAAATCAGCAATCATTTGATGGTACAGTGGCTGAAATATCTCCCAAATAGCAACAAATAATCTAAAACCCTAGGCACCTTGATGATGGTACATGATATCAATGAGTAAATGGCTAGAAACATCCAAAATAGTAGATCCAATAGGGGCACAACCCTTGAATGATAAAAAACAACAATATTTGATGTAAAAATCAATTATTCAATATGAACACCAAAAGATTTTCTTGAAAATGCCCAACAATCTTCAACAATTCAGTACAATTATGATTCCCAGATAGAATTACCCCCAATGGATAAGAGGATTTTCATCCTCGAATCCAAATATGGAAACCAAGAGGGTTTTCATCCTCTGGATCTCTCACACCAAAGGGTTTTGTCTTTGAATACTTTGAACTCATATTTGGAGGGAAAAGTGAAATGACAAATTCAAATGATTTGCTTTATGCAATGCTTTTTCTTTTATAGTCTCCCTTAGCATTTGTGTAGGATCATTTTAGCCCCTACACCAGCCTTTTTCCCCTCTCAAGATGCTTAGGACCCCTTTTCAATAGCTTCCTTCATGCGTCAACTTTGCGTCAAATCTTGTGCTTTTCTCATTCTTGTCATTTTGTAGCGTGATGGGTCTGGACACTAGAACGTCGCGGAAACGTTTGCGCGCTAGCATCCTATGACATTTCAACATTCAAATGATCGTTTCCGAGTGCCTTGCCATTTGTCAACTACATTTGTCGATGGTAACGGCTTGAGATGCCTTATAATGGCTCAAAAAGATTCTTTTCCCTCCTCTTCTCTCTTTAAATGCTATCTTTTCAATTCATTTGATCTTTTGGCTTCTCTCTAGCTTCTTGGCTTCTCTCTAGCTTCTTGGCTTCTCTCTTGTCTTTTTGTTTTTCTCTCTTGTTTACACAACTCTCTACAGTTTGGTACAACAACACTCTCGTGTTCTTGCGACACTCTTGGATCTCATAGTTGTCTCTTTGTCTCTTTGGCTTGCTTAAGCCTTGCAAGTGATATCTTGCTTACCTTGTATCTTTGAGCATCTTGGGATTTCTAACATCCCCTATCTATTGCATCTCAATTTTTTGATACAGGTTCTCCTCCTTGAGCAGGATTTGCTTTTATCGCTCTCTCTCTCATTTCATTTCCGCTTATAATTTATCTTTATCAATTTGGCTATCTGTGGAGGTGGGAACACCAAAACGGGGATTTGACTGCGACAAACCTATAAATAACCCCAACATTTTTTCCTCGATCTTATGTGTGCAAGTATCAAAGATATTCATTTGTTGGAGGCTCCATTGCTTGGGTTGTTGTGAACACTTCCTTTATCCTCTTTAGTTTTATCATTTAGTTTACTTTATTTCAATTCTGTTATTCTTTGTTACTTTCTCGTATTCTGGAAGTTCTTAATAATCAAACTGTTAGTAGTCACTTTCGGTTTTCTGCGATATTCTTAGTTTTCAGTTTGTACGAGATGTTAGCGTGTCTCTAGGACTCCAGCGCGCCGCATTGGCATCCATATGTCGTGCTGTCATCCTTGGCCAAAAACTTGCTAGTCTTTCTAGAAGACATTTGTGACCTACTCATTCTGAATCTGAAACTCTGGGTTTGTTGCTTGAGGTAGTTTAGGGCAGTTCGTTCCCTGGGTCTCTCTTGAAAATAAAGAGACTCATGAGTAGTAATACCCCTTCTCTACAGGGCCCTCTATTTGAATTTACTTTTTTCCCCCAAACATTTAAGAAAACTTCTTAGATTACAAAAAGAATTTTTGAATTACATATACTACTTAAATATTACAAAATCCTACGTATCAAAAAAAAATTACAAAATCCTATAGTAATATTTATGTTACCCTTTTGAAAATAAAGAGATTAGACCCACTTCATATATTATTATTATTTCCCTCATTTCATCCATTAGCCTAGAGGAAATAAAGAATAGGATATAGGTCATCAATTAATCCATTTAGTTTTGAAAAGGGGACATGACATGGATTGAAGAGAAAAGCATGGAATTTTTTTTATTTTTTTGTTTGTATACTTTTTTGTTGAATGGTAGTGGATGGAAATGGCAAAGGGTTATTAGGGAAATTTCAAGCTTCATCACATGAAAATGAAAATTAAAAAAGAAAAGAAAAAAAAGAGTCAAAATTTTGAGTCAATCACTCAAAAAAATCTTCAAATTGGCATCGAGTAATTATTAAGTGATCAAAATCTCCACTTGGTGTCAAGTGGAGAAACTTCCACCTGACACCAACTTTGACAATTTTCATTTTCTAGCATCTAAATGTCAATTTTTCCACTTGGCATCAAGCTATGAAAACTTCCACCTATAATTAAGCGACCAAAAGTTCCATGTGGCATCGAGTGTAGAAACTTCCACTTGGCACCAACTTTGACAATTTCCATTTTTTGGCATGTAAAGGTCAATTTCTTCAATTGGCATCAAGTTACGAAAACCTTAACCTGACATTAAGTGACCTAAAGTTGCAGTTGGCATCAAGTGGAGAAACTGCCCCCTAGTGCCAACTTTGATAGATTACTTTTTGGCATCTAAAGATCAATTTTCCACTTTGCATTAAGTTATGGAAGTTCCCAAACAAAGTAGCAAACGAATCAAAAGTGACACCCAAATTAGTATATGGGCCCAAAGGAAAGGTGAACATTAAATATAGAGAAATAAAGGATAAAAAATGATAGTTGAGCTCTCCATTCAAATTGACACCCAAGATGAACCTTATTGATATTTTGTAATTTTTTAGAGAAGATGAGGATCAATTAAAGAAAATTAAAGAAAAAATCAAAAGATCAGAACCTTTGATTTAGATGGAAACTCAAAATAAGAAACAAAAATGGAAAGAAAGTAATATTTTATATATTTTCAAGAATGGAGATAGAAATGCTTTCAAAGAAATCATTTATTATTATTTTTAAAACTTCAAGAAGCTGCAATTGGAAGGTTATAAATATGTTTCATTTACACATACAATGTAATGGGAGTGGATGCCAAAAATACTACAAAAATTATCATTTGAAGGTGGAAGTCAAGTTAATGTGCTATATGCTTTTAACAAAAGATAGCGAATGCTACAAATATGCTATAAAAACCATCCAACTATAAATGTTATTCAGTAATTGTTAAAACTTAATACCATCTTTGTAATTCTGTAAGTTGGATTGATTAAACAATCTTGTCAAACTTTGTGTTGATAATAACTTTGTGTATTCCTTTGAAAAACTACTTCATGGAATTATGTAATGTTATTTTGCTTATCATTTCCTATGTCAATGCTAACATATTGGTCTCGCATTCAGCCAATAAGTGTCAAGTAATTAAATCCTTGTTTGGCTGAACTCTAGTCTTTGTTTTAACCAGAAGAAACTTGTGTTTGTTCATGCTTGATTTGTGAGTTCACCTTAATTTTACAATCTCATTGCAAACTTAGCTATTGATAGTCCAATGTTACATTCGGGAAAAGACATAGTCAAGGTAATATTTTATATCAAATGTAAGAATTCACATTGATGATTTGTACAATATATTGTGAATTTTGTTATTTTTAATTATGTCTGGAGAGCTTCCCCTTTTAATTATAAAATGGTTTTACCATCTTCCCTAATATATTTTGTGTTGTCATAAAAGTGAAAAATTAAAACACAACCATAACCCTCTTCATAAATTTGGTTTTCTAAATTTCAGAGTGTTTGAGATGTCTCTCTTGAGCTCAAAAAAGCACTTTGTCCCTACAATCTTGTCTTAGCTCAGGATGAGAGTCATATATTCTTAACAACTCACCACTTACACGGTGAGGAAAGTATCCAGACATTTTTCATTCTACTAGTGCAACAAGTGTAACTCGCGCTTAAGTTTTTTTTTTTTTTTTTCAATATTCCTCAAGCACAACAGTGTACTAATTAATTCTATATTATAGAGTCCATATCCTGCTATATTTTTATAATGTGTAATGGGTTGCTGGTGTTTTTGGGTGAGGTTAGTCACTACTTATACAACATCAAAAGAGCGATTAGAAAAGCATTACCGCCTGCCAGAGTGTAAACAAGAGAAAGATTTCTAACATCTCCGACATCCTGCACCAATCAATGAATTGGATTATCCCTTGTTATACATGATGACAATCTAAGAGGAAACAAATGGAGAAGAAGCATACCTGAAAACTAGCACCACATACAACATCAAAAGAGCGTTTAGAAAAGCATTACTGCCTACCAGAGTGTAAACAAGAGAAAGATTTCTAACATCTCTGACATCCTACACCAATCAATGAATTGGATTATCCCTTGTTATACATGATGACAATCTAAGAGGAAACAGATGGAGAAGAAGCGTACCTCAAAACTAGCACCACATATTAACTTGACCCATTGCATCCTTCTTTCTCTGCTCCTTCAATTGGGTCTTCTGGTTCTTTGTGAGAGCTATAAATGCAACTGGGTCAGTGATATCCATGAACCGATTTATGAGAAAATCCCACAAATCATTTGCAACCATAATAGTCTTCATCTTCTTGGCCCAAACATCATAGTTATGTCAATTAAAGGACAGTGGCTGTTGCCAAATCTTTGCTTCATCTTCAGCCATGTCTCCTACAGAAAAAACTTAAATACCCAAACAAAATAAATGACCTAACTCACAAGGAAATGGGGCCTATAGCTCTGATACCATGTAGAGATTTTAAAAATGCAAAGCAAAAACATAGAGTTGCTGCTCCGATTTTCAACAAAGCTGGAAATACCCAAATCTCAAAATGCAGAATAACAAACAAGAGGAGACATGCAATATTTTATTCTTCTATTAACTAAGCTAGAAATTCTAATACATAAGAACATGAAACTTTAAACAAAATGTAAACTACCTATTACAAATTTCTGGGATCTATCAAAGACTACTCAACCAGTTCATAAATGATCAGGAGCTACTTAGAGCTCATTGTCACAACTCGACTGGAACTATCTGCTATTCCTGGAAAACACAGAGCGATCAGGAGCAATCCTACTAATTGAAAACACTCTACAAAATGTTCTAAGAACATTCCTTGTTGCTACTGCAACTTTTCTTCTTGCTACAAATCTCTTGCTTCTGCAAAAACTGACTTCACTTGACTTCTCCAATTGACACAACAAAGCTTCCTTCATTCCTTTTGTCTTTCACAAAAATTCCCTCTAAAATTCGAAATTACCTACCAACATTAATTGGGAATTCAAAAAAATTCTACCTCATTCAATTATGAGCAGTCAGAAGCTGCAGGGATGAAGATCCCAAAATTGGCAAAGAGAAAACAACTCTTGACAGGTAGGTGAAGCAATGACAAACTCAGGGGAAATTAATATTTCCAACACTCCCCCTTTGTCTTGAGCCAACAAAACAAGATCAAACCTGATCCAAATCAAATACACCCAAACGGCTCCTTAGGCGCTCAAAATTATCTTTGATCAATGACTTGGTTAATATGTCAGCTAGCTGCTACTTAGACCTGTAAAACTCAATTTTAATTTCACCATCTTCAACCAATTCACGAATGAAATGATACCTGATTTCAATGTGCTTGCTTCTTCCATGAAACACATGATTTTTTTGTCAAAGCTATTGTTGAAACTGTTACCCATTTTTTTCACTCATTGGTTCAAAAGGGTAGAATTTATTTTAAGCTGGGGAAGATAAGGTACATTTAATTATCCTTCTTCATCACATTCGAATGTATAAATGAAAAATCTTAAAAGGTTACAACTACAGACCATTACATTCATACACATGCATGTAATAGAGAAAATTCACATATTTCTGAAAATGTAATCTTTATTAAATATGATAAGATAGATGTGTCTCACACAACAAGTCATGAGACTGACTTTTCTTTGATACAAATAAAGATAAATTAATACATGAACAAATGAAGGAAAATAAATGAGCATGTAGAAGGGATAACCAATCATTGCCTGAATGACAGGTTGGTGTTTGTCTCGCTTCGATGTTGTCCTAGTTGTTTGACCTTCCTAGTTTCATGTGCTCCTGTTCCCACAACAGTCAAGCAATGTGTTAGAGTTATACTCTAAGCAATGAAAAGTCATAATCATACATGATCTTTTATATTATCCACCTATGAATGTATCAACTTATCTCCATGAACATCAAAAGACCAATGAATGCCTTAGGTGTCTAGGAATCATTTGGTTAACATACACACAAGATAGTCATTTTTTCTAACTTGTTTGTTTCATGTGCAGCTACAGGTGCAGATATGATTTAAATCAAAATGAGTGGAGTAAAATGCGGCTCCCACAAGGGTAGAGCCTAGCTCATCCAATGTTTTGTGCATTTGAAAATGAAGGAAATATGTTTTGTGTTATACAGATTTTTGCAAAATTCATTACAATAGGTATCATTAGTGCAAATAAATCTAGTGCTACAGGTTATTGTCATTTCCAGGATACATTTTTTTTTTCAGTTTCTTGGAGACCACGTTATGTCATTTACAGTATTTTGTGATATGATATTAATGAAGAACAACAGACATTGGGACAACATGAGGGTGCAACCACTTTGCACGAAGGTACAATATCATAAAAATCAGTGAGTAGCATGGAGATTTGGAACTGAATTAAATGAAGGGCAATCACAAATTTTAAATCAATGAATATAATGCTTTTGAAATATTTTGAAATGCAAGGTAAAGGAAGCAAACTGGAAATAAAATGGAGTAGAGTTCATTTATACTTATTTTCAAAAAATGGAGAAATAACCAGAATACAAAAATGCAGTTTGAATAGAATTTATATACCCATATGATTTTTTATCATAGTGTGGTCTTCTCCAAGATTTTCATTGTTTCAGGGTTTCCTCTATGATGGGTTTAGATTCAAGAACATATTTATTCGAAATAATGGATACCCACTTTGGGTTCTTGACAAGAGTGCAGTATTTTGAAATGTAGGAAGCCATATGAGAACAACGAAAGCCCATTTGAGCATTTTTTTATAATAAAAATGCAGTTTTCTTCCATTTTTTGGGTTACCCACTTTGGGGTTTTACAAATCAAAAAAGAAAAAAATGCCTGGGACTCATCAATGGCGGCCAACAGGGAGTTTCATTTCCATTTTCAGAAGAATGATGAAAGGTATTTTCATTTTTCTTCATAGAAGATCAAGATCTGAGCACAAAGAATCAAGAATATAAGGATATACAATGCAGATTTCTTAAAAAAAAAATCATTATTGGAACAAGGAATGGCGTGGCCTGGGTAGTGGTCTGCAAATTTTGGCTACTCCAAACAACAATCATAGCTCTTGTTTGAGTTTTTAAGTAATTCCATTGATGGGAAATACAAAGATCTGGAAAAGCAATGGATAATCACTTTTTCTAAGTGAAATGCATCAATAATACACATATATGGCGCAACCAACACCTGGGTCTGCATTTTTTTTTTAAGAGAATAGCAAACATTTTTCTGAGAAGATAAGCTTATAATGCTTTTGTTCTGATAAGGAAAGCAAACAATGGAAAAGGCTTACCTTTTCCTGCCGTAGAAGAGCACAAAGGCCGCACCCAGCTCATATGGATCTCACAATACAGGGGTCAAACTTTCCCATGGCGGCCAATAAGGAAGAACAGAAAAACAAAGCACAGGATGCAAAGAAAAGTCAGAGACAATACATGAAGTCTGTGACTTTAGGAGACCTTTTGCCTTTCAAAACGAAATAAGAAAGCTCCCAAACTCATCAAAAGAGCTAGACTTACCATGCTCAGAGCTCTCAAAAGTCTTTGTTTCCAAAGGCACAAATTTCATCTACAGGACACAGAGATCTCCAATGGCGCGGCTAGGGTTCTCAAGTGGCGGTGCTCTATCAACAACAATCAACAAATGTGAAGTGAAATGTTTATCTTTCATTTCGTTTTAGGGTATACCCTAGGGTTTGATGGAGAAGGCTTTTAGCCTTAAGTTTAAAATAAAATAAAAAAACTTCATTCACTTCTCTATGTGAACCATGCCTTTTATTTTATTCTTTAGGTTTTGTTAGATAAAGTCACATAAGGCCTTATTTGGCTTTATTCAACTTTTTTTTTAGCATTAATTTACAATTACAAATATTTTTTATCTAAGTGATTGATATTAATCATTTAAATATAAAATATATCTAAAATGTAAAACTTGAGTGTTGACTTTATTTAGCTGATTTGCATTCTATTCAGAATTGTAATATTTATTCAAAGTGATGAGTTATAAATCATGTTTGAATAAATAATATCATAAAATGCAAAAGCTAAAATCCTTTGACATATTCTTCAAGTAATGGTCTGGAGGGTCTTAATTGCTCTTGAGAGCATCTTGGAGATGTTGTTTTCGGTTGCTAACATTAGGAGGGTATCTAGGGTTGTTAGAGAAGATTTAGGGTTCAGATTTGACTTCTCCCAAGTAGTTGGGATGCCTTTATGGTCAGATGGACTGCTTTTTGGGGTTGTTTTGTTGAGTCACAGGGTGGTTAATAACTTGGGAAGACTTTTTCCATGTTTTTGGCTTCTTTTGGAGAGTGGAGTGTACTGTTTTGTAGGTTATTTTCCTAGATCCGACCCATGGAGGTTGTGGTTGTACTTATGAGTTTTGAAACTCATTTTTCAGTAGTTCTTCTACATTTTGTGTGGCAGATACTTTTGGAGTTCCAGTACCAGTGTTTTTGCTCTTTTTGCAGTTGTAACTCATGATATTTTGATGAGATCCTTGCAGTCATTCTGATAATACAAGAGTTTTTTGGGACCTACTTTGGAGTTCACTTTCGTATGCTTCTATTTTCAATTTGATGTTTCATGCTGAGATTTCTATTAATCCTACATGTTATGTCTTGGAATTGTGTCTTAAGTGAATATTTTGCAGCTGAATAGGTTGTAGATTGTGAAAATTTATCTAGTTCAAGCTTGGTTAGTTTGTGAAATTTTTCTCTTTTCCTGCTAATTCAAAGTTCTGAACTAGTTTATTACCTATCTATGAAACATTTTTATGTAGCTGCTTACCTACCAAAGTTGTGTTTTAGTATGCTCAGTGTTATTAGCTTCACTGTTATGTGTTGTTAAGTCAAGATATCATTATAATTTCGGTGTATCACATTAGAAATTTCAAATACCTAGTTATTTTATTGTTCAGTTTCCTTCGTATCCTTTTTCCTTTCAAAATTTTCAAGTTTTTAAGTACTTTCAAGTGATTATCCAAATAGGATTCGGTCTAGAACCCGAAGGTTTCACTTCATTCTAATGTCCCACATAGAAGTGAATCCCATGTTTTACCAAAATTGTCGAAGCTTGTCAAATTCAGAATCGAGTGCAAATTTTGGTAACTAACAGTTTTGGCACGCCCGGTGGGACATAGTCAAAATTTATTTTTATTATGTCTTGCTATTTTGATGCGTTGACAGTGAGCTAATAGCCTTTTAGACGTTGTTTTTTTAGCATATCTGGTGACTTTGTGTGGAGAAAGAGATCAATGCATTTGTTTATATGAGAAGAATAGAAACCAGAAGTTCAAAATCTGTGGAGTTTCTACATTTAGCTCCTCTAGGAAGAAGAGGGAGAGCACTCAGAAGGACTGTTCCTTCCCCTAGTGTTCAGTCAACACCACTTGGTGTTGGTGATAGGGTATTGTTTTCATACGAAAGAAGGAGAGACCCTCTTGTTAGGATTTCTGCATCACCTACTGTTAGAACAGAGCCTTCTACCTTTTCTTTTGGGACATTGAATTTCTCAACAAGTGGCAATTCTGTTGCAGCGAGTTCAAGCTCTGCTTCAGCAAGCATATCAATTCATTCAAGCTCAATGGCAGTACCAACAACCTTCGCTTTTGTACCATTCGACCAGGGTAGTCCCCTTAATCTTGCACATCATAATGATATTCCTTTGATACTGTTAAAGGGACTGCCAGAATTCACTGGAGAAGGGCAAAGAACACCTTTTGAGCATATTAGAGATGTGGCAATGCTGTGCAATGTGCATCACATAACACAAGACAATGTAGCTATGAGATTATTGGCCACATCTTTTAAGAAGAAGGCATTGGAATGGTTTAGAAGTTTGCCAGTGGCCTCTATTTCAACATGGGATGAGCTTGGTGACCAATTTACCAAATTTTTTAAGGAAAAATTTGATCACCAATCTCTGGTAGAGCAGTTAACAACTATTAAAAGAGCCCCTCAAGAGAAAATGATGGATTTCAACATCCGTTTTCAGAAGACCTAGAACAAGATACCTGCTACAGTAAGGCCTTCTGCTGATTATGCTTTCTTGTACTATTTGCAAAGTTTAAATAGTGATATCTCACTCATCATATAGTCCATGGGGGTGCTTCTTTACCTCACACTTATAGTATAGCCATTAGGGCAAAAAATAGCCTCATTCAAGCAGGCAAGATAACACCTAGGCCACCTATGCCCTACTTCCCCGACATACAGTCAAACATGTTATTACAAATGCCACCCTTAGCCCCTTTACCTGTTGTTTCAGCATTACCTACTGTTGTAGGTCATGGAGCATCAACTGCAGGGCCGTCAAGTGAGTTGCAAGAGATTAAGTCTAGTCAGCAGAAGATAGAAATTATTTTGCAGACTATGGGAAATGAGTTGATCAACATAAAAAAACAATACCAAGGGTCAAGGCCAACTTTTCAACAACACAACCAACAATAAGGTCAAACGGTAAATCAGCCTTATCAAAGCCAAGGATATTAGTATCAACAAAATAGGCAACCCTATCAAGGTGGTTATCAGAGGAAAAATGTTAACCAGAGACCATTCGTGCCATATAACCCAGCTCCTCTTAATGCTGCCAATCCAGTCAAGGACATAGTCCTAGCTCAAAATAACTTTACAGCAGAATATGAATGGTGTTATCTGTGTAATCAAGCACATAACCAGGCTTCATGTTCAAATGGGGTGATTAATCAAGCGCTTATGGTTCAGAAAGCTGTCAGTTCTTAGCCAGATATACCTGCTAGCATACCTGAACAACAACCGGATATACATTCTAATGAGACTGCGTTTCTAAATTGGCAAGGTGAAGAGTTTTGTGGTGTGAATGGTTATTCAACAATTACAGTTAATACATGAGCCAAGAAAAGATCTCTGGATTTGGAGCAATCAGTTGATAAAAATAAGGAGCCTACAACTGCAGAAACATCATCCACACCTGTTCCAAATATACCAAGGAAAAATAATACTGTCTTACCAATTAGCGGGCAACCTCATAAGAACGTGGAACCAGTTATTGCTAAAGTATACCAGAGGGTACCTTCAGCTGTGCCTTACAATATTGTGGAAAGTATGAAGAAGATGAACGTGAATATGACCATGTGGGATTCCTTAAATATTCCTGGACAGGCTGATTTGCTTAAAAAGGCATTGACTGAAGATGCAAATCCTAAACAAGTTGCAGATTCCCCAAAAGTTGTGATGACCAATGATGATCAAGGAAAGGAAGGTAGTCCTAGTGGCGAAGGAAAATCTACAACCCAAGGTAAGGACATGAGACCTCCTCCGACCTATGTTTCATTGATTATTGGGAACAATTTAGTGCATAATTGTATGGTATACAGTGGAGCTACTTGTTTTGTGATGCCCAAGCGAGTAGCTGATCAGTTAGGATTAAAGTATGAGCCTTTAGAGAAAGGAGTAGTCCAACTGGATGGCTCATCTGTTAATACAATGGGTCTTATCAAAGATGCTAGCTTAAGCCTACATGCTTGCCCCAATTTTTTGATTCCCCAAGACATTTATGTAGCAGATTTGCCTCTGTATTTTGGGTTATATCCGTCAAGAGAATTCACAGCCAAAATAGGATGATATTTTTCATCTGACTGGTCTCACATGTTGTTCCGTACTAGGTATGGAACCAAAGTAACCATTAAATCTGAGTTGCTTGCAAAAGACAACATATAACCCTATATACCTAGTGCAATAAATGCCAATTGTTTAATTTTTGAACAAGATGAGCATGTTGTTGTCCCTGATCCCCATATTGTTGTTAATGATATCCCTGATATACTTTTAGACGAGTGGGCGACAATTCATACTCCTAATGTTGAAAGTGACTTAGTGCTAGATGCGGGTATGGGTAACTTCATGTTTCAAGAGGCCGGTTTGGTGATGCCTAACTTGGTTAAGGGGTCAGAGAATGACTGCAATCAGTAGAGCAAATTTTGGGAAATGTATTTTGATGGCTCAAGGAGCAGGCAAGGTGCTGGTGGGGGCATAATGTTGGTTTCCCCAAGAGTAGAAAGATATTATGCAACCTTTAGGTTTGGATTTTCATGCACAAATAATACAGCGGAGTATGAGGGTCTCATTCAAGGGCTAGAATGGGCAAGAAAGCATGGAATCAAGTGTCTAAAGGTGCATGGAGATAGTGAGTTGATTGTGAATCAGGTTAGAGGCTTGAATGCTGTTAAAAATGATGTTCTTAAATTATACAAGCATAGGGTTTGGGACCTTCTCGAGGATTTTGAAGCTTTCAACATTATTGCCATTCCAAGAAGTAAGAATCAGCATGCTGATAGGTTAGCAGCTGTGGGTGCTCAGTTTGACATTTTGAATAGCATAAAAAGGGGATGTGATCAGCAACACATCAAAGTTATAATCAGACCTTCAGTGCTTGATAACAATGTCAACTGGCAGGTCTTTAAGAGTGATGAACAAATTTTGTAGTTTCTGCTCGAAGAGGATGTGTTTGCAGCATCAAACCAGGAAAGAGTCAAACAACAGTATGGAGATCAAGTGTTGTAGTTAAAAAACAACAAGTTGCCTAAGGGATTGGTCACCTTAGAAAGTATTTTCAATTCAGATGATCAGGAAAAAAGTAACAAGGCTAATTTGTTGATTCAACAAGATCACTATGAGGACTTAGAAATTGCTCCCAAGAGAAGCCTCAAGATAGGAAAAATAAACTCTACTACTGAAAAGTAGTCCTTTCTGCATTTATTCCAAGAGTTTATTGACATATTTTCTTGGGAGTATGGGGATTTGATCTGCATCTTGCGCAATATACAATAGAGTTGGAGCCAACAACCAAGCCCGTAAGGTAGAAACATAGGCTAGTTAATCCCAAATTGGAGCCATTAATGCAGAAAGAGGTTTTCAGACTTATAGAAAGCGGGATTATATTTCCTATCAAGCATACCAGCTGGGTTGCAAATCTGGTCCCTGTGAGGAATAAAAATGGAGAGCTCAGATTGTGTGTAGGTTTCTGAGATTTGAACAGAGCTTCTTTTAAAGACAGGCACCCTCTTTCGTCTATGGAGCAGATTCTTCAATGTGTGTCAGGTGCTAAATATTTTTCTTTACTGGATGGATATTCTAGTTATAACCAGATCTTGGTAAAAGAGGAGGATCAATTTAAGACTGCATTCACCATGAAGTGGGGCACAATGGCATACAAGAGAATGCCTTTTGGTTTGTCAAATGCTGCAGCAACCTTCCAAAAAGCTATGGACATGGATTTTAGTAATTTAATGTATAAATTTGTTTTAGTATATCTTGACGACATCACTGTCTACTACAAGAAGGCAACAGATCACATTGACCACTTGAGGTGGATTTTTGAACGTTTTCAGGAATTTGGTATCACTAAATCCCAAGAAATGTGTTTTTTCCGTTCATGAAGGAAAGCTTCTTGGGTATGTAGTATCTAAGGATGGAATCACTGTGGATTCTGAGAGAGTTGCAGCAATCTTGGAGTTGCCTTTACCCCAGCATAAGAAAGGACTTCAGAGTTTCATCGGTTGTATCAATTTTGTTAGAAGGTTTTTGCCTGATATAGCAGCCTTGTTAAGACCCCTTACAACTATGTTAAAAAAGAATGCAGAGTTAAAATGGACCCGTGAAGCAAGGAACAATTTTCAACTGATTAAGGAGGCCTTAGCTTTGGCCCCAACATTAGTTAACCCGGATTTCAGCAAGGATTTTACCTTGTATGCTTTTGGTAGCCTCAATGTAATCTCTACAATTTTGGTGTAGAAAAATACAAAAGGGTTGGAGCAACCCATTGCTTTTTTCAGCAAGGGTCTGGAGGACTGTGAGCAGAGGTATACCTTCATGGAAAAGCATGTGCTGGCTGTTGTGAAAAGTTTGAAGAAATTTAGACATCTGCTATCCCATAACAAGATTCATCTTTAAGTGGCACATACCAGCGTGAAGTAGTTTTTACTCAGTAAGGATCTAAACGAAAAATGGGTTGGGTGGATCACGAGAGTTATGGAGTATGATGTGGATGTTTAGGTCACCAAGTTAGTGAGGGGGAAAGGTTTGTGCCAGCAGTTGGCTAAAGAGGATGTTTCAGCAGTTGAGGAGGAAAGAGAGTCAATTCTGGTTAATGTTGGGACGGTAGGCGATGAGACTACTAGCTGGTTGTAGGAAATGCCACATTTTTTGAGAGCTGGAGAGTGTCCACTTAATCTAAGCAGAACTAAGAGGAGGTACTACAGACTTCAGTCCATTCCTTTTGTCTTAATTGATGATGTCTTATACAGGAAAGATCAAAGTGGAGTACTGCTTAGGTGTGTTGATAAAGATCAAATTGATCAAATATTACATGAGTTCCATGACGAACCTTCTAGAGGTCATTATGCTATGAGGACCACAACATACAAGATTTTAAGAGTAGGCTATTATTGGCTTGATTTGTTTAAGGACGCACATACATATTACAGGAAATGTGCCAGATATGCCATGTTTTCAGGCAAAGAAAAGCTTGCAGCTTTGCCCTTACAACCGGTTCAAATAGAGCAGTCGTTTATGAAGTGGGGAATTGACTTCATAGGGGCAATCAATCCACCCTCAAGTGCAGGCCATTGGTGGATTATAATAGCAACAGACTATTTTACATGATGGATAAAAGCTTTACCTCTAAGGGAGGCTAATGAGACAACAGTGCTGAATTTTTATGAGGATATCGTTTGCAGATTTGGAGTCCCAGACTCTATAATTTTTGACAATGCCCTGGCATTTGTTGGTTTGAAAGTTGTTGACTAGGCATTGAAGAATGGGATTTACTTGAATACAAGCTCTAACTATTATCCTCAGGGAAATGGACTTGTGGAGTCTACTAACAAGAATTTGATTAACATTATCAAGAGGACGCTTCAAAACAATTAGAGGGATTGGCATGCCAAATTGAAGACTGCTCTTTGGGCAGACAAAATTACCCCTAAGAAGGTGATTGGGAATTCACCCTATATGCTGGTGTATGGTAAGGAAGCAAAATTACCTATTTCTACTAAGTTACCAGCCTTAGATATTTCCAGCCAACTAGTTTTGTTTGAGCAGACTGATCCACTTGCCTTATGATACACTCAGCTGATGGAGTTGGAAGAAACCAGGAACAAGGCTATAAAAAACATGGAATACCAGCAAATCCTGACTAAAAGAACATTTGACAAGAAAACTAGATCAAGGGATTTCATGGTGGGAGATCTTGTGCTAAAATGGGATGTACTTAAGATCAGGCCAGGCCATCATACCAAGTTTGACAATATGTGGATGGGTCCATTCATTATCAAAGAGTGCAAAGAACACAATGCCTTTCAATTGGCTACAACTGAAGGTGAAATACTTCCTATCCCAGTCAATGGGATACACCTCAAGCCTTGTTTTGAGGTTTGATGGGTTCCTTTTTTGTACATACTCTAGGTTAGATTTTCATGTTTTCAATAAGTGCGGCTGCACTTTAGTTTAGTTGTTGTTTCATTCCCTAAGTGCTATTCGAACACAGTAACTAGTTTCTTTTCAGTTTTTCCTATTTTCAATAAGTTTCCTAGTGACCTGACCTGCTCTAACAAGTTACAAATGAGTTACAGCCATGTACAAAACTGCTCTAGGTCTGTTTCTGGATTTTTATTAATGACTCCATGCCCAATGGACAAGTTTAGGCTACTAGTTTTCATGTTTAGCAGGCAAACATCCAGCAAAGGTCGCTAGAAATGTTACCCATTTTTTTCACTCATTGGTTCAAAAGGGTAGAATTTGTTTTAAGCTGGGGAAGATAAGGTACATTTTATTATCCTTCTTCATCACATTCGAATGTATAAATGAAAAATCTTAAAAGGTTACAACTACAGACCATTACATTCATACACATGCATGTAGTAGAGAAAATTCACATATTTCTGAAAACGTAATCTTTATTAAATATGATAAGATACATGTGTCTCACACAACAAGTCGTGAGACTGAATTTTCTTTGATACAAATAAAGATAAATCAATACATGAACAAATGAAGGAAAATAAATGAGCATGTAGAAGGGATAACCAGTCATTTCCTGAATGACTGGTTGGTGTTTGTCTCGCTTCGATGTTGTCCTAGTTGTTTGACCTTAGTTTCATGCGCTCCTGTTCCTGCAACAGTCAAGCAATGTGTTAGAGTTATACTCTAAGAAATGAAAAGTCATAATCATACATGATCATTTATATTATCCACCTATGCATGTATCAACTTATCTCCATGAACATCAAAAGACCAATGAATGCCTCAGGTGTCTAGGAATCATTTGGTTAACATACACACAAGATAGTCATTTTTTCTAACTTGTTTGTTTCATGTGTAGCTACAAGTGCAGATGTGACTTAAATCAAAATGAGTGGAGTAAAATGCGGCTCCCACAAGGGTAGAGCCCAACTCATCCAATGTTTTGTGCATTTGAAAATGAAGGAAATCTGTTTTGTGTTATGCAGATTTTTACAAAATTCATTACAATAGGTATCATTAGTGCAAATAAATCTAGTGCTACAGGTTATTGTCATTTCCAAGATACATTTTTCTTTTCAGTTTCTTGGAGACCACGTTATGTCATTTATAGTATTTTGTGATATGATATTAATGAAGAACAATAGACATTGGGACAACATGAGGGTGCAACCACTTTGCACGAAGGTACAATGTCATAAAAATCAGTGAGCAACATGGAGATCTGGAACTGAATTAAATGAAGGGCAATCACAAATTTTAAATCAATGAATATAATGCTTCTAAAATATTTTGAAATGCAAGGTAAAGGAAGCAAACTAGAAATAAAATGGAGCAGAGTTCATTTATACTTATTTTCAGAAAATGGAGAAATAACTAGAATGCAGAAATGCAGTTTGAATAGAATTTAAATACCCATATGATTTCTATTTCAGAGTGTGGTCTTCTCCAATATTTTCATTGTTTCAGGGTTTCCTCTATGATGGGTTTAGATTCAAGAACATATTTATTCAAAATAATGGATACCCACTTTGGGTTCTTGACAAGATTGCAGTATTTTGAAATGTAGGAAGCCATATGAGAACAACGAAAGCCCATTTGAGAATTTTTTTTATAATAAGAATGTAGTTTTCTTCCATTTTCTGGGTTACCCACTTTGGGGTTTTACAAAGCAAAAAAGAAAAAAATGCCTGGGACTCATCAATGGTGGCCAACATGGAGTTTCATTTCCATTTTCAGAAGAATGATGAAATGTATTTTTGTTTTTCTTCATAGAAGATCAAGATCTGAGCACAAAGAATCAAGAACATAAGGATATACAATGCAGATTTCTTAAAAAAAAAATCATTATCGGAACAAGGAATGGCGCGGCCTGGGTAGTGGTTTGCAAATTTTGGCTACTCTAAACAACAATCATAGCTCTTGTTTGAGTTTTTAAATCATTCCATTGATGGGAAATACAGAGATCTGGAAAAGCAATGGATAATCACTTTTTCCAAGTGAAATGCATCAATAATACAGATATATGGCGCAACCAACACCTAGGTCTGCATTTTTTTGTAAGAGAATAGCAACCATTTTTCTGAGAAGATAAGATTATAAAGATTTTGTTCTGATAAGGAAAGCAAACAATGGAAAAGGCTTACCTTTCCCTGTCGTAGAAGAGCATAGAGGCCGCACCTAGCTCGTATGGATCTCACAATACAGGGGTCAAACTTTCCCATGGTGGTCAATAAGGAAGAACAGAAAAACAAAGCACAGGATGCAAAGAAAAGTTAGAGATAATACATGTAGGACGCGACTTTAGGAGACCTTTTTCCTTTCAAAACGAAATAAGAAAGCTCCCAAATTCATCAAAAGAGCCAGACTTACCATGCTCAGAGCTCTCAGAAGTCTTTGTTTCCAAAGGCACAAATTTCATCTACAGGACACAAAGATCTCCAATGGCGTGGCTAGGGTTCTCAAGTGGCAATGCTCTATCAACAATAATGAACAAATGTGAAGTGAAATGTTTATCTTTCATTTCATTTTAGGCTATACCCTAGGGTTCGATGGAGAAGGCTTTTAGCCTTAAGTTTTTTAAAAAAAAAAAAACTTCATTCACTTCTCTATGTGAACCATGCCTTTTATTTTATTCTTTAGGTTTTGTTAGATAAAGTCACATAAGGCCTTATTTGGCTTTATTCAACCTTTTGTTTTTGCATTAATTTACAATTACAAATATTTTTTATCTAAGTGATTGATATTAATCACTTAAATATAAAATATATCTAAAATGTAAAACTTGAGTGTTGACTTTATTTAGCTGATTTGCATTCTATTTAGAATTGTAATATTTATTCAAAGTGATGAGTTATAAATCATGTTTGAATAAATAATATCATAAAATGCAAAAGCTAAAATCCTTTGACATATTCTTCAAGTAATGGTTTGGAGGGTCTTAATTGCTCTTGAGAGCATCTTGGAGATGTTGTTTTTGGTTGCTAACATTAGGAGGGTATCTAGGGATGTTAGAGAAGATTTAGGGTTCAAATTTGACTTCTCCCAAGCAGTTGGGATGCCTTTATGGTCAGATGGACTGCTTTTTGGGGTTGTTTTGCTGAGTCATAGGGTGGTTAATAACTTGGGAAGACTTTTTCCATATTTTTGGCTTCTTTTGGAGAGTGGAGTGTGCTGTTTTGTAGGCTATTTTCCTAGATCCGACCCATGGAGGTTGTGGTTGTACTTATGAGTTTTGAAACTCATTTTTCAGTAGTTCTTCTACATTTTGTATGGCAGATACTTTTGGAGTTCCAGCACCAGTGTTTTTGCTCTTTTTGCAGTTGTAACTCATGATATTTTGGTGAGATCCTTGCAGTCATTCTGATAATACAAGAGTTTTTTGGGACCTACTTTGGAGTTCACTTTCGTATGCTTCTATTTTCAATTTGATGTTTCATGCTGAGATTTCTATTAATCCTACATGTTATGTCTTGGAATTGTGTCTTAAGTGAATATTTTGTAGTTAAATAGGTTGTAGATTGTGAAAATTTATCTAGTTCAAGCTTGGTTAGTTTGTGAAAATTTTCTGTTTTCCCGCT
Organism: Sequoiadendron giganteum; assembly: GCA_007115665.2. Taxonomy (NCBI): domain Eukaryota; kingdom Viridiplantae; phylum Streptophyta; class Pinopsida; order Cupressales; family Cupressaceae; genus Sequoiadendron; species Sequoiadendron giganteum. The sequence continues at coordinate 362,410,522 of CM021108.1, read as the reverse complement.
AATTCAAAGCTCTAAACTAGTTTATTACCTATCTATGAAACATTTTTATGCAGCTGCTTACCTACCAAAGTTGTGTTTTAGTATGCTCAGTGTTATTAGCTTCACTGTTATGTGTTGTTAAGTCAAGATATCATTATAATTTTGGTGTATCACCTTAGAAATTTCAAATACCCAGTTATTTTATTGTTGAGTTTCCTTCCTATCCTTTTCCCTTTCAAAATTTTCAAGTTTTTAAGTACTTTCAGGTGATTATCCAAATAGGAGCCGGCCTAGAACCCGAAGGTTTCACTTCATTCCAATGTCCCACATAGAAGTGAATCCCATGTTTTACCAAAATTGTCGAAGCTTGTCAAATTCAGAATCGGGTGCAAATTTTGGTAACTAACAGAAACATTGTCACAAAAGATCACTGCTCCATTTTCTTGTTCTTCTCTCAAATCTGCCAAGATTCTTCTCAGCCAAATAGCCTGACATGCTGCTGCATTTGCTGCTATATACTCAACTTCAGTTGTTGATAGGGAAACAACAAGTTTCTTCTTGGAAGCCCATGAGATAGCATTTGAACCCAAATGAAACACGTAGCCCGAAGTGATTTTCCTATAATCCAAACTTCCTGCCCAATCACTGTTAGTGTATCCAACCAACCCATAGTCTTTTGCTGCTGTGTACAACATGCCATATCCTTTGGTACCATTCACTTACCTTAGAATTCTCTTACCCGCTTGCCAATGGGTGTCTCTTGGAGTCTCCATAAATCTTGAAATAAGACTCACTCCGTGCATTATATCCGGCCTAGTTGCTGTCAAATACATCAAGCTTTCAACCAAGCATTTATACATGGTTGGATCCACATTACTGCTGCAATCTTCCTTGCTCAACTTTAGACCTATGGTTGTTGGTGTTGGGGCAGGCTTTCTTTCAAGCATCCTAAATCTCTTCAAGATCTCATTTGCATATTTTTCTTGAGAGATAAAAATACAATGATGCATTTGTTTTACTTCTATCCCTAGAAAATACTTTAAGAGACCTAAATCTGTCATTTCAAATTCTCTTTTCATGGCCTCTTTAAAATCAGCAATGAGAAAATCATCATCCCTAGTAAAAACAAGATCATCTACATACAAAACAACAATCAAAATATTACCATTTACTACCTTGATGTAAAGAGTGGGCTCACCATCGCTTTTGCTAAAGCCATTGCTCATCAAATATGAGTCAATCATGTTGTACCATGCCTGTGGAGCTTGCTTCATCCCATAAAGAGCCTTCTTCAGTCTTTACACCTTGTGTTCTTCACCTGGAACCTCATATGCAAATGGTTGCTCCACATAAACTTCCTCTTTGAACACTCCATTTAAGAAGGCGGACTTCACGTCCATTTGAAATACCTTCAATTTGTGTTGGGCTACAATTGCTATGACTGCCCGCACGGTTTCCATCCTTGCAATAGGGGCATATCTCTCATCATAATCTCTCCCAAACTGCTATTTGTACCCCTTGACCACTAATCGTGCCTTGTGCCTATCTATCCTTCCTTCAGCATTACACTTGGTCTTGTAGACCCATTTCACCCTAATAACTTGCTTGTTTGGAGGCAAATCAATTAACTCCCATGTGTTGTTCCTCTCTATTGCATCTATCTCCTCATCCATAACCTCACACCATTTATCCTCTTTCACAACTTCTTCAAAATAAATCGGAATCACTATGAGAAAATAATGCAAAATTCATGTTCTCATCAAATTCTTCATCATACCTTTCATCTTGGTAGATATCCCTTAGAATTTTGGTCTTCTTTGGCATTAGGGAGGCAAGAGTGGGGTTTGAACTCTCAGTACTGCTGCTATTCTGCTGAACAGGCTAGTTCCAGAGTGATCGAGAGCGATCAAGAGCGATCGAGAGCTCTCTGCGACCCATTCTCTAGCTGTCTATGCTTGCTTGCCTTTCTGTCTATTTGGATCAGGAGCGATTATGAATGATCGGGAGCGATTTCTAAAATTTTTAGGAGCTCGTCCAGAGCTGTCAGGAGCGACTGCAGGCTCCATTGAATCATCATTATGTACTTCCTGTTCCTTTTCTTCAACATCAGGAACGATCGGGATTGATCGAGAGTGATTTTTCCATCCCATGACTGATCTTCTAAAAACTCCACATCTCTGCTAATAACAATTTTCTTGCTGATTGGGTTATACAGCCTGTAGGCTTTTGACTTTGAACAGTAACCTGTGAAGATGCACTTCTCTCCCTTATCATCCAATTTTTTCCTCTTCTCTTTAGGCACATGTGCATAAGCCACACAACCAAACACTCTTAAGTTCTCAACCATCCATCTATATTTTTTCCATGCCTCTTATGGGACTTTATCACAGACCACCTTTGTTGGACTTCTATTTATCAAATATACAACTATTGCTACAACATCTCCCCAATATTTAGCTGGGAGTCCCTTTTCTTTCATCATGCTCCTTGTCATCTACACGATGGTCCTATTCTTCCTTTCAACCACTCCATTTTGCTGTGGAGTATAACTGGATGTAAGCTCCTTCTTGATGCCATTTTGCCTGCGAAAATTCACAAAACAATTGGAGGTATACTCTCCTTCTCTATCTGACCTTAGGACTTTAATGAAGTGTCCACTCTCCTTTTTAGCCTAGGCCTTAAACAATAAAAACTTATCAAATGCATCAGACTTATGCTGCAAGAAATAAACCCATGTCCTACAACTGAAATCATTAATGAAGGTCATACAAAATCTGCTATTACCAATAGACATGATTTGCATAGGGCCTACCAAATCCGTGTGCACCAACTCCAATGGTGCTCTTACCCTTGTAGAGTTGCCCGATTGAAAGGCCTACCTATGTTGCTTGCCCAAAATGCAAGCCTCACATCTTACATTAGGCTTTACTATACTTGGAAAACCATCAACCATTCTATTCTTGGACAAAATACTCAGACCAACAAAGCCTAAGTGTCTATACCTGAGATGCCATAGCTCAGAGGGGTCTTGAATGGTACTTTTGAGGGCTGCTTGTTGTACTGCTGTACATTTTCCATCCATGGGAGGTGCAAAAATAGACTGAGATGAGAAAAATGTCTCAATCTTTAATGGAAACATCTAGTTTTTTGTCATTGTAACTGCTGCAAACACCTTCATCCTCTCATTCTTGTCATAAATGACGCATTGGCCCTTTTCCATCAGCACTTTGTATCTATTTTGGATCAATTTTCCAACACTCATGAGGTTATGCTTTAACCCCGATGCAAAGAACACATTTTGAACCTCCTTCTTCTCACCTTGCTTGGTGTGGATCATGATAGATCCTTTTCTTTTGACTGGAACTATTCCATTGTTCCCCATTCTAATTTCAGACTTTAGAGTTTTGTCAATGAAAGAAAATAGACTTTAATTACCACTCATGTGGTTGTTGCAACCGCTGTCCAAATACCAGACTTCAGGGCTGCCTTCTTCACCAACGTTGCACATGATGAAGGCTGTGGACTGATTTCCTTCAACCACATTTAAATCAGCTACATTAGCATTCTGTTTTTGTTGATTACCATGCTTTTTCCAGCACTCACTCGTATAATGGCCAAACTTATGACAATAGTAGCATTCAACGTTTCTCTTGTCATTTCTCCCACTCAAACTATTGTTCTTCGTGCCTCTTCGAGAGTTGTTTTGAGAGATGCTCGCTCCTTCTTGGCTGCTTGCTCGTCTCGAGCTTTCTCCCCCAGCATTTCCTTGTTTGGATCTGCCTCTACCTCTTCGGGAGCCATTTCTACCTCTTCCCCTACCTCTTGCATTTGATTGAGCTTTGAAAGCTTGCTCTTGGGAAGAAGTAGCAGACCTTTTTAGGCGTTGCTCATGGGTTTGAAGAGAACCCATTAACTCATCCATTATCAAAGTGGAGAGGTCCTTCACCTCTTTAATAGCAATGACAAGTGCATCATACCTTGTGGGTAGACACCTGAGGATTGTTTCAAAAATATTTTGTTCCTCTATCATTTCTCCATTTGCTCTCAGCTGGTTTAACAAACCAGAGAACCTTGTGTGAAAATCTAAAATAGATTCACTTTCCTTCGTTTTAATAACTTCAAACTCTCTTTGAAGTAACTAGAGCTTCACACCTCTGACTTTATTAGTCCCTTTGTATCCGGTTTGGAGGATTTCCCAAGCTTCTTTTGCATACTCAGCTGCTTCTATTATGGGAAAAATGGCCTCTGTCAAGGTTGCTTCGGTCAAACTCAAAGCTTTTGCATCCTTCTTTCTCTGCTCCTTTAACTGGGTCTTCTGGTTGTTTGTGAGAGCTGCAAATGCAGCTGGGTTAGTGATATCCACGAACCCATTTATGAGAAAATCCCACAAATCATTTGCAACCATAATGGTCTTCATCTTCTTGGCCCAAACATCATAGTTCTGTTCATTAAAGGATGGTGGCTGTTGCCAACTCTTTGCTTCATCTCTAGCCATGTCTCCTACAAAAAAAACTTAAATACCCAAAAAAAATAACTGCCCTAACTCATAAGGAAATGGGGCCTATAGCTCTGATACCATGTAGAGATTTTAAAAATGCAAAGTAAAAACACAGAGCTGCTGCTCTGACTTCCAGCAAAGCTGGAAATACCCAAATCTCAAAATGCGGAATAACAAACAAGAGGAGACATGCAATATTTTCTTCTTCTATTAACTGAGCTAAAAATGATAATACATAAAAACATGAAACTTCAAACAAACTATAAAATACCTATTACAACTTTCTAGGAGCTATCAAAGATTGCTCAACCAATTCATAAACGATTAGGAGCTGCTTAGAGCTCACTGTCACAACTCGACTGGAACTATCTGCTGTTTCTAGCAAACACAGAGCGATCAGGAGCAATCCTGCTCACTGCAAACACTCTGCAAAATGTTCTAAGAACATTCCCTGTTGTTGCTGCAACTTTTCTTCTTGCTGCAAATCACTTGCTTCTGCAAAAACTGACTTCACTTGACTTCTCCAACTGACATAACAAAGTTTCCTTCATTCCTTTTGTCTTTCACAAAAATTCCCTCTAAAATTCGAAATTACCTACCAGCATTAATTGGGAATTCAAAAAAATTCTACCTCATTCAATTCTGAGTAGTCAGAAGCTGCAAGGATGAAGATCCCAAAATTGGAAAAGAGAAAACAACTCCTGACAGGTAGGTGAAGCAATGACAGGCTTGTTAGAGTAATAATTTATTACGCTTAATTAATTACATCATACTGGTTAATTAATTAAGTCACTTATTCCTCTAGTTGCTTAAGCTAAACTTAGGCACATTAATAATTGATTAATTATTAAGTGTGCACACTAGGGTTTCATTTAGGGTTTCCCTTTTAGGGTTTCTTGATCTCCTTCATAAGGATTGATCTCTTTGTAATAACTGAGATTCTGATAATGCATTTTACACTTTGAGGTTTGCAGATCTTTTTTGTTCTGAATGTCTTTTGCATGTAACAGGTTATTGCATGCAGGCGATCTTGATTCTAACATGGTATCAGAGCCAGATCTGCTGCAGCTTGTTCAGTTTTTTGAAAGATTTAGAGATCTAGGTTTGGCTGCATCAAATCTGTTTTCTTTTTCTAGTTTTTATTTGGAATAGGGGGGGTTTATTTTTTTGGTGCACTTTGAGCTCAAACGGACCTCACCGTTGAGCTCGCAGCATCCAAAAACCCCTATTTTCATATAAAATTTGTCCGATTTGACCACAGTCGTTCTGGGAAGCAAAAAATTTACCAGGGCCATACGGCACAGTTTTCGAGGCAAAAATTTTTTAAAAAAAATGAAAAAAATCAATTTTTAAATTGATTTTTAAACATTTTCAATAAAATTTTAGCGTTGCCAGTGTATAACCCGGGTGTTGCCGGTCCGCCACCAAGCAGCCACCGGGAGGCCACCCGGGCGCCACCAGGCCGAGCGGAGCCACCAGGCCGCCGCTGGTGGACTGCGCAGCCCCCGCGGGCTTAACCTGCCAGTGCCAGGGTCACATGCAGGCCCAGGGACTTCGACCTTAGCTCCCAGCCGCTAGCCCCCTGGTCGTCCACGTGACCAGGGGCCGAAGACTTTTAGCCCTTGAGGGCTGTTCAAATTTTTTTTAAAACCCTTTTGAGCTACTTGTACAAAATCAGGCATATTCTTTGCATACGATCTCCGTTTTGCAAAAACAAGATATCACCGGAAAGCTGGTTCCGGCGCCGTTCTGATGGTGTAGGAATTTCTTCAAAAATATTCAGTTTGCATGCAGTTTTTCGCAGTCAAAGTCAGATGATATTTTTGCACTCCGAGGGGCATAACTTGCTCAATTTTGCTCCGTTTTTCGAAAGCGAATAGGCGTCGGAAAGGTGGTTCTGTGCTCTTTCCAGATCTGTAGTTCATTTCACCAGAAAATTCTTCAGGTACTTAGAGATTTGTCTCATACCAATTACTGCTTTTTATTGTTTTCTGGCTTTCAGTTTGTACTGGGGATTGGATTTTTGCATTGTGGGGGGGTGTTTTTTCTTGCTTTCTGTCATCTACATCAGAAAACCAGAATCTATAAACACCAAAACAAAACAAACAAACCCCTTCTGCATCTTCTGTCTAGTTCTGAAAGACCACTAAATAATAATAATAAAAAAAAAACACATTCAGAGCAGTTGAGGCACAGTTCACAGCATGGCCGACAGATCTATTGAGCTTCTCACACCGCATAATTATCACACTTGGAAGGGTCGCATGATGACACTTCTTCAGTCTCGAGGGTTATGGTCCTGTTTGGATGCGGTTCAGCCTCCATTGACTCGTGCCTTTGAGGTTATGCAGCACAGGAACAATATGGATCAGGCTATGGGATTGATTGCTTTGCACATTTCAGACAGTCTCCTATTTCATCTTGAAGGGTGTCTCACACCTAGGGCCTATTGGACCAAGTTTGAGGGACTTTTTGGCACTATCAACGAGTTTAGAGCATTGCAGATTGAGGCAGAGTTGACTTCACTTGTACCTGATTCTTTTCCCTCCATTGAGGACTTTCTGATGAAATTCAAACAACAAAGATCTCTTCTACAGGGTTGTGGTAAGGTTAAGACTGATACAGAGTGTATTTACCTGATTTTGTCAAAACTTCGTGGGAACTTTCAGATATTCTCATCTACCTTCCATTCCACTATGGATGCCTTGGGTGCACGTTTTACCATGCCTTCTTTTGAGGTGTTTTGTGATCGTTTGACACGAGAGCAGGCTAAGATATCACAGTTGGATGCTCTCACAAGATCACCGCACCAAGCATTGGTAGCACAGTCATATCAGGGGAAGCAGAAGCAGAAGCAGAAACAAAAACCACAGACCACAGAGCATTGGAAGGATTCTAGTTCACAGAAGACTTCTGATTCACCTTCTCCTAAGGGGGAATCATCGAAGAAAGATAGACCTAAGTGTGCTTATTGCACTAAGCTAGGACATGATGAGTCCAAGTGTTATGAGAAGAAGATAGATGGATATGCAAAACAGGTTTCAGATTTGACAGCTCTTCTTGAGAAGAACCATATTCATCACTCTTCTTCATCTACTTCAGGCGGGTCTTCTTCTTCACCATCATTCCAGATAGATGGACAGGCCCCACATAAGGGTCATGCATTATGTGCAACCACCAGTTCACATTCATCTAGATGGCTACTGGATTCAGGTGCTTCACACCATATGGCATCTTCTTAGGACATGTTCTCATCTTTCGAGGCTGCGTCCTCACCACACATATTGATGGGTAATAACACTTATATGAGTGTATGTGGGAAAGGTTCTATCGATATTGATGACGGTACATTCAATGATGTACTATGTGTTCCATCTTTGTCCACTAACCTTCTCTCCATCTATCAGATTGCTCACAGTGGGACAGGGAAGACAGTTGAGTTCACACCTGATTCAGTGCACATCAGAGACATTCAGACTGGCAACATTGTTGCAACAGGGACAGTTGATCATTCTTCCCGATTGTATGCATTCACACACTTTGGTCCACCATCTCCCTCTCTTTCTAAAAGAGAGCATGCAGTATCAGAGAAGAAGTTCGGTCACTTGAACTTATGTGTTCTTCCATCTGTTCATGAGACTAGTGTTGAGACTACTACACCTCTTCCTCCTGTTGAGATCACATTTGTTCAGCAGGATACCTCTTCAGTTGTGACTGACATTGTTGCTCCACTCATCGAGCCATCAAGTGCAATTGTTGAGGCCATATCTGAGGATATTCCTTTCCTCACAGATGACAGATTCAGCACACTTGTTATCCCTTCTTCATTGGAGATTACATTTCAGGATCATCTTGAGTTGTTTGATTCACCATTCTATTACTCAAACACTCATTCTCCAGTTCAGTTCTTCAGTGAGCATCATCCAGGACTTCCATTTTCACCTCACTTCCAGGGATTTCCTCTTCTTCGACCGTTGGATCTATTTCTTCCTCCGGGGTGACACATCAGTTTGATCATTGGCACAGGGGTTCTCTCATTCTGGGGGGGCTTTGGAGTCTCCACTCTCTCTCATGGGGGGGTATCTGATTGTATATCTGCATATGTTCTTGAGAGAGTCTCTTGAGACATTTCATTTGTACTTTCTTTTTGCATCTCTTTTTGGAGAGGAGTTTTTTCCCACTGGGTTTTCTCCTTTTCTCCGTTTCATAGAGATTTCCTTGTACTTGGGTACCTGATCAGGCCTAGTTGCCGGGACCCAATTTTACTTTCTTGCACTGTAGTTCTTTTGCTTTCTTGCACTAGTCTGTAGCTGCACTCTTGCTTATCTTAAGGGGGGGTGTTAGAGTAAAGTAATTAATTAACTTTACTCTCCTCTTAAGATTTCGCCTTGCACACATATTAGTCATTTAATAATTAATATTAATTATTAAATGCACTCACCTTTAGGGTTAGGTTTTCCTTTTAGGTTTTGATCTCCTTTTATAAGGATCGATCTCTTGTATTTCATTCATGCTCTATTTCATTTTTCTGGAATACATCTTGCATATTGTGAGAGCCAAACCCTTGTCTTGATCTGTCTCTTTCTCTGTGACAAGTCTTTTGCACTAGGGTTTCATTTAGGGTTTCCCTTTTAGGGTTTCTTGATCTCCTTCATAAGGATTGATCTCTTTGTAATAACTGAGATTCTGATAATGCATTTTACACTTTGAGGTTTGCAGATCTTTTTTGTTCTGAATGTCTTTTGCATGTAACAGGTTATTGCATGCAGGCGATCTTGGATTCTAACAAGGCTTAGGGATAATTAATATTTCCAACAATTTTAATGAATCCTGGGGACACATTGATAATCCCCAACAACTATTCACCAGATTCTTGATTGACCTCCACATCCCATCTCAAGTTTCAATAAGCACACCAACACCAAATGCCAATCCCGCACTTAGCCCTACAAGTTGTTTACTAGTATTGGTAACAAGTGTAAATGCATTGATATCAATTAGAATACCAGAAAGAGGCTGAGGCTGAGGCTGAATCCGAGCCCGTGTGCCACTACATCTTGTATCTATTTTCCACCCACTCAATGCAAAACAAGTGCGAGCGGCGACACTACCTTCCATTATCTTTCACTCGCACAACAAAATTCAATGACGTTTTCTGATAATTTGAAATGCTAACTTTGGACTGAGTAGAGCCATGAGCCACGTGTGATCACAAAACCATCCCTTGAGTGATAAAAGAAATAAAATAAGAAACTAACCTTGATATTATTAATAATTTGTTCGAAGAGTTTGTAACTAGTTTTTGCCTCAAGGGCATGGTTGTGGGTGTAGCTTTGAGCACTTGTAGTGCTATTTTTTGTGGAGAGGTGGGGATGGTGTTCTTTCTTTTGTAAATTCATTAGTTGGGGTCAAATTAATTTTATTGGTGAGTGAAGTTAATTGAGGGGAGTCTCTTGTTCCTTCTATAATTTCATTATCAAAGATGCTTAATCTCACAAGGTTTCATTTTCTAATGTGGTTATGTGGGACCCAATAATAGTTAAACTATTATTATTATGACTTAAAATATTTATTATCATAACTTATATGTTTAATATATTGGTATTAGTTGAGATCAAATGTTAACATGTCTTTCAAGTTGGTTGGTTGTTTGATTAAGTATGCATACATGAAACTTGATACATTGGTGATCTCTATTTAATTATATAGCGGATTATTGATATTTATGACTATTAGTTATATGATAAGATTAACTTATTATTTTAATGAGTTATAATTGTAATATATTTTATTTCTAATCAAAGTGAGAAGAGCAAGAAGGAAAGAGGTGTCAAGAGTTTACAATGTCAAGGAAAGAGATCAAGGTACACCAATGTTTATAGTAATTTGGCCAAAGTCAAGTAACCATATGAGGTTTTAACCGAGTTGATTCATGTCTACGTTAATTGTGAGGTTTGATCATTCATTATCCTTACTCTTGATTTCTAGTTTTTAGTTGTTATGATTACTCTTTGAGTTGTGTCCCATAGCCAATTTCAATAATTAGTCAAAGCCAAGTTGTTGGCATTATTGTTTATGAATTTAACATCACTTTTGAAAGGGTTGAGACTTTGTTTAGAAATAACAATATATTAATAATGTAAATATGCATTTAATGGTATGTTAAGCTGTAAATAGCTAAAGCATATCCTAGCGTACCCTAAGCAATGCTTTACCCCAACAATTATTTGATCAACACTTTAGTTGACTTGGTATTAACAATAGTGGGGACTTAATTCTGAGTATATAATAACCCTCATAGGGCATTAGCTCAAATCCCAATATTTTTTTGCAATCAACTCAATTATACTCTTTCTTATCACCTAGTTCCCAAAATGGGCAAGATGAGAGCATGTAGAATAAGAACGAGGAAAAAAAAAATTAATTGAAAAGTGTTGGTAGCAAGCTAAACAACTCACATTTCAAAATAATCATAGAATCAATCTAACAAAATTGGTTGATAATGCGTGCAAACAAAGTTGCATTAATGCTAAAATGGAAAGATTTTTGCCCTTCAAAGCTTGGGTTGAGGATGAAAATTGAGGAGACTTCACAAACCCAACTGGAAGATGGTAGTCCTCAGAACAAGCTATCCAACGAATATAATTTTAATATGTTTTGGTTTTATTATGTATGCATTTTTTTAGTTTTATTTAAACATAGGTTTTTCAACGAAAACCAAGCTCTCTGTTCTGCACATGTGGAAAAATAGCAGATTATCAAAATAAAATTTTGAAAAATATGTTCAGGTTGGGTATTGATGTCCTTGATCCATTAATTTTTTTTTTGAATTTCGGTACATACATAAAAAGTTGTGTGTTGTATACAGTCCGCCTATGTTTGAATTGTAATTGGTTTGACTTCAAAACTTGATTAAGGAAACAATATTTAATAAAACACTATAAAACCAAATGAAAGTGCTAGATATCGTAGTTAAAAATCTAAATTCAAAAAAAATAGAATTTAATCCTTCATACAAAAAAATTTATGTTGTATACAATGAGCATCACTCCTTAAAAATGTTGTTTTTTAAAAAAAGCTAGTTTTTGAAGAAGATGGAAAAAGAAGTGAAATTTGATTCCAAAATTTAAAAAAAGTATATATTTAGAATCTATAGACAAAATTTCACAAATCACTAGTTTGCATCATCTTCAAATTCCTCACGGTTTAGCCGCTATAGGAGCCCGAAAGTGAAGATTTAGTTAAAAAAAATCAGTTCAATGTCCAGTTTGCCCAAAAATTGTAAACTAGTATTGTGGGATCACCCATCAAGGAATCCTTTTGAAATATTTTCACTTCATCAAGGAATTCAAAAGGAAGAAGGCCCCCTCACAAGGGGAAGGTCAGAACTTTGCCCGCAAGAGAAGGTGCTCCCTCCTTGGAGGAAACTTTTTCAAATTCTTTCTTTATGAACTCATGATGAAGGAAAAATATTCCACCAGGGGTCCTTGTTGAGGAATGCAATTTTTGAAAAAATATTTTGAAAATATTTGTTGGCCATCGAATGCATTTAAAAAAAATTCAAAGTGATATGATAGCCCCCCTTAGGATGGTGCATTTCGAACACAAAGGAACGTGACATCCTAAAATGCCATGCATTGAGATCTCATCTCTTTCAATTATTTTTTCTTTTTATGATACTAGTATTTAGACATGCATGGCTTCTAATGATCCAATGCAACATAACATTCATTATATTCCAAATATGTATACTTGGGATCTGATAACTTGATAAACATTGCAAGAATTTTTGTGAGTGCTATCTTGTGTACTTGGAGGACACTATTGAGTATATTCATATTCCATTCAAGATGTTACTTCTTATGGGGTTGTATTATCTTATTTTGATGTTTTGAGGGAGAATTTAGACCCTCTTGTTCCTTATCTACGTCATCATTTGTCACAGTTTGGAATTGGTGTGGAGACTCTTGAGCAATATTTGCAGGAGCCATCTTTGTCTTTGAATAATGTTTTACGTGCATTTCCATAAGGTTCTAGGTTTCCATATTCATTAGTGTGGCCTAGAACACCTGAATTTATTGTGGTAGTTTTTGACATTGACATGGGGACACTTGAGAAGAGTTTAGATACACCACACATATTTATCTTTCTTCCCTCATTCCTTTTAGGAATGAGAAGACATCTTGCATATATTCCTGGTTTTATTATTTCCTAAGGGGAGGAATATAGTTTGAAAAGATTGGATCATCTTCAACATTTATTGTTAGGATTCTACCATCATTGGAAGAGACTCTACATTGAGGGGGACTATATAATATCTCTTTTTATTCTCTCATGGGGGGGATTTTTCCTCACACATATATTTTTTATTTTCATAATTTTAGAGCATTTTGTATTTTCTCTTTTTTGGGGAGGATTTTTGTCCCACCAATTTTTCTCCTTTTCTTCGTTTTTGAGAGATTGTATTTATACATAGGTATCTAACATTGCCTTGTAGTTAGGACCCCTTTTCATATTTATATATTGTACATTCTCTCTTAGTTGCACTTAAGGGGGTGTTGGTCTGAACATGGTGTTTTACCTAACTAGTTCATCACCTAGGTCCCATTCACACTATTTACTTAATTTTACTTAGGGTACACATAGGAAACTTATCACTTTATGCTTCAATTCATAGAATTAAGATACATGTCATAGTATTATGCGATCCTATATCTCACCTTGGTCTATATAACCAAGGATTTCTCTTTGTATTCTCATTAATTTGATCCTAATATGGTCCTAATATAATATTTTTTTTAGGATCATGAGAACGTACAACATGCTTAGCCCTATTATATATTAGTTAATACACTAATACCTCTTAATTAGGATGAAGGGGTATGTCCCTACATAGTTTAGCCTATAAATAAGGAAGATAACTCTCTCTTATATCATCATAGCATACAATATTGAATTCATATATTACTATCTAATTATTGGAGGTCACTCACTCAAAGGGGTCTACTGTATTTCTGATTTTTACAAATATTTCTAAGAAATATCATAACATGTGGTATCAAAGCTACGATATGGGCCAACATTTTTGTTTCCACCATAGCTTTCAAACTAGTGTGAATTTGGATCTGATTTTTTTTGTGTTGAGGTATGTATTATATAAGCTCTCAAAAATAAATTTAGACTTTAAAGGTAAGTTTTCTAAAATTTATTATAATTTAATGTTAAATTGCATTAATTTACTCTATAGGCCATGATTTTTAGAGCCTTTTTTTAAAATTATATTTTTGGAAAGCTTATAAAAAAATAGGTAGGGTTAGTTCTTTGTATATTTCTATTAGAAATAAAATAAGTTATTTAATTTAGTGGTCAAGGTTTAGTCAAAACTTTCAATAATTTTCTCTATAGGTTGAATTTTTTTATTTAAAAATATATATTTTTGGAAAGCTTATAAAAAATAGACAGGTTTAGTTCTTAAAAATTTATTTTTTAGACATAAAATATATTTCTTAGATTAGTGGTCTAAGTTTGGTCCAAATTGAAGCATCAAATTCTCTCACACCAAATACTTTCCTACCTTAATAAATTTTAAAATAAAAAAATAGTTAAATCCATGCCATCTTTAGGATTCTAGAGGATCTTTCTTCATATACAAAATCTAAGGACCCATTTTATTTTTCAACACCTAAATTTGAGGAAAGAATTATGTAAGGGCATGAAATAATGATACATTTCATTAAATATAAATAATTTGACCCATTTGTAAAATCCTTAAATGAGGGTTTAGATAGGTTTACAAAGGAATTATTATTAGAAATAAAGCCCCAAAAAAACCACCAAAGTCATTACAACCCTAATAAACCAAATTAAGGGATAGGATAACATTTTCAAGATCAACAATCATGCCTACCAAGAATAAAAATTCATAAATTTGATGGAAAAAATGTAATTTCATGGATAAGCCTCATAAAACAACAATTTAAACTTCATAATATACTTAATAATTCCATGGTTGACATAGATTTACTCTTTTTAGAATTAGGACCTTACCAATGGTGCCAATGGAAGATGAGCAATAGACAAGGAAAGATGTTCAGTTAGCAAGAATTTAGTAAATAATTAGCAACCTTTTATGAGCAACCATGCATTAGAAGCTATTTTACCCAACTAAGAAATTTAAAACAATTAAGGTCTAGATTTGAATATAATGTTGAGCAAATTGGAGATTGGCGCTTCGAGCTCCTAAGGTGACACCTTACCAAAGACTATAATTTCACATCAACTGACTTAAGGACCAAATTCAACATGATGTTCATCTATTGGAACCTTGTAAAGTTAGGAAAACTATGCAACAAGATTTGTATATTGATAAAAAAACACCACCAAAGGTGAAACCATGAGAATAATTGATTAAAATATGACTAATCCTACTAGAAAAAAAATAGATAAGTTCTTTAACTTAAGATAAATTAGCAAGCTCTCTCCTCAACAAGAGATATAAAAAAGAGAAAAAGGCCTATGTTGGAATTGTGATAGCAAATATTTGAGTCATAAGTGTTATAGTAGTGAGAGAAAGAATAAGGTTGAAGAAGAGGGAGAAGTACTCATAAAATAATCAAACATAAAACTTAAGAATGAGGATTTAAAGGAAAAAGAAAGAACTACTATCTCCCTACATGCATTGAATGAAACAAATGCATCACAAAAACTCAAAGTAATTGGTAATATAAAAAATAAAAAATATGAAAGTGTTAGTTGATACTAGTGGTACATATAATTTTATTGATAGAAGATTAGCTAATGAGCTCAATTATTTTGTTTATCCAATCTTTAATTTTCAACTCATGATAGCTGATGGGAAACAACTACCTTGTGGTGGTAAATGCCATCATATAAAACTGTCTATGGTAAATTATCAACTAGATTCAGAAATATTTGCTATCCTTATTAGGGGAGTGGATGTAGTTTTGGGTGTGCAATGGCTTAAGTAATTAGGAACAATATATTTTAATATTAAAGACCTATCCATGGATTTTAGGATACATGGAAAAAAGTATGAACTTTTTGGAATAAAATCATCACCAAGTGAAATCATTAGCTCCTATAGGATGGAGAGATTACTCAAAATAGGTTCTTATAATAAAGGGGCACAATTATATTTTATAGAATTATAAGATATGACAAGTTAAATAAAAAATTCAAGAGATTATTTAACACCACAAACATGTATTTTAAGAATCCAAGGTTATATCTCTAATTGGATACCATAACCATGACATTAAATTAATGCCATGAAGAATTGTTCATCCCAACACAAAAATATTATTTATCCCCTATGCTTATTCTTAACAAAAAGGATGGTCCATGGAGAATGTGCTCATATTACAAGAAGCTAAAAAAATCACTTATAAAGATAAGTTGCATATTCCTATTGTTAATGAATTGGAAGAAAATAAAATCTATGCAAAACAATCTAAATGTGCCTTTAGGGTGAAATAAGTAGAATACTCAACACAATTGGTGTCACTTAAAGGTGTTAAGATGAACCCTAAGAAGAGAGGATTTTAACAAGATACTATAGAAGATTTGTTCATACCTATAATCTTATAGTTTATAAAAATTTCTTTTGGGAAGGTATTAAAGTGAGTATCCAAAAAATTGTGGTAGAATATTGATAATCCAAAAAATTAAAAGTGAATAATAAGGATTCCAGGCCTCTTACAAATATTAATAATTTCAATACAACACCAGGAAAAAATATTAATGGACTTCATTATGGGGCTGCCAAAGACAATATTGATGTAATTTAGCTTGTTGTGGATATAATAATTAAGAATACATATTTTTGTGGACTCTCATATATTTTCCACTAATATTATAGAAAAATTATTTGTACAAAATATACAAAACTTCATGGAATTTCCAAAATTATATTGGAAAATAGAGCCACCTCTAAATTCCTAATCAAGTGGAAGAATTTCCCAATTGAAGATACAACATGGAATGATGAACGATTCATACAAAATATTTTAGTGTTTCCAAGCTTGAGGGCATTACTTTTTTGAAGGGGATAAGCACAAGTAGAATGCTTAAAACCCTAAAATAAATATTAGTTAATACACTAATACCTCTTAATTATGATGAAGGGGTATGTCCCTACATAGTTTAGCCTATAAATAAGAAAGAGAACTCTCTCCCATATCATCATATCATACAATATTGAATTGATATTATTATCTAATTATTGGAGGTCACCCCCTCAAAGCAGTCTAATATATTTATGATTTGTTATGGCTAAGATGAAAGATTTCATCAAATATATCCCTTGTACCTTATGAGATAATTCCTCTCTAGTTCACCCAATAGTAAGAATAATAAAGGAATACATATATTCTCTTCACTAAAAGTTGATAGAGAAGAATGTTGATTGAAATATTTTAAAAAAGAATACATTTTGGGGTTTCTAAGATGACTTGAATGAGTTAGGAGAGCCGTAGAGAAAACTCAAGTAGCCAATTTTCTCTCAAAAAATGAAGATACAGTATCATTGAAGGCCA
Source organism: Sequoiadendron giganteum (assembly GCA_007115665.2). NCBI lineage: Eukaryota > Viridiplantae > Streptophyta > Pinopsida > Cupressales > Cupressaceae > Sequoiadendron > Sequoiadendron giganteum. The sequence continues at coordinate 362,393,491 of CM021108.1, read as the reverse complement.
ATCATCAACAAATTGAAAAAGGTTATCATCTCTTTCTTAAGTCATTTTCTTGGCTAGGTGTAGTATCTCTAGTGTTAATTATTAATTCAAGATTATTTATTATTATTTTAAAAAGATGCAATGACTTAATTTTGAAGGATTTGAATCTAATATGAGGTCTTGAGGGTTGACCTAGCATGTGACATGAAATTTTGAATTTTGGGACTAGGCACCAACTTAGGATTAGGCTAACTCATTTTTTTCATTTCAAAATTTGGGTGCCCAAGGGTGGATATTTATTTCTTCCTTGTAGAAATTATAAAGGTTGGGACATTTGGTATACCAATGAACTATATAAATTTTAGTGTGGAAGTCATATTGAACATTGTAATCAATATATATTTTAAAATTAATGTTCATGATCATGTCTATTGTGTTTCATATGTTCCAATATTGGTTATGATGTGCTCTACTTTTTTCTTTATTTTGAATAACTTGGTGAAATCTGTTTATTATACTTATATCATAGAGTTATGCATCGAATCTCTACTTGAAATATTTGTACATTATTATTTCCTTAAAATTTACTCACACTAATATTGTGGATAGTTTTGTGAATACTCACCATTGTAGTGACCCGAGAGATAGAGTGGGACTTGTCATTGTCTGTTTGTTTTATTTTTGTTTTATATTCTCTAAATCATAACAATCTTTTGATTTTTTTTGTAGCTAGATAATTTTAGGGTAAATTTATATCTTAGGGTAGGTTAGGTTAAGGTAGTTAAAGTATGATAGAAAATTATTTTTGCATCTAAGCTTTGAAGATCCAATCTTTTGTGTAATCAGATCTAAATCATTTGATTGTGTATCATTATCCAATTTGATAATAATAGAAAAATCCGTAAATAAATCACATAGGCCACTTAGCTTTTCCAACATAGTCAAGACCTAGATGAGAAAGAAATTTGGAGCTAAAAAATCATCTTTTCAAGAGAAGCAGAGTAATCTATTGTTCTACTTAATGTTGGTAGTGCTAATACCACCATCAACCGTGTGAATTTGAGTTTTGGAGAAGGGTGACATGATATTATGATATTCACTTCTAACAAATAGAATTACAAGTATGATCTAGTCTAGAACAAGAAGCTAATGAAACAATTAGGTTAGGAAAATTTGAACAAAGAAATATCGGATGTAACAAATTATTAGATTATGTCTTGGATTAGAAAGTACACCAAATATCCAATTATGTGTCAAATTCATGTTTTGAAGAGATGAACCCAAATTGGTTCCAAATAAGTGGGGAAAAGTGTAAAGGTATTCATTTTTCTTCTCCCCAAGAATACACTCCATAACATTATTTTTAGATGGATAATCTTTTTATTTTGATTAGATATTGTCATTATCACCATAACAATTTTATGTTCTTTTGGGACGAGGGTATTTTCAATCCTCATTTTAATTATAAAATATAAAGCTTTTATGTTTTATGAGATTCAAAAACTTACCAATTTGATGATTTATAAGTTCATCATAGTGAACTAGTAGAGCATGTCAATGCAATTAAAATAAATTATTAAAATTATGATGTTGAATTATTTTAAAAATAGTCTTTAACAAGAGCTCAATAATGAAAATGAGAACAAGGAGGATGAGTGTGACCATAATGACATGTTCACATATGAAAATAACAAAGGTGACAATAAACCTAATGACATGTTTGTTGATGGTAATTATACAGATGATAGTAGGAATGATGAGGGTGATATGAAGGATGATTAAAAATATATTTTTAATAACCATAATTAGATTTCTTACAAACCCTTCTCTCAATCAAAGATCCTTTATGGATATACTTCTTCTTGGAAAAAATCATAGTTTTTTAATTCCCCCTTTGAAGAAAAACTAAAGTTATAATGAATTCTATAAAAGCCTCATTTTATAATTAATTTATTCTTATCAAAATTGTCTCACAAAAATACTATCATTTATAAATTTAATATAAAATAATTATAAACAAGTTTTACTTTCAAATATAGTCTTCTATTTCATAAATTGATGAATTAATAATTTTTTTAGTAAAAATTATATATAATTTCTTATATTGACATTTCAAATCATACTCATTGAATAAGAAAAATATTTTGCCTACCAAAACTTGAAACATTCATCTTAAAGAAAAATAAAAAAAACCACTATATTAAAAAAATTTACTAACACTAATGTCATTTTAAAAATGAAATTATATGTCAAATTTCACTTCAAAAGTAAAACAAATGCATTTGTCTTTGTTCTCACGTAAAAGTGTGTTGACAAAAGAATACAAATTATTACGTCGAGAGACGTTCTATAATCACAAAGTCTATATCAACAAAAACTACATAAGATTTAATTTGATGTTTTAATGATATTTGAAATGACTTCCACTTGACAGTTGAAATCTTCAATGTAAGAAGGTAACATGAAACATAAGATCACAGAGTGTGATCCGAAACGTTGATGTAAAAAAATATACAGAATCTAATCCAGAAACACTCAGCTACATAAGATCTTATAATGACTACAAACGATTTCATTACTTACATGACAGCCATTTCATAAATGAATGGTTGCTAGAAAGTGTTTATCAAAAGACCATTTAACATTATTTGTGCATGGATTCCTTGCCATCTGAAAGCAATTTTATGGAGGCACATAACTCCAATACGTAGGCTTAAATACCTGATTCAACAGGTATTTGATACAAAATATGCATGGCCTCCTCCAGTCGATCCTCATTACATAACCCTTCAATATCCAAAGGATCTTTGAAATTATGCACCAGTATTTCTCTTCGAACGTCTAAAATTGCCTCTAGAAGCAATGAAGCTATCCGATAAGTTTTAAATTTTAATTTGTGGGCTTAAATTTTTTATTCATCGTTGTTTAAATAAGTCTGTGAATTTCCTAGGTGTTTTTCAATCTCTAATTTTTTGGTCTCCATTAGATCTGAAACTAGCACATTTTGCATGCATATCTACCAGGGCAGTTGCAGCTACAAAATCTAACAATGGATGTTCACACTCTGTTCCAAAGCTCCCATTTTTGCACATGTTGTTTCTAGAGGTGCACAGTTTGTAGCAATGGTGGGCGACTGAGTTGTATCATGGCTATGATAGTGATATCAATTGCATTATTTTTGTTGGGACGAGTGGAAGCAATGGTCTATGTTGAATTTTGAAATAATTATCTTGAAAATTTAATTCGTTTTTGATGATAATGTGGGATGCTCGCAAAGGTTGCGAAGTCTGCATTTACACCTGCCAATCACATTTGGTTGAAAGATTCTATATCTTTTTCAACAAACACAGTTTCTGCATATCCTTCAATCATAGCATTCGATGAGACCATATTTGTTTGAAGTATCCTGCCAAGTAGTTCATCTGCCTTGTCTATACTTCCACATTTTTGTAGGATTTGAAAATGGGAGAAGCAAACAAATAAACACACAAAAATAAACATAGATATTTTATATTGATAACATCAAAACATTACATAAACATTTTAAAAATTTGCTCCCTCATACAACACCATCATTACAGACTTCTTAGATATGTTTACCTGGAACATTATAAAGACCCGAGTTGCTACTCATTCAAACATATTCTATTATATCATCTGACTGTTATTGGAGCTTCTGCTCCTTGGAAAACATACAACCATTCAATCTCCTTATAGCTTTGTAGAGATGGACCCTTGAAAGAGTGCTTTCAACAATGCAAACTTAAACAATATATAGAAAACTAAGCATATAAAAGAGATAGAGAACAAACATAAAATAATATATTTTAAACTACCCATAAAACATGTGAAGCTTGTGAGGAGTTAATATGAAGTCCTTTCAAATCTTTTCAAATCTTACTTCAAAATCTTTTTTCTTAATTTGTCTTCAATGTTAATACTGATTGAGATCCAATGTTGATATGGAGACTGATGTGGAGAGGACAAGACAAGTTGGAGTAGTTGGGATTATATTCCAACACTCTCCCTTAATCACAACTACAAATTTCTTTCATCAATGCTTTTGCATGTACAATCTTCAAGTTCTATGGATTGAATCTAGGAAATCTCAATTTTCTGTTGGGATGCTCCAACCTTGAGCTCTGGGTTTTTTTCACTAGTCCATCATTGGTTTAAGTGTGATACACTTGTTTTCTTCAACACCTCCCTTTGAGATACCCTACTGGAGCTCGAAGATCCTATCTTTAGTTGGCTCTGTTAGCCTTATTCACACAAATACAAAATGTTATCCTCCTTTGATTCTTTGATCTCCTTTAACAACTCCTTTTCTTATTGTTTTGAAAGCTTCTCATTCATCCATATTCCTCAAATGTCCTCCAAAAAATAACCAAAAAACTATAACAGCTTGTTTCTAGCAGCCGAGCCTTCCTTTCTCTTCAGGTTTGGCTTGACAAAAACTAGCGATCCTTACTTTAAGCAGACTTCACTTTCTTTTTTGAATAAGCATTTATTTCTATAACTCATGATCTTTGGTGATGAATTTTCCTGCAAGCAATTCCTTGGATTTGGCAACTTCAACAACCTCTCTTCACCTTCATAAATCCCCACGATCTTTGTTTTTGAATAGTGATCTCCTTTTCTACACAACTCTATAGAATGTTGCGATGTCTTCTTTGAGTGTGATTTTGGATCCTCATGGCTATTTCTATAGCAATGACATCTTCCCTTGACTTTTGGTGATGATTTTGATGACACCTATTTATCACCTTCTTCTAGCAGTCTCTCTACTAGCTATGGCTAAATTAAAATTGGAGTTTCTACCTTTGATAGATTGCTTATAAAGTCTTCAATCCTCATAGATGGAGAACAATACTTCTTCTAAGACCACAAATGCACCTCCGCCATACTCATATTCCAATGTACAAGCATTAAATCCATCAGGCATGATAACTTCTATTGGATATTGCCTAACTACAACCTCCCCTACTAAAACTAACTATTCATCTTTAACATGATGAATTTCAAGTATTATGAGGCGACCTTCACCATCGATGGCAACTTTGAATCACTTATCTTTAAATCTTCTAAAAACCATATCTCCAAATTTTAACGCTTGCAACTTCTCTATGAACATGAGGCTCTTCAAAACCCTCAATTCCTCCTTCCTTACTAAACAAAAACAACTTCTGCAACTATAACTATAACAACTTCATATCTAGGTTGGACTAACTATTTTCACTGAAATGGGATCCTCCTTGCAGTGACTAGCTTTGAACAATTTTTTGTGCCTCTTTGTCAGCTTCCCTATCTTCAAACCGCAACACTCCACGATCTTTCTATTGTTAACGATCTCTTCAAGATCTTTTACCAAGTTGCAAGTAATACAAAACATATGTAGCAACTTCTCCCAAACAACTGTAGCCTTCTATATTTCTGCAAATCTCACTTAAACTTCACGACCTAGCTCATATTTTAGTGGGAGACTAGCACAAATCCTGTGGACTTTTCCATTACAACAATCTATGCATTGGTCAGTCAATTGGTGTAGTGGGATCTATAGAAGACTCAACAACTTACAATTTTAATGGCTGCTTCGTGGATTGTTTCTTCAATGGACTTTTGTATCCTCTTTTTTTATTGTTTGATAACGACACTTATGCCTACAGACTCATCTATTAGACCAACTACCATACTTGACTGCTAGGCTTTGATAAGCTTCCTTGACACCTTATGACTCTGATACCATTTTGGTATATTGAAGGGGGAGAAGAAGACACATAAACACAAACTCATATACACACACAAAAATAAATAGATATTTTATGGGTGAAGCCACAATAGCGGTTTACAATTCAAATGAGGAAGGAAAACTCACAAAAAATGAATACATGGCAAAAAACTTGATTTTAGGGGTTCGTACGAACCTACTGGTTCGAGCGAACCCTTTTAATTCTTTCCACCCCAAAAACCCAACGAAATCCCTTATGGAAGGGTGGTTCACTCGAACCAGGGTTCGTACAAACCCCCCTTATTTCTCATCCCCCCTTGAGACACAAGAAAAACCTAAATTTTGGCACTTCGAAGCTTGGGTTGAGGATGAAAATGAAGGAATCTTCACAAACTCAACTGGAATTAGGTAGTCCTCAGAATGAGCTATCCAATGAATATAATTTTAATATGTTTTGGTTTTATTATGTATTTGTTTTTTTAGTTTTATTAAACATAGGTTTTTCATCGAAAATGAAGGTCTCTGTTTTGCATGTGGAAAAAAAGCAAATTATCAATTTTTTTTTTTTAAAATATGAGTGCACTAGATATTGAAGTTCTTGATCCAAAAATAAAATAAAATTGAATTTCAATAAATACAAAAAAAGTTACGCGTTATACGGCTGCGCTAAGTCTGAATTGTAATTGGTTTGACTTCGAAACTTGATTAAAGAAAAAATATTCAATAAAAAACTATCTAACCAAGTGGAAGTAATAGATATCAAAGTTACAAATCTAAATTTGAAAGAATTAAAATTTTATCCTTCATGGAAAAAACGTTATGCATTATACGGTGTGCGTCACTTTTTAAAAATGTTTTTTGAAAAAAATCAGTTTTCGTGGGAGATGGAAAGAGGAGTGCAATCTGATTCCAAAATTTTTGAAATTTTTTTTTAGAATCTACAGACAAAATGTGATGAGACTCTAGTTTGCATCATCTTCAAATTCCTCATGGTTTAGCCGCTATAGGTGCCCGAACATGAAGATTTAGTTAAAAATAATAATTTCAGTGTCCAGTTTGGCCAAAAATTGTAAACCACTATTGTGGGATCACCCTTATATTGATCACATCAAAACATTACATAGATATTCTGAGTTTATGCTCCTTCATACAACACCATCATTAAAAACTTTTTACATATCTTTACCTGGAACATTACAAAGACCTAAGTTGTTGCTCATTCAAACATACTCCATTATATCATTTGATTATTGTTGGAGCTTCTGCTCCTTGAGAAACATACAACCATTCAATCTCCTTACAAATCTGTAGAGCTGGACCCTTGAAAGAGTGCTTTCAACAATGCAGACTTAAACAATATATAGAAAATTGAGCATATACAAGAGATAGAAAATAAACATAAAATAATATATTTTAAACTACCCACAAAACATGTGAAGCTTATGAGGAGTTAATAGGAAGTCCTTTAAGATCTTTTCAAATATTACTTCAAAATCAAGTTCTTCTTAATTTATCTTCAATGTTGATACTGATTGAGATCCAATGTTGATACGAAGGCTGACATGGAGAGGACAAGATAAGTTGGGGTAGTTGGGATTATATTTCCAAAAAAAATTGCATACATGTTTAGTAGAGCATTTCACATGCATTCTAATCTTAGTGGAATACACTCCAAATTTCCCATGCTGACATTATTCAAATATAAAATGGGACTCAATACTCACATCTCAAAAATAATTTTATATTTAACTAACATTTAAAATAATAGTCTATAAAGAAGAATATACACTTCTATTTAAGGCACATGAAGTGTTTTTTGAAATGTCTCTGAGGCATGCGGTCTCATGAAATGCCTTATTTGCAAGGATTGTTCAAAATGATTTCTTGAGCATTCAAAAAAATTTCTTTGGTCTTTCTGACGAGCTTTGGCATCTTAAAAGTGAAGCAATCAGTAATGTTAATAGCAAAGTCCTCAATATAGAAAGATTGATCCACCAAGACAAAAGTGATTTAGTCGTCATTATTTATATTTATTTGTCTAACTTGAATTGAGGATTGGAAAAGATAAGATAATAAGACAAGTAAAAAATAGAAAGTTTCTAATTTTATTTATGGTGCATGTTATTATTATAGGCACTCAACTAAAAACTAGAAAGTTTCTAATTTCATTTATGGTGCATGTTATTATTATTTTCCTATCAAGAAAGAGAGAAGTTGGGATTCAAGTTTTGCATACACATTTATTTCAAAATTTAATGTGCTTTGCTATTAATTTAAAATATTGTTAGAAGGAAAGATTAATTAAAAATAATATTTTAATCATTGTGAACTTACAATTAAAAATAAACACATGTTAAATACAAAATAAGTTAAAATCATTCTAATTAGAAGGGTGGCAAGCTTCAAATTTATCTTATTTTATATTTAGTCATGAAATCATATATGTTTCTACTATAATTTACACAATTCTTATTAAAATTACTATATATCTAAGATATATATTTTAAAATTTATGTTTAAATTTTTAAAATATTATACAAAAATTATGTAAATATATTATAATATAATATTACTATATTATATTATAATTATAATAAAAATATATGAAAATATTATAAAATAGCATTAAAAGTTATATTATATAGTAAATTATACAAAACATTACTAACCCTAAACCTAATTCTAATCATAATACTAAAACCCTAACCCTAACTATAAAATAAACTCTCTTTAATAATAATTGTAACTCTAACTCTAACCCTAATCCTAACACTATTTCTAACCCCCATGCTAGCTTTTAATCTTTCTCTAACCCTAACCTGAACCCTAATTATGAAACTAACACTAATGCTAATTGTAATGCTAACCCCAACTCTTTTATATTAAAAAAAAAAAATGATAAATATCTTATAATAGAAAACCACATCTCTATTTTACAATCAAATTTATCATTGTAAAAGAAACATAGCAGTTAGTCCAAAGGTAGCAATTACAAAATTTTAGATTATAGGAGGAGGTGGTGTGAGGATAAGCCCTGCTAAGAAGAAAATGTTTTTTCAATTAAATATTATTTAAATAAAGTTAGTTCATTATCATCATCATCCATCCATCCTTTTCGTGATTGTCCGCCTCATACACTCATTCACCACTTACCCTTTACTGCACGGTTTTCATTATTTATCCCTCGCATATGTAAAACCTACCTTATAATTATGCACCATACACTTCTTCCTCTTCATTTTATTTGTCTCCCCTTTGACTATTGATACCTTGTACTATTCAATGCTTAAAATGGATATTTTGATAGAATTAGGTTTAGGGTTAGGGTTAGAGATAGAATTAGGATTAGAGTTAGGGTTAGGGTTAGAATTATGATTAGTGTTAAAGTTAGGGTTAGACATAAAATTAGGATTAGGGTTAAGGTTAGAGATAGATTTAAGATTAAGGTTGGGGTTAGTGTTAGGATTATGGTTAGAGATAGGATCAAGAATTAGGATTAAGGTTAGGGATAGAGATAGAATAATATTAGGGTTTGGGTTAGGGTTAGATATAAAATTAGGATTAGTGTTAGGGTTAGAGATATGGTAAGGATTACATTTAGGGTTAGAGTTTAAGATAAAATTAGGATTAGGGTTAGGGTAAAAGACATAATTATGATTAGGATTTAAGTTAGCCTCAGAATTAGGGTTAGAGGGTAAAAATTAGGGTTAGGGCTAGGCTTAGGTTTAAGGTTAAGGTTTGAGTTAGGATTAGCATTAGGACTAAGGTTAGGGATAGAGATAACGTGATGATTAAGGTTATGGTTAGAGATAAAATTAAGATTATGGTTAGGATTAGGGTTAGAAATAAAATTAGGCTTAGGGTTAAGATTAGATATATAATTATAATTAGGGTTAGGGTTAGATATATAAATAGGATTAGGGTTATGGTTAGATAGAACTAGGATTAAAATTAGGATTAGAGGTAGAATTATGGTTATGGTTAGGATTAAGAGATACAATTTTGATTAGGGTTAGGGTTAGGGTTAGGGTTAAATTAGAGTTAAGGTTTAGATTTAGTAAGGGTTAAGTTTAGGGTTAGGGTTCAACTAGGGTTAAGGTTATTGTTCACTAAGAATTAGGGTTAGGGTTATATAATAAATCTTGGGGTTAGTGTTAGGATTGGGGATAAAAAAGGGTTAAGGTTAGGATTAGGATTCAATAAGGGTTACATATAAGGTTCAATTATGGTTGCATATATAATTAGGATTCAGTTAGGGTTACATATAGGGTTTAATTATGGTTAAGGTTACAAGTAAATTATGGTTATAATTAAATTAGGGTGAGGGCTATAAATTAATTAAAGTTATGAATCAATTAGGGCACTAGAATAGATCTTGGAGTTATGACTAGGGTTAGGTTTATTAATGTCTTATTATAATTAGGGTTATATGATAAATCTTGGAGTTATAGTTAGGGTTAGAGTTAGGATGAAGGTTATAGCTTAGGTTAGAATTACCATTTACATTAAGTTTAGCTCTATGGTTATAATTATGATTATAATTTTATATCTAACCCTAATCTTAACCCTAATTATAACACTAACACTAATTATAATTGTAACCCTAACTCAAACCTAATTTTAACCGTAATCCTAACCTTAAACCTATATCTACCTCTAACATTGGCTATAACTCTAACCTTAACCCTAGAACCCTAATCCTTACCCTAACCCTAACCAAACCTTAGCCATAATTATAACCTTATCCCTAGCCCTAGACCTAATTTTATCTCTAACTATAACCCTAACCTTAACTTTAACCATAACCTTAACCATAACCTTAACCTGAAACCTAACCCTAACCCTAATTCTATCTATAATCAGAACCATAACCCTAACCCTAATCTTAACACTAAACCTACCCTAACCATAACCTTAATATTCTCCCTAATTATAACCCTATCCCAAACCTAACCCTAAATATATGTCAAACTAAAACCCAAGTCCTAACCATAACCCTAATTATATGTCTAGCCATAACCCTAATTCTAAAAATAACAAGTTAATACCAACCCTAATTAAATCCTAACCATAATTGTAATACTAACCCTTATCTTAATTAAACCCTAAAACAAACCCAAGCTATATCATAGAACCTTAACCCTTACCCAAACACTAACTCTAAATGTACATTAATTAAATCGTAACTCTAACCCTAATCCAACCCTATACCTAAGTCTAATTGAATCTTATCCATAAATGAATTATAACCCTAATCGAAACCTAACCTTAATTGAAATAGGGTTAGGGTTATGGTTTAACTTAGGTTAGGGTTCAATTATGGTTAGTATTAGGGTTAAGACTCAAATAGGGTTAGGGCTAGGGTTAGTGTTAGATTTAGGGTTCAATTAGGGTTAGGGTTATGGTTAGGGTTTAATTAGGGTTAGGGATATAGTTTAATTATCATTAATGTTCACTTAGGGTTAGGGTTAGGGTTCAATTAGGGTTAGGGTTTAGTAAGGGGTAAGGTTAGGGTTAGGGTTTAATTAGGGTTAGGGTTAGAGTTCAATTAGGGTTAGTGTTCACTTAGACTTAGGGTTAGGGTTATACAATAAAGATTGGGGTTAGGGTCAGGATTGGGGATCAAATAGGATTAGGGTCAAGGTTAGGATTAGGATTCAATAAGGGTTACATATAGGGTTCAATTAATATGGTTATATATAAGATTACAATTCAATTATAATTACATATAGGGTTTAATTATGGTTACTATTAAGCCTACAATTTGAGTTAATTATGGTTATGTTTAGGGTTTTAGAATAAAGCTTGAGATTACACCTATGGTTAGGTTTATTAATATCTTATTATAATTAGGGTTATAGGGTAAATCTCAGGGTTACAATTATGATTATAATTAGAGCTAAGATGAAGGTTATAGTTTAGGTTAGAATTAGCATTTGCATTAAGGTTATCTCTTAGGTTACAATTATAATTATACTTCTATACCTAACCCTAAATTTAACCCTAATTCTAATACTACCACTAATTCTAATTGTAACCCTAACCCTAACCTTCAACCTATATCTATTTCTAATATTGATTATAACTCTAAGATTAAACTTAACCCTAATACTTACCCTAATTGTAACCCAAAAATTAACCATAATTATAATATTAACCCTAAAAATAGCCCTAATTATATCTCTAATTGTAACCCTAACCTTATCTCTAAATATAACCTTAACCTGAAACCCAACCCTAACCCTAATTCTATATCTAATTGCAACCATAACCCTAATACTAATGCTAATCCCAACTCTAATCCTCATTCTATCTCTCAACCAACCTAAATTATAATTCTATCACTAACCATAACCCTAACCCTAACTGTAACCCTAATAAAAATATTAACACTAATCCCAACCCTAGAATGTTAATTGTATGTCTAATCCTAACCATAACCTTAACCCTGATCATAATCCTAACCCTAACCTTAACCTTGATTCTATCTCTAACCTTAACCCTAACCCTAACCCTACCCTTGATCCTAATTTTATCTCTAATCCTAACCCTAACCCTACCCTTCATCCTAATTTTTTTCTAATCCAAACCCTAATCCTAATTATAATGCTAAACCCAACCCTAATTCTAATTCTATCTCTAACCCTTACCCTTACCCTTACCCTAATCCTAATCCTAATGCTAGCCACGAACCCTAATCCTAATTCTATCTCTAACCCTTACCCTTACCCAACCCTAACCCTAATACTAATAGTAGTTCAATAACCCTAACCCTAATCCCAATACTAACATTAGCTAATTTGATCATAACCCTAACCCTAACCCTAACCCTAACCCTAACCCCAACCCTAACCCTAATAATTTTGTCTTCCATGTTGCACTGTGAATGCTACTAGCATATATATATTTATTAATAATACATATAAAATATGCTGAGAGATATCCTTCTCAAGGTGCCTATTGCACTTTTATATAAGAAATTTATTAAAAAATAGGCACTTTGAAAAGGATATCTCTCGATGTATTATATATATATATTATTAATAAATATATATATGCTAGTTTATGCCTTGTCTCAATCGATTGAATTGATCTCTTGAACCATTTAATTCAAATTTCATCAAATTAATAGAGTATAACAATTCCTTATTGATTCTCGAGTTTTATACTCAATTTACTTAAAACTATTTTTTTAATAGTGAATGTGTAACACCCCTCTGTTTTGCTCTTATGTTTAGATTACAATGCTTTGTTATTTTTTTTTATCGCTATTTATAGAGAGATGTGGATTATATGTTGTGATGTGATGTTACTCTACTTTGATGTTATCATTTGACATGCCTTTGATTAGTATAATGATTATTTGGAATAACACAATTATATGCACATGAGTAGAATATATATGTTAGAGCTGTTAGTTTCATGATAGTGTATTGGTGAAGGGGATGAAATTGCATCACTCGCTTGCGAGCGCCCTGTGATTCCACAATTTCCTCTTCACGGTGTGTTATTTTATGATGATAATTATATGCATGTTCTATATATATGCCTTGTTTACAGGTTTGCAGGTACAGAACATCGACTCCACTTGGTTTAACAGGTTTGAGCATGTTGACCCAACGGTAATATTGATTGGGAGATAATAGCTAGGATTCTTGTGTCAAGCCTTTACCCTAGTCTCAGTGTGTCGTCAGGTCTAGTCGGTCTTGTTTGTAAAAGTTGCTTAATTTGGCTTTGAATTATTATGTTGAAAAGTTTAAAAAGGGAATTTAAGGATTTAATTATTTAAAGTTGATTATTAAATTAATCTTATTTTAATGTTAGAAGTGATGAATTAATTAATTAATAAATTTATTTTAATTGGTAAATAGTATAATTTTAGGATTATATTATTTATTAAATTAAATAAATTAGATTAATTAAGTTAAATTTGAAAGGGGAAATATTTGGTAATTATTAAATGTTTTTAATTTTGAATTTCTAGAGGATTTTATCCAAATTGGTTGTTAAAGATATTTTGTGAGTTTTAACATGTGTTAGAAGAATTAATGAGGTTGTTGGAAATTGATTCAAGGGGAGAAGATTGTGGCTTTAACGGAAGAAGTGAGAAGCTTCCTCACGATAGAAGCACGAGGATATTTTGTGTGTTGGGAAATAGATTGAAAAAAAGTCTTTTCTGGGATTTTTGCATGGGTTCTGGAATTTTTTTGGAAGAATTACTGTAGAAAGAAGTTTTGGTGTTCTTGAATTTTTAGAAAAAAATGTTCTCAGAAATTGTTGCTGTGTTCGGGAAATTGTGTTATTCTGGAGGAAGAGATTGTCTATTTGGGAAAATTACTTAGAGTTGTGGAGGAGGCATTGCGTCAAAATTTACAAATTCATAGGCATTGGACTATAGGGTATGTGCAGGATCATGATGGGCCAAAAAGTGGCAATGAGAAAAAAATCACGTTTTGGATCGACTAAAAAATGCAAAACTGTTGAGTTGACATTTTTTAGGTTCGGGTGTTAGTACATTGCTCCAAAGCAATTCCCAAACCTACTTTTGCAAATTGGATATCCGATTTGAAAAGCCTATATAAATAAAAAACCCGATTGTTAAAAGTCATTTCACACAATTTGGACACAGGCGCACAGGGAGAAGAAGAAATCCGATATCCGTTTTCACGAGTAATCCGATTTGAAAGGTAAGTTTTTGGTTTTTTTTTTTATGTTTTAATCAATTTTTCAATTAGATTCTTCTAATTTTAAGTAGTTTTTATGATTTTTTTTCAAAAGTAGGGTTTTTTATTGATTTTTATTAAAAACTAGAGTTTACAATGAATTTTTAAAAACTAGAGTTTACAATGAATTTTTATTAAAAACTAGAGTTTATAATGAATTTTTATTAAAAATTAATGTTTTAAAATGGATTTTGATTAAAAACTAGTGTTGTTGATGTATTTTTATCAAAAATTAGAGTTTGTTATGGATTTTTGTGAAAAAGTAGGGTTTTTTATTTTTTATTATTATTAAAAACTAGGGTTTTTTTACTATAATTTCATTTATATTGTGTAATTTTAATTAGATTAATTGGTTTTTAACTTTAATCAGGTATTATGGTTGAGAATGAAAATGCACAAATGCCAAATGCTCCACCACCTCCGCAGCCACCAATTGAAGACTTAATTCGTGAAAAATTGGGGCAATTGAGGGGCATTTATGAAGTTTATAAGACAATCCCTCGATTGAGAGATATGAAAAACACATTGAAGGAAATAATTAAAAATATACAAACCCTCTCCACCCAACATAATGCCTTTCATTCATGGCGAGAAGACATGAGGGAATATTATGCATGTGGATTGTCTTACGATGATGTGAAAGATCTCCAAATAACCAAAGCCCAAATAGCCTCTTTATTCGCTAACCCCCGCACCAGTTTGCTAGTGAATGTTAATAAAACAAAACTTTCTATACAATGGTGCATGAATAGGGACATTTTAGATAACTTTTGGGATCATTGGTGTATGGTTTTTGATAAACCATCGAACAACAATTCTGATATACCATTTTACTATATTAAAAAATTATATGTTGAGTTTTTGTTAGGGCATCATGTCAATTACTTTGACATTAAACCCTTCCAAGGCATCAGTGGAGGTATGCCCCAAGATAGACCAGGGGTAGTTAGAGTAGTCCCGCGCCCAAATGTTCCCCTTCCTCCCCTTCCTCCCCTTCTTCTGCCACCTCCAGTATATCATCCAGAGATTATCCAAGATGCAGCCACACAGACTATTCAGGCTATTCACTCTTTGAGTGGTCATTTGGTTTTGCATGCTTCTACAGTAGCTCAGCCACATTCTGGTGATGTTGGCGAAGGCTCGAGTGCTGCTGCATCATCCTCCTCAGGTCCACATATTTGTGTGCCACATACTTGCACTATGTGCCTTCAGATATGCTTGGGTCCTCTTGCACAGCCCGCTGAGCATCCCTTGGACACTTCTAATTATGATCTCCATGATGTGGAAATTATAGATCAATCGCAGGGGAGTGGAGTGCACCCTACAGAGTCCTCTCCTACTAGAGAGGGGGATGTTGGAATAGTGACACAGATAAGATTTAAGTTGTAAATTCATAACTTGCATTTGTTTTTAAATGAATATTAATAAGAGATAGTATCAAGTACTAATATTTAATTACATGGTCTATTTAATAGTTGATGTCTGAGGAGGAGCTCACACGGGTGATTCATAACACCCTTAGGGCCATTTCATTTGGCTTGGACACACACATAGTATATATTTTCGCACTCACTCGTTTAGATTTTTTTATTATATACTTGCTTGTCATTAATGAAATTATATAATAACTTATATGTTTATCTTATTTTCCTCTTGTAGGAAATACCTAGTGTGAGTGAGGTGTAGCCTCGTCCAGACTATGGAGGTGAAAATTTAGATAAGGGGAAGGTAATTGAACTAAAATTGGATTGAATTAAGATTTTTAAGATCTTATATTGATTATACATACATCAACATAGATTGGTAGTTTCATATGTACTTGTCATTTTTATGTACATGCAATTATGAGCTATACATCGTTGTTGACAAGTGACACACCGCCTAAAGGAGTAGGTATTGGAACACCTCAAGGAGTAGGTGTTGAAACACCTCAAGGAGATAAAGAAAAAGATCAACCTAAAGAGGTATGTGTTTGGTAAATATGTTCCTATTACCAATAATCGTATGCTAACTTGGATCAATTTTATGGTTTTGTTCACATATATAGATTGAAATTTCAAAAATTAGTTTGGTATATTCTAGGACTCCTAACCCTTTGAAGAGACGTATATTTCAGGTAATCAAGATTTCAATTTTAGAGTTCAATTAAAATTCAATGTATATTGATTTTGATGTTAATTATTCGATTTTAAATTATATAGTATAACTAATCTCAATTGTGGTTTGAATTTTTCTTGTGCAACTACCTTCAGAGCCAATGAGTGCTTCAAAGAGGCTCCATTTTGATGATCCACCAGTAGTTTAGGATGAGATAGACATTTTGGCATGTAAATTTTGAATACATATTGAGATGGCATATGCCACATTTTGTAAAACTTTGTTTGAGTTGGCGTCGATGCCATTTTTGTATATGGACATACACTTGATTATTGGATAATTTGATATATAGAAGTTGACAATCAAAATTTAATTTGTTCCTCATGTGCATGATTAAACTCTTTGAAATTTTTATCTTGAGCAATGGTTAAATATCAATGTACAATAGCATAAAAAAAAATGGTTATATTATGTAGTTTATATTTATATCGCTGATTACATTGCATTACACACATTTCAAACTCAAATAATTACTTCACATTGCACAACTAACAACTAGATGTTCATAGATGAAAAAAATTCAATTATAATATAGTTTTTGCAAAGTCAACCTAAGCAGTTATGCAATTACTTCACATTGCATAACTAAAAACTATGAGCAGTTGTCAATTGCATTTTCTTGTCATGGAATTCTATGAGACCACATTTCTTTGAAGCTTTTTTTCAAATAGTCCACTGCCTTGTCTATGCTACCACATTTTTCATACATGTCTACCAAAGCTTTTTATCAAATAGTTCACTGGCTTGTTGGTAGGGCTTATTGGAACTTGTATGCTCCGACCTCACTCAATCCTAAAACCACTTCATCCCCTCTTAATTTTGTTTTCTTAAACTTAAAACATCCTTGTATTATGTTGCCCCATAATTTGGCTTACACTTTCTTTGTAAAATCACCAATTTTCCCTTGTTTTTGCCCCTTCCAACTAGGGTTTCACACTTTTACTCTTCTTGGGTTACTCTTAATCACTCAAACCTCTTAAACACCATTAAATACACCTGTTCCAATAGTTTCCAACAAGTTCCAACCTATTTTCATTCAACTTCTCAAAAACTCACTCTCTAGCCTTACTCAAAAGGCACAAAAATATGTGTTTCTTAACAGGGCAGCCTTCTCAGACCACTCTAATCCCTTTATTACCCCTAAAAATGTGCTTCTACTGTTGATGTTATTAGTAGCATCAGGCTGCTTCTTCCAATGATCACATTAAGTTGTAATAAATTAAATGATAGCCTATGGATATTTAATTTATACTCATTTGATTTAAATGGATGAGGCCGACCTTCCTTGATATTATTTTATTATTTATTATTTTCAAGAGAGGACGGCCTCCTTAAAGAGTCACCTTATTTTGTATAAATACAAGGTGATGTTTGTTCATTTCCTCAATGAAGTTCATTCAACATAATTCACATTCCAAGCAGAAGTTCACACTTGAGCAGCAACGCTTCATCTTGCAGCAGTAGGCTGATTTCAAGGAGAAGCATATTCAATTGTATCTTTGCATCTAGGAGAGGTGCTATTATTCATTGTATGAAATTCAACCATGAGTTGGGCCTGAGTTGTAAGCATATTTATGCTCTTATTCCTTCATTATATAAGAGACATATTTGCTGGGTTTTTCTCCCTCAAGAAGAAGGCTTTCCCAGGGTATCTTGCTGTGTTTATTGTCTTATGTGTTGCATTTTCTGAGTGCTTTCAGTTGTATGAGATCAAAATTCACTTGATGGAGATTCAGAATTATGCTCACTTTGGAGGAAAACAAATTGGTTGAGTGTGGAGAGCAAAGTTTCTGAACCTACAGATGAGGAAGAGAAAGTTCAATGGAGGAAGAAAGATATCAAGGTGAAGAAGATGTTAGTTGATTTCGTGAAGGACCATATTGTTCCTATCATCTCTAAGTTGAAGACAATGAGAGAAATGCTTAAGACTTTGGAGGAGATGTATGAGATCAACAACACAAGTCATGCTCTAGCCTTGAAGCAACAACCTCATCGAAGATTTCCGAATTGAGAGATCAACTCTCTACCATTGGTCATATTGTTGATGACAAGGATTTGACCATGTTGGCTCTTAATGGTCTTCCTTCATCTTGGGAGTCTTACATTCAAGGAATCGACGCAAGATCAAAACTTCCCAAGTTTGATCGGTTGAGGGCTGACTGTATTCAAGAGGAGTCAAGGTTGGCTATGAGAGGTATTGGACGAAGCCCTACAAATGAAGACATTCATGTTCTTTCCGCTCAATCCTCGAAGAAGGAAGGAAAAGGAGGAAAGAAAAGATGCTTCAAGAGGAATAGAGATAAAGGGTCAGATGGTGTTCCTGCATTCAAGAAGAAGTGGGACCTCTCTTGTGTTCAATGCCTTAGATGTGACAAGTTTGGTCACTATGCGAAGGATTGCCCTACCAGGCCTAATCAACATGCTTCATTTGTGGATGTGATTGAGATCTCTCCCCAAAATGATTTTAGTGAATTTCTACTCTAGTCATGGGCCTATGTTCAAGCCATGAAGGCCGTGTACTGATCTGAGTGCAAGAGCAGCGTTTTGTACTTCCACCCTTCAGAATATTTAAGAGATAAGTATTCTTTGTTTTGATTGTAATTACCCTTCTAGGCTAAAATTCAATTTGTTGAGCTATGCAAATTTGACATTATTTACTTGGATTATGTGTGACCAGTAAAAGTGATCACTGGGATAGGATTCTTTAGAATTAAGAATTATTCATTGCAAATTGTATCATGCTAATGTGTGAAGATTGTCTTTTGTTATGCTGAGATTAGCTCTTCTGAGAAATTGGAAGAAAGACATGTCATGATTAATGAATTAATTATCTATTACTCGAGATTTTGAATTCTATGAGATAAGTATTGCATGGTTGAATAATGTTCATGAATTTTTATGTAGTTATTAATTCATGCTATAACATTGAGATAGTCAATTATGTATGCTCCTAGCAATGGTACTTCTATTTGAGATAGTTGAGTTCCATGAACTATTAGTAATCTCTTCTTAATGCTTTAAGGAAGAATTAACCTTAAGAGGGAGTTCTATGACTCATTGGGAATAAGTAAGGGTTGTAGTGTTGCAAGGCCAGATGCTAAATTCTTGAAGTACCTCTTCAGCAGCCGAGATCAAATTTTCTCAAAGTCAGTCAACCTAGATTTAACATTGGTAGCTCCACAAATCTATTCAGAATAGAGTGATCTGAAGAGGACAACCCTAAATCTCTACAGAGGTGTGCATTGGTAACCATTTCTCTAAGGCAAGCGTTGCAGACAAATCTTGGATGATGAGGTCAGGAGGTTGATGTAAGTGCTTGAAGATTCAGAGGGAGCCTATTGAATCTAAAGAAGATGGTGTGTTGCTAATTGATGTTGTTTCAGGTTGAGGTCTGCAATGATATCCTGGTGTAGTAGGAAGTAGTCTTCTGTGACATTGAGTACAACAGACTATTACTCAAAAACCGTGATGCTTATAGACTCTTTGTCTAAGGCTATGGGATCGTGTTGGGACCATCTACAATAACCTCTCTTGGTTTTTTCTATTTTCGAGGCATTTTCCCATGGTGATGAGTTTTCAGTTGAGGGAAAAGTTGCAAAGTGGTGCAACTTTCATTCTCCAACTCGTACTACCAAACAAACTATTCCAACACGTCCAGATGGGTACATTTATGCTAGGTATGGTCCTCTTTTGCACCCAAATACACTGAATCACTCTAAGCTACATTGGACCGACGATTTCTCTTAAGAGTCCAAAGTGCTAAAAGACAACAATATTTGATGGACTGTTAATCAAAACCCGTGATGCTTACAGACTCTCCATTTGAGGCTATGGGATCATGTTGGGACCATATACAATAACCTCTCTCAGTGTTTTCTATCTTGGAGGCATTTTTCCGTGGTGATGAGTTTTCAGTTGAGGGAAAAGTTGCCAGATGCAAGCAGTGTAAAGTTACAAAGTGGTGCAACTTTCATTCTCCAACTCGTACGACCAAATGAAATATTCCAACACATCCAGATGGGTATGTTTACGCTAGGTATGGTCCTCTTTTGCACCCAAATACGCCGAATCACTTTGAGCTACATTGGACCGACGATATCCCTTAAGAGTCCAAAGTGCTAAATGACAACAATCTTTGATGGACTGTTACTCAGAAACCGTGATGCTTACAGACTCTCCATATGAGAATATGGGATTGTGTTGGGACCATCTACAATAAACTATTTCGATTTTTGCTATCTTGGAGGCGTTTTCCCGTGGTGATGAGTTTTCAGTTGAGGGAAAAGTTGCCAAATGCAAGTAGTGTAAAGTTGCAAAGTGGTGCAACTTTCATTCTCCAACTCATACAACCAAACAGACTATTCCAACACATCTGTATGGGTACATTTATGCTAGGTATGGTCCTCTTTTGCACCCAAATACGCCGAATCACTCCAAGCTACATTGGACCAACGATTTCCCTTAAGAGTCCAAAGTGCTAAAAGGCAACAATCTTTGACAAACTGTTACTCAAAAAATGTGATGTTTATAGAATCTCTGTCTGAGGATATGGGATTGTGTTGCGACCATCTACAATAACCTCTCTCATTTTTTTCTATCTCGGAGGCATTTTCCCGTGGTGATGAGTTTTCAGTTGAGGGAAAAGTTGCCAAATGCAAGCAATGTAAAGTTGCAAAGTGGTGCAAATTTCATTCTCCAACTCGTACGACCAAACAGACTGTTCCAACACATTTGGATGGGTACGTTTATGCTAGGTATGGTCCTCTTTTGCGCCCAAATATGCCAAATCACTCCGAGCTACATTGGACAGACGATTTCCTTTAAGAGTCCAAAGTGCTAAAAGACAACAATTTTTGACAGACTGTTACTCAGAAACCATGATGCTTATAGACTCTTTGTCTGAGGATATGGGATTGCGTTGGGACCATCTACAATAACCTTTCTTGGTTTTTGTTACCTAAGAGGCATTTTCCCGTCGTGATGAGTTTTTAGTTGAGGGAAAAGTTGCCAAATGCAAGCAGTGTGAAGTTGCAAAGTGGTGCAACTTTCATTCTCCAACTCGTACGACCAAATGGACTGTTCCAAAATGTTCAGATGGGTACGTTTATGCTAGGGATGGTCCTCTTTTGCACCCAAATACGCCAAATCACTCTGAGCTACATTGGATTGATGATTTCCCTTAAGAGTCCGAAGTGCTAAAAGGACATACCATCTATTGTACGGTCTGTAGCTCGATGGTATGGCCATGGTAGATGTTATTAGGACTGTATAAGGTGAATACATGGGTTTAAAGAGCTAGAAAGGTCTGTAGTTGAGTTGGTGAGTTGCCATGCATGGCAAAAATGATTGAAATTAGGTGAAAAATGGTGGTTACAACATGCTAATGTCAATGAAATGTGGGGGCAGAAATATTTAAGGTTCGATCAAGCTTCTGCAAGTCCTAATAGACATGTTTGGTGAGTTTATAGGGTGTGGCAAGGTTTGGGAAGTGAAGTTGCACCCAAGTTTGGTTTTGATGATCAAATTGGAGTTTAAATCATCTTTAATTGTAATTGTGTTGTTTAAAGCCACCTAGCTCTTGCATCAAAAAAATTTTACCCAATCAACTTGAACATCATGCACACCCAAATACCTTGTTTCCACTTTGCTAGATCAAAGAATCAATTACATGGGAAATGAAATTCACATGAAATTTTTACATTTTTGTTTTTGGAAAAAGTGGCAAGCCACTGTAATTTATTATATAAAAATAGGAGATATTACAAAACCTGGTTCAAATGAGCATACCGAAAGGAAAGAACCAGGAAGAAAACCTTCGGTTGTAGCTCGATTGAGTACAAAAAGCTCTTTACATTTTAAACATACCCTTTATACAATGCCATAAATTTGACCAGTATTTCAAGAAACATCACTGGATATAGATTATGCCTATACACAGTTATGACCTTGTTACATTGTTTCACATTTCAGAATTAAAATTTTACAAAATTTTCCTATTAGAGGCATTCAGGGCATAGTCTTCCACAAGAGTAGTATGTTGACGTTCTGGAGTGACAAGCACCTGTACAAACCATCAAGGTAGCAGTTAAACTACATACAATAGAAAAGATGCTTAGAGTAACCAATCTATATTATTTTAATCTGTCGTATACCTCTCCGAAAGGATCAGAGCTGCCTATTGTTGCAGTAGGTCCATGATCAATCGTGCCAGGAATATCGCAAAAACTGTCAAATGATAAATCTGTATTGTCACAACAAAAAGGATGCTTAGACTAACAAATCTATATTAATCTAAACAACCTAACCGATGATGAATTGGTAATGCAAACTATAAAAGATGCTTAGAATAACCAATCTATATTACTCTAAATGACCTAATTGATGATGAGATGGTAATGAAAACTATAAAAGATGCTTTGAATAACCAATCTATTTTATTCTAATCTGTTGCATACCTCTCTGAAAGGATCAAAGCTGGCTATTGTTGTAGCAGGTCCATGATCAATCGTTCCAAAAATATCACTATTAAAGACACCTGCATTGCAATAGTATACAAAATATTAGTATTAAATAAAGAACATTAATGAACTTAAGCATTGTACCTTCCATTCTTGAATATGCTATTCAAGTGTGCCTGAAGGGTCATCTCTTTGCTTAAGAGTATCTAATATTGCTTCATGATCAACATTACTAAGTGTCCATATTTTTTTTGTCTTTGGTTTGGCATGATGCTTCAACAACTTAACACTTGTTGCTATAACAAGGTGTGAATACATGAGAATGGTTTTGTGTTTCTCGTAGTCTTCAAATGTAGGTATGCCATTCTTTCTAATCATGTATGTTCACAACCAAGTTCCTGCAACCACAACTGAACATGTAGGATACACAAACCCATCATCATCTTCCATCGATTGTGTTAGCTTGTGCTTTACCCACACACATCGAGCCAACCAATATTATGATCTCTCTTCATTCCTCTACGGTGCAACAACTGCAAAAACATGTCCTAGCTGTAGTAGATCTGAAATCCAGTCGTAATCAAGTGAACTTTCCATTGTGTCATTTGTCATGGATATAGTTTGAGATAAATGAGTTAGATACTATGGAACCCATGTATCCACCCACTCACTTGACTCACATTGATCCCACTCGCACTGATACAACTTTGACAAAAACAAGCCAACTGTCATGTCCAAATGGTCCATGTGCTTGCATTTGAGCTTCGAAACAAATGCATCTTTGAAGAATCTTTGATTGTACGACAATCCAATCTACCTCCCACTGTACCCTCCTCAACCAACCAAAAGAATCTATGCACTATTGAATCAAGTGTCCCTCCTTGTGACAATGCTGAACTACACCAATCAACAATAGAATGTGCATCACTGAATTTTTCTCTTGAAATCTTCAATTGCTCCTTAACTAGAGCTCTCTTTACACATGCACCTGCTCCATCATGCTCCCCTTTCCCACGTCCAGCTTAAAAAAAACTCCAAATATTAGGTACACCCCTCTCTGCATGCATTCTACTCAACAAATAAAACATACGAGCATTCTTGAATTGACCTATGCATTTATTTGACCAAATGAGATGTCGGCCCAGTGCTATATCATGCTCCTGCAAGAACTCAAAAAAATTCTCAAAACAATGTTGGACATACTCGGACGAGTGAGATCTATCATCACTCATATAAAAATGATACTCTCTGATTATCTTTCGATCCTCCTCTGTACTATCAGGTGCATGTCTAAACGTTATGTGGACAAAAATAGCAATCTGAATGGAATTGTAATATTGAGATTGAACCTCATTTTGTGGTTGCAATGTGTAGTTTTCTGCAAAATCAACCACTGATATAATAGTGCCAATTGGAAAAGAGTCCTTACATATCCTGAATTGTTGATCCAACCACTGAGACCTATGACTATGCCTTGCATACTTGTAGAAAAGATTGTCCTTAAAATCTGAAATAAAATCAACAACATTGCATTCTTTTGTAACCAACTCGCATCTAGAACCTTCACGTCCACTCTGCAAAGTATATTTGACTGTCTCATATCTCTTTTTCTCAACAAGATTCTTTCCAAATTCATGTTCGGAACCCTCATGAAAACATTGAACAAAATTTGACAAGCCACCACATTGTGAGCACTTCGCATTTAAACAATCATTTCTATATAAAAAGGAACCATCATCTCTAGAACATAAAAATAGATCTAGCAAGTCCCGTGATGATTTCAGAAGAAGCATTGAACCACAATCCTGCAATATTTCATTAGTATGCAAAGTAGAACAGATATAGCATAATAGTTCATGGTACATTGAAAACTCCACATGGTATTTGCAACAAGTATTACGAATCTTAAGAGGTACACAATAAAATGGCTTCAAACCTTCAAAAGTCCTTTGCGAGATTTCCATATTTGGATGTGTTTTAATAAATTTGTTGAACAACATTGTTTGGCTTGATTCCAAAAAATGTTTAGGATGCGGTGTACGGTCTCGATTGCCAATTCTTAACTTTAAAACATCCTTTGCATTGGGTGATTCTCTAGAGTTATCATGCCAAAATTGCTAAATTACCTGCTTTACATTATCGGTTAGCTTATTATCAACATGTGGAAGCCTCCCGACAAAATCCCATGTATCATTTTGAAGAGGATCAGATCTATTCTTTCTCTTCTTGCAAGTGCTCTATCCAAAGTTTTACGATTTATGTCAAAATCAATACAAGTTTGTCTCATAAAGCGAGCCTTTTTCAATTGATGGCTTACTAGGGCAGTTGTAATGACTCTCCGAGTAGCTCTCTTATCTTTTTCCTTGTTATTTTTTCTAATAGACTTGAGAGCATTAAAAATATTTTTGACAATAATAGAATTTTTTTCGGTCTTCTTGTTCAAATGAATCTTCAATTTGGCTAGCAAAGGTCTCATATTTTGCATCTTTAGCAATTGTATAAAAAGTTGGCATTGCTCGGTCAATGTCTTATCGCTAAAATATTGGTTGAAAAGTCTTCTAGCCCACAACTGAATAGTTCATGTTGACCTCTTGCCTTCAAAATTGTTTATAATGTTGTCATCAATTTCAACTAACTATTTAGGGGTCCTTGAAGGTCTTGAATTTGGAATATGTCTTTCTTCCACACAAGGTTCTACATTTCTCATGTAATCTGGTGAAACATAATTTACACTTACTTCAATATTATGTTCGACATCTTCATTTCCAACATTTTCGCCTTGAACATTTTCAATATCAATTTGAATAATTTCATTCCCAATTTCAATATCATGTTCAACATCTTCAATTCCAACATTTTCACCTTGAGCATTTTTATTATCAATTTAAATATTTTCATTCCCAATTTGAATATCATGTTCAACATCTTCAATTCCAACATTTTCACCTTGAACATTTTCAATATCAATTTGAACATTTTCATTCCCAAATTCAATATCATGCTCTGCATTTTCACCTTGAACATATTCAATTTCCTCTTCACTTGAAAGACCATAGGGCTCAGGTTCACCAATATTTAACATACCTTGTCTTTTCTTCCTATGACCTTCTCTATCTCTTTGTCTATATTCTTCAATTTGTTCTTTTGTAAGCTTTCTCTTATATTTTTGCTTATGACGACTGATGCTCGCCATTATACCTCATAAAAGATGCTAAAAAATCATTCCTTATGACAAATTTGAGTACAAGATGCTCCAAAAAGTTGATCTTTGTCTCTTCCTATCTGAAACCACGCATTTGTCACATGCATAGTGTTGCAAACATAATGTAGGGTCCGTTGGAATGCACAAAAATGACCCACATGGGGTTTTTCTATGGCCCACAAATCCGATATCCGATACGATCGAATATCTGATATAGAAAACATTTTAAATTTCTTTGCAACGGTAAGATTCTAGCTCTACATGTCGGAGTTTCACAAATTGGATATCCGATTTGTGCCCACATAGACCTAAGGGTTAATGGTAGAGAGTGGGAGAGTGGTAGATTGAGAGAGGGAGAGGGAGAGAGGGAGAGAGGGAGAGAGAGAGAGAGAGAGGGAGAGGGAGAGGGAGAAAGGGAGAGTGGGAGAGGGAGAGGGAGA